>CM020513.1:4402500-4802500 GCA_009823395.1 Thamnaconus septentrionalis | reverse complement strand
CCAGGTGCGCTTATGTGATCTCGCCAGAAGACGCTGCGCAGACCACCAAAAGTTTACAGCAGTTCAGCTGCAGTTTCATTTGGATCTTTGTGATTCGAATCTCATTGCTTCATCAGAATGACTGTGGTATTTGTTTTTAATCAAATGTTTACATTTTATTCTTTTCTTTTTTTTTCTTTTTTTTTTTCTTCACAGGCTTCAGGAAGTGTCGGATGTGGCCGTGATGCAGGCGTCGGCTCTCCAGGCTCGACAAAACTCCCGAGGGAAGGAGGTCGAAGCTCTGCGGAGGGAACTGCTGGACTACCAGGTACCTCAGAGAACACAGCAAACACGGGCCAAAGCTTTTGCGTCCAATAGAAATGGCAATACCCAAATATTAGCCAAACTATGACGCCAAGGCTTGAGAATATATAGAAAAGCACACTTACACATTACATCACCGTCATAGTTGAGTAAAACGTAGCTTCCCAAGCATTGAAATCATAATTAAGACTAAGCAACTAAGGCCACTGATAATCTCAGAACTCACAAAAAAGGTGATTTTTAGAGATTGCTCAACAAAGTCCACCAACACTACTGAGCTTTAACTCTTGTCCAAACTTGTCCAGTAAACTGCGCATTGCCGCCGATTCGTAGGAGAGACCAACAATTGAACACGTTGGCGCAGCTGCTGCACCAATGCGCCACGGTATTTACATTTTAAATTGCAGATGATTGGGCAACTAAACGTTCATGTTCTCCTTCAACAATCGTGGGTTCGTCGTGGTGGCAGCTGGATCTCCGGGTTGGGTTCAGTCTGTAAGGTTCTCAGGTTCTTATCCAATCACAGGACGCGTACGTACGAAGTTCAGCGTGAGGCCAGCTGGCCAACTGGCCTCGGCATCGCAGACTCCGCAGATCTGATTGGCTATCGCAACTGACTGAGGTCCGTTCACTTGCAGTGATCAGGAGCCTGCTGTGTCGGTTCTACTGGGCTCGGTCAGATTTCATGGCACCTGGCAACGCAAGCTAGCTGAAATATGATTGGATGAAAACTCTACCGTAATACACGACAATGGAAGCGCCATTGGATATGGACTATGGAGATTAACTTTATCATCATATTTACTGCCTCCACTGCTTCCTACACTTTCACAGTATTCTTGATGTTGTTTACTGGAACACACCTTTGTGTTATTATGAAGCAAAATCAAATCAAATGCTGAATTTCCTTCGGGATTAATAAAGTATTAATCAATCAATCAATCAAATCAAATCAAGGAAAAAACACATTCAGGGAGATTCTGCAGCAATATCTATCTTTGTCTTGCATTCTCCTTTTTAAAAAAACTAAAAAATCCAGGCTGTTCCCGTTCTTGATTTTTCACGTCCTTGTTGAATCGGGCTCCTCCCCTACTTAAAAAGCACTTCCAATCGCTGTCCCGTCCTGCCCCGCAGTCGCAGTCCGACCAGAGCGCCCTCATCGCCAAGCTCCACCAGCACGTGGTGGCCCTGCAGCTCAGCGAGTCGGTGGCCCTGGCCAAGCTGGCGTCTGCGGCCTCCAGCGTCCAGCGGCTGGAGGCCCACAAGCTCCGCGCCGAGCAGCAGCTGGACGCCGGCGAGCGCGCCCTCTTCCTGGCGCGGCAGGAGAGCAGGAACCGCTCCAGGCGCCTGCGCCAGACCATCCAGTCGCTGCGCCGGCAGTTCGCCGGGGCGCTCCCCCTCGCCCAGCAGGAGAAGCTGTCGGCCACCCTGGCCAGCCTCCAGGAGGACAGAGCCCGGGCCCAGGTGGAGCGCAGGAGGGCCGAGGAGGAGCGGAGGAGGGCGGAGGGCCGGGCGGAGGAGCTGCAGCTGAGGCTGCGGGGCCTGGAGGAGCTCGTCGCCACGCTGAAGGACGTGAAAGGGGCCCAGAAGGTCGGTCGCTGGTTCTCATTGGCTGCCAGAATGTCCTGTCACTTGCGAGTCACCGAAGGAGCTCAAGGAGCCTCTGCTTGGAAAATCAGGTGATGGAGTGGCACAAGAAGATGGAGGAGATCCGGCTGCAGGAGCTGAGGAACGCGAGGGAGCTGGTGGCCCAGAAGGAGGAGAACCAGTACCTGAAGAACCTGGTGGCGGAACAGGAGAGAAACATCTCCTCGCTGGAACAAGACATTGTGCATCAAAACATGGTGAGGATCAAAAAAAAAAAACAGTGACAAGATGGCCCTCATCTGTGTCTCCTTCCAGACATGAAGGTGGTCCAACACAGAAACACGAAAATGCAGCAGTTTTAGCAGGAGGCTGTAAACACAGGGCTTTTTTTTTGTTGTGGGTTATTAGTGTGAGGCTGCTCTGCTGGACCATTTTAATACTGCTTTCTTTAAATAATTGATTGTTTAAATACATTCAACCAATTTGCCAGGGCGCAGGTTTTTTTTTTTTTTTGTTTGGTTTTTTTTGTAAACTGCTCCTTTATTGAAACCTCGGGAAGTGTGTCGCCCTTGCGGTCGTGGACTCTGATCTTGTCCTTGCTGCTCCAAGCGTCAAGATGAACAGCAGCTGGTCTGGGACCAGCGCGAGGTGGAGCTGGAGCGTCAGCTGGGCCAGTACGAGAAGCACCAGAGTGACATCGTCGGCAGGACCGAGAAGGTTCGACTGGTCTCTGCACTCCAACGTTGATCCTCCTGCAGGTAAACCACCAACTGAAGGCTGTAATTTTTTCTTTTAAGTCCGAAGATGGGACGGGACCTCTGCCGGACCCGAGTCTTCCTCTCGCTCAGCAGCTGGAGTTTGCCTTGGCCAAAATCAGAGAGCACGTCCGCACCATCTCGGACACCAAGGCCGCCTGCAAACATCTGGATGAGGTGCAGTTTTTTTCTGTTTTTTTCTGTTTTCTTCGTGTTTGTGTCTTGACCGCGCTCCCGCCCCGAACCGCCCGCAGAAGCTGAAGGAGAAAGAAGCGGCGCTGACGAAGGCCGAGCGGAGCCTGGTGTCCAGGGACCGGGTCATCAACGAGCTGCGCCTGCGGCTTCCCGCCGCCGCCGGCAGGGAGCGGCTGCTGGCCGAGCTGGCCCGGCAGGAGGAGGTCCAGCCCGACGGCCAGCCGGCCCTGCAGCTGGCCCACCAGTCCATCAAGGACCTGCAGGGCCGGCTGGACAAGAAGGAGGACGTGCTGAAGAAGTGCCAGAGCCAGCTGGCTCAGGCTCGACGGGTACGGCCACACCGCGGCGTAGATGTAGCACTGCATCCTCCGGGGCGTATCGATTTTAAAAACGCAGGCAAACTGTGAAAAGAAGCACTTCAACAACGACGAGTCGAGGCTAATTTTTTTGGTGATTTGGCGTTGTTGACTGAATATAAAATTCAATGTCAATTAAATTTCGATTTATTTAGGATGGCCGCTTGAGATGCAGCATCTCGTCTTCAAGGGGGTCCCAATACAGACCCAAGAAAATAATACAAAACATTCAATACAATACAATAATAAACAACAGATACAAAACTTACAGCTCTCCGACTTCCACAGCCCCCAAGTCCCGCCCACCTCATCACAAGCTCTCAAATAATATGTAACAGTCAAAGTAAGAAAACCAGGAACAATGGTTGGAACAATACAATACACAATGAGGGGCATTAAAATACCATTATATTTTTGAATAATACCAAAAATAATGATAAAACAAAACAAAACAATATGAAAAACAAAAACAGGTTCGATCTGAAGATAAAAAAAAAAAAAAGAGTTCATGGACTTTAAAAAGGAATGGAGATTAATCCAATCAGATGGAGCTTTGTATTTGAATGACCTGCGACCTGTTTCTTTATGAATTCTTTCTCCTTTTTTGTAGAAATGCTTGCATTTTTTTATCGTCCCAAAAAAAACACATTTCTGGAGACAAATTACATTCTAAAGTAAGTGCTCCTTAAAGCAGGAAGGCCATAAAAGGGACTACATTTAAAGTAAAAAAAAAAATAAAAAAAAGAATTTTTACCTAACGGCAGGGAAGTAGGTGAAATTAAGTGTGTGTGTGTGTGTGTATGTTTTTTACTTTATAGATTCCATTCAGTCCCTTTTATGGCCTGTCCTCTATGCTTTGTGATGCACTTACATCTATAAGTACATAAATACGTGTACATATAAGTACATACAGATGGTTAATAAGGCACTTTTTTCACAAGCAACTTGTGATATTGCATAGAAATGTGGAGTCATTTTTCAGTGTTGGCTAAAGCTGCCGTCAGTGCGAATGAATCAATCTCTAACAGTTAAATCAGTTCAAGTCGCCTCTTGTTTGTTTTTGTCTGCATCATTAACACGAAGCTGTGTTGTCTCCAGGAACAGGAGGACATGATCAGAAGGCACCATGAGGAGCTGAGATCGCTGCACGAGAAGTTGAACCTGCACACGGACACGTCGCTGGACCACTTCAGACAGACGGCGCTGGTCCGTTCGAGCCGCTCGGAAGCCTCGAAGTCACAAACACCGCTGCATGTTTATTTATTTATTTTTTTCCCATCTCTCCGTCTCTTAAGGAGTTGATGAAGAAGCCCAGCCTCAAGGTGCCGACCAACAAACACCTGGAGCGGCTGGCCGAGCTGGAGCAGACGGTGGCGGAGCAGGACGCCTCGCTCTCCTCCACCACGGGGAGGCTGAACGCCGCGGCGGCCGAGCTGGACAGACACAGGGCGTCCATGGAGACGCAGGCCAGGAAGCACGGCCACGAGATGTCCAAGTGAGCCACTCTTCATGGAATCCAAGGGGTTTCGCCACACCGCTGTGGTCAGCAGCAGCAGCAGCAGCAGCAGCAGCAGCAGCAGCAGCTGCCGCTTGTATAATTTAATGTCCTGTGCCGTGGTTTGAAGGAAGTGTTTTATTTTCCACAGGACTCGTACAGAACAGAAACCTTAAGTGGTCACGCATGCATTTTCTTTTTTCCCAAGATAATGAATTAATTTCCTTTACTGTCCGTGTCTGGATATCTGGAGTTATGGATCTTGTTGTCTCGGATAAACAGGTCAAGGTGTTCTGAATGCAATACTTTAAGTTTGAGTTAAGAAGCAGGCTATGCTAGCTGTCATTAGGCATTCTTACGAGCAAGATTGAGGCAACTCTTATCTGAGTTGTGCAGTTTTGTTGTTTTTTTTTGTTTTTTGTTTTTAGATTGAACGTATAGATAGATCATAGTTCCTAGTATGTTGATAATAGTTCAGTAGTAGTAGTGGTGTTGTAGTACTCGGGATTGGTCCCAAGGCTGGTCTCCAGACCACTTTCTAAGGGTCTTGTTTGGGTCTCGGACTGGACGGACTCGGGATTTTTGATCAAGACCGGTCGAGACTCAGCCAACACTACAGTGACAGATAATAACCAAAAAGAGTCCAGCTGCTGCCATTTTACGCTCTGTTTGTGACACCCAGAGTGACTCACCCCCTTATTCCTAGTTAATTAATCTTTTTAATTTTATGAAGCAAAGTTGTTTTGGTTTTTTTTAAATGGTTCAAAATAGTTGGCGAAGAAGCACAATGTTTAAGAAAGTTATGAAAAGGTACCTCGCTGAAAAGAGATGTTGCTGTTCGGTTTGGAAGCAAACTGCATTTTTAATTGTTTTCTTTGCTGTATAAAGTCTTGGTCTTGTCTCGATCTCGATACTCTGTAGTCTTGATAATGTCTTGGTCTTGGTTGAAAGCGGCCTTGACTACAACACTAGTTCCTAGCTAGTAGTTCCTGCTCACTAAGCCACTGATTTGTGATGATGATGATGATGATGATGATGATGATGATGATGATGATGCAATAATAGGAACAGGGAAACACCTTGATATAACATCGCGGTGTCAAGCTTTATCTTGCCGTAACTGAGCGTTAAGAAACAAAAAAAAAAACTCAAAATCGGTCGTGGCCCCAAGAACCTTCCATTTAAATAGACGGTGCAATGGCGCCCCTGGTGTTCAGTCGCTGGTAATGACACTTGTGCGTCTGGGGCCGTGCTCTGCAGGCTGGAGGAGTGCCGCGCTGCCCAGGTGAAGGCTCTGACCGCCGAGACGGAGGAGCAGAGGAGCCACATCGGCCAGATGGAGAAGGAGGTGAGCTGCCTCCAGATGGAGCTGGCAGCCCAGAAGGAGGCCAACATCCGCTCCCCCAGCAACACCATGAAGAACCTGGTGGAACGCCTGAAGGCACAGCTCGCCCAGAAGGAGAAACAGCTCAAGGTTCTCCTCCTCCTCCTCCTCCTGTGTTTTTCAGGATGTTTGCTCTCTGTGTTTTGATGTGTGTCTGATGCAGAGGAACACATGCTCATTAGATGTCTTTGTCCTGCTTGTAAGTCTGCACACAAATGCCTTTCATGCATTTATGCATTTAGTTTAGTATAACTTAATAACCCAGCGTCCGGACCCAAAACAATAACCATTACTGCACATAAATTTTATAAAGTATATAAAAAGATAAATGCTTTTGCTTTTATGGTCGCTGCCAATTAAACCCACTTTCCTGCACTCAACCAGTGCCAACTGTCCACAGGCGCACGGCACGGGCCTCATATATATATTACGTTATGTTATATTAAATTATATTATGTCCACTCATTATGTTGGATTGCATCTTGTGATATGCACATATTTACTTGACTTCACTGTAGTTGCTCAAATAAGCTGTGCTTCTTCTACACTTTCTTTTCTGTACATTTTCTTTTCTGTTTTTTATTCATTTTGCTTCTCCTGTGTATGGAAATGATGCAGATTTTCACCTGCATTTTTTTTTTTTGTTGGTTTGTTTTTTGAAGTGGCTGTAAATTGTAAACTAAAAGGTCTTGATGAGACAAACACGTCGGTGTTTGAATGACACCTGTAGCACTTTGGTGAAGGAAACTGCAGCCATTTGTGTGTTGAAAAGCTGGAGAAGAGGTCTAATCATCATAAGCCTGTATATGCAAATGATTTTAATTTTTAACCTGCAGTCTTTTGAAGTGCCTGTCAAATGTAACATATAGGCCTTGATGAGACAAACACGTGGATGTTTGAATGACGTCTGTAGCACTTTTGTAAAGGGAAACTGCAGCCATTTACAGTATATGGCTGTTGAATAAGAGGAGAGAGCAAGAGACAGGCGTGAGGGGCTCCCAACCTGCAGCAGCAGAGGGAGCGGCGCTAGCTCCGTTAGCTCCGCTTTTGCAAGCATGGACATCTAAGCTCAGAACTCCGCCATTCCGGCGTCTACAGGAAAGATATTGGTATCATCTTTTAGCTAAGAACTTCAGCTATCTAACTATGTATAGTTATCCGGTGAGTGAGTAACAGTGTAGCCGTGGTGAGTGAAAATACGATCTTCGTTTTTTTTCGTTCAGGCGATCTCAAACAACTCGAAATATTTCACTTCCTGTTTGTTGGATTCCAAAATTAGAGTGTACGCGACGTAGAGCTTGATGAGACGAACGCGTGGATATTTCATTGCACCAATTTTCGATGTTCCTAGAGGGCGCTAGGTGCATTTTAGTTTTTGGTGTGTTTTTCGGATTTTGGTCAGTTTTGACATGCATCGACTTTCAAAGGGTTATAAAATGAAAACGGTGCAACGCATCCGGACCATTCTTTTACGTTGACCTTCTGAGAGTCTAGTCTGTTTAATACAAAAGGTTTGAAAGTTGCAGCATTGATGACGGTTTGTTGAGTACTGTCACTCTGGATGATTTCAAAGAAGTGGAAATAGCTAACTTCCGGTTTGTCAGGGTCAAAGGTCAGAGTGTCAGAATGTAGGTCTGTATCCAAGGAACGCGTGGGTTTTCGTCCCATGTCGTTTGACCTTCTAGAGGCGCTAGAGGCATTTTAATGTTTTCAAGCGGGATTTTGAGCGATTTTTGCTCAATTTTCAATGTCGTCAACTTTGGAGGGCCGTTGAGCGGAAACGTTTGAAAATCGATTTTTTGATGATTCCGTGGATTGAAGGTCCAGTCTATGTCATACTGAATTTTCAAGCCCGTCCGGACTTGCGCTTTCTGAGCCTTGTATTTTCACTCTTTTTCCAAACAAGTGACGATAGCTCACTTCCGGTTTGTGTGGGGTCAAGGTCAGCATATCACCAAATAGGTCTGGATTGCGGCGCACGCGTGGGTGTTAGCCCCATGTCTCACGACCTTCCTAGAAGAAGTTAGTTTTTAACGTGAAATCAAAAAGTGGAAATAACTCACTTCCTGTATGTCGGACGATATAAGTTAGGCGTCTGAAATGTCGGGAAGACTTGACGTGACGAGCGCATTGGAATTTTTCCCCATATTTTTTCGACCTTCCTAGTGGAAGCTAGGCCCATTTCAAATTTTTGGACGCCTCTAGGGGCTAGAGAGTGGAATTTGGGCTTTTCTCTTAATTTTATCAAATTTTTCGCCAGTTTCTACCTATGTGGCGGATTTAATTCGCATATTTTATATGGTGAGGGGTCAAAATGGGGAAAGAAGCAGCGAGGAATGTGTAAATAATAATAATTAAAGCTGCAAGCAGCGTTTGCGGGACTGAGCCGCCGTGGCCGACGCGACCCCGATGACCCACGATGACCCCTCGACCCTGCCGACGCCAGCAATTGACCCCGTCCTCTGCGGCCTCTCGGTGACATCTGCTGAAAGAAGTCTATGGAAATGATGCAGATTTTTCAAAGTTTTTTTTTTTTTTGGAAGATGTTGTCAAATCTAAATCATAGGCCTTAATGAGACAAACACGTGGGTGTTTGAATGACGTGTGTATGACTTCCCTAAAGGAAACTGCAGCCATTTGTGTCTTGAAAAAGCTGGACAAGAGGTCTAATCATCATAAGCCTGTATATGCAAATGAGGCATATTTTTACCTGCAGGCTTTTTGAAGTAGCTGTCAAATGTAAATTATAGGCCTTGATGAGACAAACACGTGGATGTTTGAATGACGTCTGTAGGACTTTTGTAAAGGAAACTGCAGCCATTTACAGTATATGCCTGTTGAATAAGAGGGAGAGAAAGAGACAGGCGTGAGGGGCTCCCAACCTGCAGGAGCAGAGATAGCGCCGCTAGCTCCGTTAGCTCCGCTTTTGGAAGCATGGACATCTAAGCTCAGAACTCCGCCATTTCGGCGTCTACAGGAAAAGATATTGGTATCTTCTTTTAGCTAAGAGCTTCAGCTATCTAACTATGTATAGGTATCCGGGGTGTGAGTAACGTTGTAGGCGTGGTGAGTGAAAATACGAACTTCGTTTTTTCGTTCAGGCGATCTCAAACAACTCGAAATATTTAACTTCCTGTTTGTCGGATGCCAAAAATTAGAGCGTACGCGACGTAGAAACTTGACGAGACGAACGCGTGGATATGTGTTGCACCAATGTTCGACGTTCCTAGAGGGCGCTAGGTGCATTTTAGCTTTCTGGTGTGTTTTTTGGATTTTGGACAGTTTAGACATGCATCGACTTTAAAAGGGTTCTAAAATGAAAACGGTGCAACGTATCCGGACCATTATTTTTACGTTGACCTTCTGAGAGTGTAGTCTGTGCAATACAAAGGTTTGAAACTTGCAGCATTGACGGTTAGTTGAGTACTGTCACTGTGGATGATTTCAAAGAAGTGAAATAGCTAACTTCCGGTTTTGTCAGGGGTCAAAGGTCATCATTTCAGAACGTAGGTCTGTATCCAAGGAAACAGCGTGGGTTTTCGTCCCATGTCGTTTCGACCTTCCTAGAAGGCGCTAGAGGCATTTTAATTTTTGAGGGGATTTTGAGCGATTTTGGTCAATTTTCAATGTCGTCGACTTTGGAGGGCCGTTGCACGAAAACAGTTTGAAAATTGAACGTTTTTTGATGATTCCGTGGATTGAAGGTACAGTCTATGTCATACTGAATTTTCAAGCCCGTCGGACTCGCTTTCTGAGCCTTGTGTTTTCACTCTTTTCCAAAGAAGGGACGATAGCTCACTTCCGGTTTGTGTGGGGTCAAGGTCAGCATATCAGCAAATAGGTCTGGATTGCCCTTGCAGCGTGGGTGTTGGCCGCATGTCTCTCGACCTTCCTAGAAGAGTTAGTTTTAACGTGAAATCAAAAGTGGAAATAACTCACTTCCTGTATGTCGGACGATATAAGTTAGAGCGTGCGAAATGTCGGGCTTGAAGAGGCGAACGGCGTGGAATTTTTCCCCATATTTTTCGACCTTCCTAGTGGAAACTAGTTCCATTTCAATTTTTTGGACGCCTCTAGGGGCGCTAGAGAGTGGAATTTTGCCTTTTCTCTCTTAATTTTATCAAATTTTTCGCCAGTTTCTACCTATGTGGGGAGTTTAATTCGCATATTTTATATGGTAAGGGGTCAAAATGGGGAAAGAAGCAGCGGGGAATTTGTAAATAATAATAATAAACCTTACAAATACAATCGAGTCTTACGCCTTGCGAAGACCTGCTCTGATATGAGCAGGCCTTCGCTGAGGCTCAGTCCCGAATAAGAAGAAACATTACAAATACAATCGAGTCTTCGCCTTGCGAAGACCTGCTCTGACATGAGCAGGCCTTCGCTGAGGCTCAGTCCCGAATAATGATAAAACAAAACAAAACAATATGAAAAACAAAAACAGGTTCGATCTGAAGATAAAAAAAAAAAAAAGAGTTCATGGACTTTAAAAAGGAATGGAGATTAATCCAATCAGATGGAGCTTTGTATTTGAATGACCTGCGACCTGTTTCTTTATGAATTCTTTCTCCTTTTTTGTAGAAATGCTTGCATTTTTTTATCGTCCCAAAAAAAACATATTTCTGGAGACAAATTACATTCTAAAGTAAGTGCTCCTTAAAGCAGGAAGGCCATAAAAGGGACTACATTTAAAGTAAAAAAAATAAATAAAAAAAAGAATTTTTACCTAACGGCAGGGAAGTAGGTGAAATTAAGTGTGTGTGTGTGTGTATGTTGTTTTTACTTTATAGATTCCATTCAGTCCTTTTATGGCCTGTCCTCTATGCTTTGTGATGCACTTACATCTATAAAACTACATAAATACGTGTACATATAAGTACATACAGATGGTTAATAAGGCACTTTTTCACAAGCAACTTGTGATATTGCATAGAAATGTGGAGTCATTTTTCAGTGTTGGCTAAAGCTGCCGTCAGTGCGAATGAATCAATCTCTAACAGTTAAATCAGTTCAAGTCGCCTCTTGTTTGTTTTGTCTGCATCATTAACACGAAGCTGTGTTGTCTCCAGGAACAGGAGGACATGATCAGAAGGCACCATGAGGAGCTGAGATCGCTGCACGAGAAGTTGAACCTGCACACGGACACGCCGCTGGACCACTTCAGACAGGCGGCGCTGGTCCGTTCGAGCCGCTCGGAAGCCTCGAAGTCACAAACACCGCTGCATGTTTATTTATTTATTCTTTTCCCATCTCTCCGTCTCTTAAGGAGTTGATGAAGAAGCCCAGCCTCAAGGTGCCGACCAACAAACACCTGGAGCGGCTGGCCGAGCTGGAGCAGACGGTGGCGGAGCAGGACGCCTCGCTCTCCTCCACCACGGGGAGGCTGAACGCCGCGGCGGCCGAGCTGGACAGACACAGGGCGTCCATGGAGACGCAGGCCAGGAAGCACGGCCACGAGATGTCCAAGTGAGCCACTCTTCATGGAATCCAAGGGGTTTCGCCACACCGCTGTGGTCAGCAGCAGCAGCAGCAGCAGCAGCAGCAGCAGCTGCCGCTAGTATAATTTAATGTCCTGTGCCGTGGTTTGAAGGAAGTGTTTTATTTTCCACAGGACTCGTACAGAACAGAAACCTTAAGTGGTCACGCATGCATTTTCTTTTTTCCCAAGATAATGAATTAATTTCCTTTACTGTCCGTGTCTGGATATCTGGAGTTATGGATCTTGTTGTCTCGGGATAAACAGGTCAAGGTGTTCTGAATGCAATACTTTAAGTTTGAGTTAAGAAGCAGGCTATGCTAGCTGTCATTAGGCATTCTTACGAGCAAGATTGAGGCAACTCTTATCTGAGTTGTGCAGTTTTGTTGTTTTTTGTTGTTTTTTGTTTTTAGATTGAACGTATAGATAGATCATAGTTCCTAGTATGTTGATAATAGTTCAGTAGTAGTAGTGGTGTTGTAGTACTCGGGATTGGTCCCAAGGCTGGTCTCAGACCACTTTCTAAGGGTCTTGTTTGGGTCTCGGACTGGACGGACTCGGGATTTTGATCAAGACCGGTCGAGACTCAGCCAACACTACAGTGACAGATAATAACCAAAAAGAGTCCAGCTGCTGCCATTTTACGCTCTGTTTGTGACACCCAGAGTGACTCACCCCCTTATTCCTAGTTAATTAATATTTTTAATTTTATGAAGCAAAGTTGTTTTTGTTTTTTTTAAATGGTTCAAAATAGTTGGCGAAGAAGCACAATGTTTAAGAAAGTTATGAAAAGGTACCTCGCTGAAAAGAGATGTTGCTGTTCGGTTTGGAAGCAAACTGCATTTTTAATTGTTTTCTTTGCTGTATAAAGTCTTGGTCTTGTCTCGATCTCGATACTCTGTAGTCTTGATAATGTCTTGGTCTTGGTTGGTGCGGCCTTGACTACAACACTAGTTCCTAGCTAGTAGTTCCTGCTCACTAAGCCACTGATCTGTGATGATGATGATGATGATGATGATGATGATGATGATGATGATGATGATGCAATAATAGGAACAGGGAAACACCTTGATATAACATCGCGGTGTCAAGCTTTATCTTGCCGTAACCGAGCGTTAAGAAACAAAAAAAAAACTCAAATCGGTCGTGGCCCCCAGAACCTTCCATTTAAATAGACGGTGCAATGGCGCCCCTGGTGTTCAGTCGCTGGTAATGACACTTGTGCGTCTGGGGCCGTGCTCTGCAGGCTGGAGGAGTGCCGCGCTGCCCAGGTGAAGGCTCTGACCGCCGAGACGGAGGAGCAGAGGAGCCACATCGGCCAGATGGAGAAGGAGGTGAGCTGCCTCCAGATGGAGCTGGCAGCCCAGAAGGAGGCCAACATCCGCTCCCCCAGCAACACCATGAAGAACCTGGTGGAACGCCTGAAGGCACAGCTCGCCCAGAAGGAGAAACAGCTCAAGGTTCTCCTCCTCCTCCTCCTCCTGTGTTTTTCAGGATGTTTGCTCTCTGTGTTTTGGATGTGTGTCTGATGCAGAGGAACACATGCTCATTAGATGTCTTTGTCCTGCTGTAAGTCTGCACACAAATGCCTTTAATGCATTTATGCATTTAGTTTAGTATAACTTAATAACCCAGCGCGTCCGGACCCAAAACAATAACCATTACTGCACATAAATTTTAAAAAGTATATATAAAAGATAAATGCTTTGCTTTTATGGTCGCTGCCAATTAAACCCACTTTCCTGCACTCAACCAGTGCCAACTGTCCACAGGCGACGGCACGGGCCTCATATATATATTACGTTATGTTATATTAAATTATATTATGTCCACTCATTATGTTGGATTGCATCTTGTGATATGCACATATTTACTTGACTTCACTGTAGTTGCCCAAATAAGCTGTGCTTCTTCTACACTTTCTTTTCTGTACATTTTCTTTTCTGTTTTTTATTCATTTTGCTTCTTTAAATTTTCTTTCTATCTTATTTTATATTAAGGACATGTATATATGTGTATATATATGTATATGTATATGTATATGTATATATATATATGTATATGTATATACATGTATATGTATATATATAATATTTAAAAGTTTTTTGCGCAACTCGTGAGCTCCAGCAGTTGCTGTGACATTTCTGAACGACCTTGCTCGCCTTCCCGTTTCCACTCAGGCTCTCAGCAAGGTCCTGCTGGAGCTGCGGGCGGAGATGACAGCCACGGCGGAGCAGCAGGTCATCACCAGCGCCGCGCGGAAGGAGGAGACTCTGAATGTGCAGGTGCTGGTGGACAGACACACCAAAGACCTGAAGGTGGGGAAGAGCTTCTTGTCGGGACAGATGTTTGATGTCGTCTCGGACCCGTGTTGATCGCTCACCTCAGTGCTCATCAAAAGTTGCAGTATAAAAAATGCTTTGATTCATTATTTCTGCGAAGGTTCTCAGTCGTCCAGGTCGTCTTAATGTAGATGGGTGAAGTTTTTAAGAAGATACAGCAACATCAAGTAGTTACGTTTTAAATTGTAGCACTCTTTAACTTAAGTCCCCTTGAGTACGCCGTACTTTCCCTCTCCCAAGCTTGCCAGTGAACTACAATGACCTGCAAGCACAAACCTGGGTACTTCGTTCACCTCCTTCTTTGTTGGTTTATTTGAGGGCGCTAGCGTCCACCCTAAATACGAACTGCACTCAGGGGGGCTGGATTGTCCATCCACGACTTCCTTAGATATATGTGTATATTCTTATTTAAATGTAAGGGTAGGAAAACCAGATTACTTTTATCGTACTGTGAGTATACACTTTTATTTTGTGTATTTATGGGTTGTATGTGAAGCTTTTACCAATATAAGAATCATAATTTAAGACAAATTTTACACACTGGACTCGCCATCTTAAAGACTACAAGATCGCGAGAACATGTCCAGTTAACCCTTCTTAACTTAACCCTTCTGTGTTGTGATTTATTTATCATTTTTTTCATTTTAAAAACTCCATAACCCCTCTGCGCAGGCGCGCGTGCAAGAGCTCAACGACGACCTCCAGGCGGCGCAGGAGTCGGCCAGGGCGGCCCGAGGCCAGGAGAGCAGCCTGAAGCAGGAGGTGAACCGGCTGAACCAGGAGCTCCAGAAGAGCCAGCGGCTCCAGCGGCGCCTGCAGAGCGAGAAGGAGGCCCAGGAGCAGGACATCCAGGAGCTCCAGAAGCAAATCAAGAGGCTCCGAGGCGCCCTACAGGTCAGCCCCACGGCGCCACCACCTGGTGGAGGTCAACCTCCGTCACTGGCCCAGCTTTGTTTTTTAATGTGGGGGTAAAAAGTTCACAACAGCAGGATTTAGTTCCGAGCGCATCCATCACTTTCGGCTGGAGATGAGCGGGGAGCGCGTTGTCTTGTTGCCTGTGGAGAGACAACACTAATTAATATCCTCTGCAAACTGTGGCGGCGGCTTCACAAACGGCTCCTTTCACCGGGTTGGGCTGAACACGGGCGGGTCGTCAGGTCGGCACACAGCAGGTCGTCCGACGAACCTGCCAGACGTTTTCGCTTGCAGATATTTGACTGATCTGACGGCCTGGAAACCCAAAAAGATTCCCTGTGTTTTCTTTGGCCTACGGGTGTTATTTCACACTTGTCGGGATATCAAATCAAAATATCTCTGAGGAAAAGGAGAACCTCTCGAGTGATGATATAGGTTCCTGTTTTCACAGATATTGACAGAATATGTGTTCGCAGAACCACCCAGATGGAAAAGAGTCGACCGTGGAGAACCTCCAGAGGAAGATCCGCAGGCTGGAGTCCGAGCTGGAGAAGCGACCGGAGAAGAAGGACGGAAAGGACGACCGGGACAAGGTTGGTTGGTCGATTGATCGGTCGATTGTCCATGATTAGCTGCCGCCGCCGCCGCCGTGTTAATCACCGCCGTCTGCCGCTGGTTTTCCCAGGCCAAAGAGGAAGTGGTGCGATGGGAGGAGGGCAAGAAGTGGCACGGCAAGATGGAGAGGATGAAGAGCTCGCTGAAGGAGAAGGAGCGAGAGAGCGAGTCGCTGGCCAAGCAGCTCGGCACGCTCAAGGAGCTCTTCGCCAGGTGAGCCGGTCGGCAGCTTCCAACAGCAAAGATCGGTTGAGTTTTCGGTTTTCATCAAAGTCCCTCTTTAATTTCGCCAACAATTTATTTCAGCGTTCAATTTTCCCTAATTCACGAAATCTTTGGTTGTCTTACGCTTTAAAAAATATGACTAGTCTATTCAAATTGCAATCTTGTCACTCCAGGCAGGACTTGTACTGTTGTAGATGATAAAGTTGCACAAGGATAGAAGGTGGTTTTTTTTCCCCCCGCTTCTCGGCAGGCTGGAGCAGGAGAAAGCCGCGATGCAGAAGAAGCTGAAGGCCCGAGGGGTGACGGCCGACCAGGTGGTGGCGCTGCGCTCCACTCAGGTGGAGCAGGACATGGAGGAGCTGAGGAGGAAGAACGCGGAGCTGGAGACGCAAATCCGCAGCATCAGGTGACCAGTCCAGTCAAAAAAAGACGAAAAAAGAAAGGCTGCGTTTGCGTCGCAGCTCCCCCTAGTGGAGAGATTATTGCAGTCGGAGCGTCATGACTTTGGAACGTTTTGCCTTTTTGACGCCCGCAGGCAGCAGCAGGCGCTGCCCCGCGACGACGCCATGGAGACGCTGAGCGTGAGGAACCGGTTCCTGCAGGAGAGGGTGGAGTCTCTGGAGGAGCAGATCTCCAAGGAGCCGGCGTCCAGGCCATCAGTAGGTGGCGCTCTCACACACGCTGAGGCAAAAGTTACTTTATTTCAAAGCTGTGCTTCATCGCCGGTCCCAGACACTTCCTTCCTTCCTTCCTTCCCTCCTTCCTTCCTTCCTTCCTTCCGGCCGTCGTTGCTCCTCACCATCTCTCTGTTTATCATTTGTACTCATCTATGCTCCGCCCCCGACTCTGGCCCCGCCCCAGACTCCACCCCCACCAAAGGGCGAATCTCCCTCTCGCCTGAGCCAAATTTGCTCTGCGACGTTCGACCTGGACGACGAGTTGCGCCCGCAGCCTCCCGACCCGGAGGCCGTCGCAGGGGGCGTCCCGGCTGACCCACGTGGGCGGGACCAAGAGCGGAGCCGGAGCCTCAGCGAGAGCGGAAGCTCCGCCTCCGTGGCGGGAGAAGAGCGGCGGAGCCACGGAGTCGAGAGCGCCGCCGCAGGCGAAGGAGAGGATTTGAGAGGGGAGGAGGAGGAGGGAGGAGGAGGAGCAGATGTTCCTGCCGGTGCCGAAGGTGATTTGGTGGAGGAAGGTGACGAGGGACAGACCTCGAGGAGAAATCACCCAGAGCTCCACAAGCCAGAAGACGGAAACGCCGAAGAAGGAGCAGAAGAAGAAAGAGGAGAAGGAGGACGAGGAGAAGGAGGAGGAGGAGAAGAAGAAGGAGGAGAAGAAGAAGGAGGAGGAGAAGGAGAAGATGAAGAGGCAGCAGAGCTGAGAGACGGAGCAGCGGAGGACGGCGAGCCGGAGTCAGAACTCGCAGCAACTTCACCACCTGCTCCTCCTCCTCGCAGCAGGAGAAGAAGGACGGACCCCCATCACCATCCTGGACGCCAGCCGGACATCAGACCTCGGAGGGTCCCCAAGGTCGTTGGGAAGGTCAGCGGCTGTGCTGTGGTAGCAAAACCAGACTAGCCAGTGGCTCCTTTTAGACACAGACGACCTTCCCTGACCTTCACCCTCCAGAACGGAACCGCCCTTCCTCCTCGTCCTCCTCCTCCAGCAGTGGTGTTAGCCCCGCCCCCTCTGCTCTTCCCCCTAAACAAACCTCCCGTCGCTGATTTTCTTCTCCCTTGTGAAACTCCCGCAGACGTCGGGACGCGGCACCGGCACCCCGTCGCAGCGAGAGCAGGACGCCCAGAAAGAGAACCTCAGGCTGGAGTCGGAGAACCTGGAGCTGCGCTTCCAGCTGGAGCAGAACGTCAAAGACGTCCCGCGGCTGAGAGTGAGAGGGACCTTCACACACTGCAGCTTCCAACATTTCACTCAGTGTCGTGACTTTTCGCTTCTTTTTTCTTTCCCCTGCTTCACAGAATCAAGTGTCAGACCTGAAGGAGATGAACGGCGCTCTGAAGAAGGAAGTCGTGGAGCTGGAGAAGAAACTGGCCCACCTTCGTGGAGTTCGTGTCTATCGATTGAATCGCGCACTTTGAGTTTGAGTCCATATTTGTGTCTAGTTCTAAAAAAAGAAATAAATAAAAACAAATTCTGACTCCGTCAGGCCGGCCAGAGTGGGAAAACGGTGCCGGAGCTGGAGAAAACAGTGGGGCTGATGAAGAAGGTGGTGGAGCGGCTGCAGCGGGAGAACGAGAACCTGAAGAAGACCGCCGCGGCCGCCAGTCCCGACCGAGTGGCCGCCCTGGAGAGAGAGAACTCCGAGCTCAAGGTCGGCAGCTCGCACCGATGGGGGCGGGGTGAGACGGCTGACCTCTGACCTCCGACCTCACCGCTTTGCCCTTTTCATTGTGAAGGTGGACGTGGAGAAACTGAAGAGCGATGCCGAGGCCGAGCTGGCGTCCAAGCTGGAGTCCAAGACCAGAGGGCTGGAGAGAGTCGTCCTGGAGAATGAAAACCTGCGGCGGGACATCAGAAGGGTGAGCAGCAGCAGCAGCAGCAGCAGCAGCAGCAGCAGCAGCAGCAGCAGCAGCAGCATCCGCGGTGCGTGTGCGGAGCTGCGTGGAAGCCACTCCGTATCCTCTCACACCAAACGTGTTTCCAAGCGGCGGCTCGATCGCTTCACGCGAGGATTTCATATAAAATAAAATACAGCAAATAGAAAAACTGAATCCAGCACATTGGCTGCCAGGCTTCCGTCAGTGTGCCACAGGGCAGCTGTGGCTACACATGTAGCTGACCACCACCAGTGTGAATGTGGCGTGAATGAATAATGGGTTCAATGTAAAGTCCTTTGGGTGCCTAGAAAAGCGCTATACAAATCCAATGCATTATTATTGTTATTATTAGACTTTTGCACGTGCTGCATCGCCATCAACCTGGTCTGCAGCCAAGAAAGTCATGAATCATCCCCAAATATTCATTACAGAAAACACATTATTGTTGTCATTGTCATTTATTAAAAAAAATACCAGGCGGGGGCGGCATCCCCGCCCTTTGCGACATCATGAAGGTCCGATTTCCCAGAGCTGAGTGTTTCACTCTTTGAAAAGTAGAGCAGAACAGAAGAAGTGAATGATGGACTTTTTTGATTTGTGTGGGACAGTAAGTGATGAGACGGAACGTTGGTAAACCTCATCTCGCGTAATATGGCACCGTTGCGTCATTCTGTGTATCCAGAAAGTTATTGGCCATAAACTCTAAATTATTTCTATTAAAACGTCACAACTGCCAAAGCGAAACGTTCTCCGTTAATCAGTGAAAGGCCAGACTGTCCTCCTCGTGTAACTCGTGTGCGCGGGCGCCCCTCCCCACCCCCACCCCCGACATCTCCAACCCCCGACAGGAAGTGGAATCTGCCGAGAAGCTTCGGGTGAGCAAGACCGGCCTGGAGGTGACCAATGAGAAGCTGGAGGCGGAGCTGGAAGAGACCAAGCGGCGCCTGCAGGCGGCTCTGGCCGCCCCCGCCCCCGCCGCCGCCGCCGCTGCCCCTGGCGTGGGGACGGATGGCAGGAAGTCGTCCGTGCTGGCCAGGTAGGCAAGCCCGCAGGCCGACGCTCACCCCGTCAAACCCCCTCCTGACTCTGCCGTTCTGCCGCCTCGGTGCAGAAGCAGCCGAGGGATGTTTCCTGTTTTTATTGGGATCCGCCGGTTTTCAATTAACTTCATTCCCCTATGTGAGACTCTTAACACTTTTTAAAGCATCCGCAGATTTTTTTTTTTTGGCGTCGTCTGTTCAGTTGCTAATCCACAACATGTGCGGTCGACTGGGAAGAGATCTGGAATCTTCTTCTCATATTTCGCCTGGTATTCGTGTCAGCAGCTGATGTCGAATCCACGTCCAACATCTGTCTCAGAGAATTATTCACCTTCCTGTTTTTAAAGCTCCCGCAATTGACGTCCATATTGATTGCACATTCTCAGGTGCCTCCCTGAGTGAGTGAGAAGAGAGAAAAAAAAAAAAGAACTCCTTAAAAAAAAAATGTAAAAAAAATCAACTGGTCTCTGCAGGATGTTTGAGAACAAGATGAAGGAGCTGGAGGAGGGGCTCTCCCTCAAGACGGCCAGGGTGTCGGAGCTCCGGCGGCGGCTCAAGGAGATGGATGAGGGCGAGGAGAGAGCCGGGCGCCGCATCAGGCAGCTGGAGGAGCAGGTGAGGGCAGGAAACAGTCGTCCGGAGCCCCCAGGGTCAAACTCTACTTTTTTTGTACGCACATTCTGAAGAAGATGGCATTGAAAGAGTGGTTCTCAACTGGTGGATTCTCAGGACCCACGCTTTTTTTCCTTCCTTTCCATGAAGTTGCGACACAAATTTATTCCACAAAAATAAAAACGCGAGCCTCCTTTCTGTCATTGAATTGAATTGAATTGTGTGTAAAGCAAAATAAATGCCAACATTTTCTCTTTTTCTCTAACGTCCCTTTTAAAATAAATAAATAATAATAATAATAATAATAATAATAATAATAATAATAATAATAAAAAGGAAACGGATCCACGACCCACTTTTGGGTCGCAACCCACCCGTTGAGAAACGCTGCATTAGACCGTCTATGGAAACAGGTTTGCAGAATAAACTGTCAACGTTCAGCTGACGTGAGCGATGAGCTGCATTAGATCATCCAGATCAAAGAGCAGCGTTCCTATTGGCTGCCCGACTGACCGACAGGAACAATTACCACACGGCCATGTGACAGTAATCCCAGTCATTCCGAGTCAAATTGTAATGATTTGAAGCTTAGGACACGATGGTGAATATCATGGTGTGCTACAGAATGACCTGTAATTGCACACTGACTGTCACCGAGCTGACGGCTGCATTTTGGAACTGAGACTGTGTTTGTTTTCAGCTGGACGAGTTGAAAAAACAGCCAGAAGCTCCGTCCAGAGACCTCCTGGCCGTCAGGTGGGTAGGACTGTGCAGCATTTCAGATGTCTCCAGAGCAACCACGCACACATATTTTACATCCGGTCCACTGTAAAGCTCTGAGCTCATCACCGCAGCGGCAAAAAAAAAAAAAAAAAAAACGTCACTTTTGCACCTCCTCCCGTTTCCAGAGCGACCAGCGCTGAGCTACAGAAGGAGAACGCAGAGCTGAAACGGAGGCTGAGCGCCTACAGCGAGCGCTACGGCGAGACGTCCTCCAAGCCAGGTCAGTCTGAGGGGGTCAGCAGAGTCGAACTGCTGGGACAATAAACAAGGTCTGACAGGGAGGAAGTTGTCATTTTTTATACAGTGAAGCAAAAAAAACATTTTCACAGTCCATCCATTTGCTACACCCGCGGGCGGGCTCTGCTGGAGCCCATCACAGCTGTCATGGGGCGAAGCGGGGCACATACACACACGCACCAGCACACGCACACACACGAGTTTCCAATTGGCCTCGCATGCATGTTTTGGATTGTGGGAGGAAGCCGAGAACCCAGAGACAACACAGGCCCCAGTCTGGGACTGAGCCCACTGCAGCACTAACCACTGCGCCACTCTGTTGCCCATCAGTTAGTTAGTTCTATATAATAGGACCCCTTTAAGTTGTCACAAAGGTCACACAGTGAACAACTTTAAAGCAAACGTGAGCTTTTTTCTGGGGCTGCAACTAACTTTTATTTTTGTTGTCGACTAATCTATCAAACTTTTTTTTCCCCGATTAGTCACGATTCTCGTCTTTATTTTCACCACCTATTGTGGACTTCTGTTTAAATTTGCTTAAATATTCACACCTGTGTTATATTGTTGTACTCTGACAGCATACGTTTTTAAACAAATATACTGTATGAATATAAAGACAGACAAAGCATTTATATGACATAGTTTCAACGCAAATTTTCAACGTAAAATATCAGAGGCATATTAAATAATGATTTAAAGATTGTATGCAATGTTTATCACAGTTAAATACCTTAAACCGATTTCTTACAACTTCAATTTCGAATTAATATTCCCGAAATAACACAGTCGATAAGTGAAAGAATGTTACAATTCATTATAAACGCTAGTATTGACAGGGGCTGTAATTCACTAATTTACGCCGTAAAGTACGCATTTACCTAAGTAAACTGTCGTTCGCTAAGCTAGCTTGCGCCATGATTTTAATGTTGTGCGAAAAAACATTATTTACTTGCGTCATAGGCTGATGATTAATTAACAAATAAGTATAAATAAGCATGTCATTGGAAAAAAAAAAAAATGTACGAAATAGCTATCCTCGATGTTATGCGGTGCGTGATGATACAGCGTCTCCGGGGTGTCGGCGTTGAGGGTGTTCGCGTATCGACGTAGTGCTACCATGGAATGCAAGGCGAGCTTCACAGAGTTTGTGCCCAACACGTTTCGTCGCTTCATTTTCTATTAAATATTTCTAAACTTCAGAAACTATTAGGTCGGAGTTCTCGAGCTTTTTTTAGAGAAGAAGCTGTTCTTCCTCTGTTTTGTGCAGGATGTACACAACGAGCGACACCGCCACCCTCAGCGCTCTGTACTGCACTGCAGGTACAAATGAGTACGTAGCGGCTGGAGTGCCATTTTAGTCTTCAGCAATTTACAATAGCATAACGCGTCGACGAATTTATGTTGTCGACGTAATCGATTATGTCGACTAATGGTTGCAGCCCCCCGCAACCATTCCCAAAAAAAACAACAACAAAACAAAAAAAACTGAACGTTATGAAATTATGGATTTGCGTGCCTGTGAACCCATGAGGTGATGAGTGACAAATAACAAGCCCATCCCCCTCTAGGCGAGGCGGCCAGGCTGCAGGCCGAGGTGGACAGGCTGAGGAAGGAGCTGGCCACCTTCGACCCGTCCTTCTTCGAGGAGCTGGAGGACCTCAAGTACAACTACAACCTGGAGGTGAAGAAGAACTGCCTGCTGGAGGAGCAGCTCCGCGGCCTGGCAGACAAGTCCGGCGCCAAGGCCAAGTCACGCGGCAGCTCCGTCAGGTAGCGGGACGCGACCGTCTTGACGACTGAAGATTAAGCCTGAATGGACGCTGATGTTTATGGGGTGCGCTGCAATTTGAGGTTGTTACTCTGAAAATGTGTGTGTGAGAGATTCATGCCTGGTTTAGCGTAATTTACTTCCCCTTTTTTTACCTGGTTGCTCTTAGTAAACAATCTTTGTGTTTTTCTGATGTAAATGTGCAGAGTGTAATTTTTGTTAATTGGCCATAAAGCAGCTTCAAGAAAATCTGAACGTGTCCCATTTCTTTATTTAGTTACTCGCTTGCTTTGTCCTCACTGTACAGTATTTACAGAAAGTGAACAGAACATCTTTCACAGTCTTCGCTGCTAAAATGTGAATTTTGGTCCGTTAATTCTTTTTTAAACCCTCTTACTGAGCGGGTGTCAGGAAGCACCTGGCAGCTGTTTCACAGCAGAGGCTCGTGAGGAGGTGGAGGGGGTTGGGGTTCTGTACGGTGGTCTTCAGTCCCTTCAGGAGTCCACCTGGACGTCCTGCAGTCGGTTGAAACGCCGTCCGTTCAGTCTGGAGAGGAGGGTGAACAGGTCCTTGGTGCCGTCGCCGCTGATGTACTCGTCCACCGTCGGGGCGACGCGGACGACCAGCGGCCTGCCGCTGAGGCTCGGCGTCCCGTCGGGCCACCTCAGCCCCAGGTGGTGACAGTGGACCTGCAGACACGAGACACGCTGCAGCTCTGAGGGTCTCCAAAACACATCTGGCGGTTCTTTTATTAAAGTTGGGGGAGAAGGTGGATCGTTGCTTTCACCTTGAGCAGCGTGCCGTCGCTGCAGTGCCACACGATGCCTTCCACGCGGCCCTCCGGACTCTCCTGGAACCAGGCCTGCAGCTGCTGGACGTCCACCGGCGGCGGGTTCCTGATGCGGATGCTGCCGTGCGACACCAGACAGTGGAGCGGCTGCTTCTTACTGCCCAGTCCTGGTGGTGGGGGGACAAATCATGTCACACAAAACAAGTGAATAACCTGTTGTTTGGCAATAAAATAAATAACTGTCTTCTCCAAAATGTGTTGATGGCTCAAAAGTTGGTCAGTGCTGCAGAGGCGATGAAAGTGGGATGCTAGTTGTGCTAGCTGCTAGCTGGGGAACATGCGGGATTGTTTCTCTGAAGGAAGGACTACGTGTTTAATGTTTGCACTCCCTGGAAAGCGCAGCGAGGTGTGTTTGGTGTGACCATATCGTCACCCTATTAAAATAATGGCCTCAGTCATTTTTTGGACCAAAATGAGTTTTTGGCTTAAATCATCTCTTGATAATGCTGCCCATCTCCTCTTGTGTTTTCCCATAAACTTGAAAAAAATCACTTCGGCCATTATTTTAATAGGGTGAAGATATTTAGCACGAATCTTAGAGTTGTGATTTTATGTATTTGCAAAATATTTGTGAGCCGTTTGCGTGCGCAGACACATTTGTGTAACGCTGCGTATCTCTGAATGCAGTTTTCACAGTGCTGTGGGGAGTGGAGCCTGGTTAAACTCCGGGGGACTGCTACACTCTGAAAGGTTTTTAAGATGCAATCCTGCGTCTCTGTCATGATTTCGGTGAACTCTTCAGAAGCGAGAACAAGTCTATCTGCCCGTCCCTCCTTTTGCGCGCTTCATTTGTTCGCACGCAGTTCTTGGAATCAGCCCTGCGTGATGTCACAAAGGGCACAGATGCCTCCAGATCACCGTCTTGCTCTAAAGTCTAAACTTACTGTTTCGGACGGTGAGGAATCGAGATGCTTTTGGATGCGATTGAAAATTGAGTGATTGATTTCGACAGCGAAGGACATCAACGGTAACTCGTCCCTGCCGTCCTCGCAGTAAATCGAGGCCTTGGAATGAAGCGGCGCAGTCCTTCCCTCACTCACCGTAGGGGTTCCCGTTGACGTTGGTTCCGATGAGCTCCAGCGTCTCCTCCAGCAGCTCGGCCAGCGGCACGGCCGCCACCTCCAGCAGGTCCTCGCCGTCGACGGCGGGCCTGAGGACGAGCGCCGCCCCCTGCTGGTGGTCCACCACCGAGGAGTGCCAGCAGTACTGCTTGTTGTCCTTCTCCACCGGGACCCAACCTGACACACACACACACACAAACACAAGCACATGTTCAGACACAATGTGGCAGTTTGTCCAACAAAGAATCCAGGAAAATGTTTCATGTAAAGAAGAAGGCAGTGATCTTTTTGTGATGAAAACAACCTCTTCGTTCAGCCTTCCTGGATTGTGCAGCTTTTGCCCAATAGACGCAATAATAAAAAGACTGCAGTGTTTATTCTTTCTCAAAAATGTAGCATTATGGGTTGTTTTTTTTAAATGCAGAAAAAGGCAAACAATGATGAATATGAAGGAAAAGATCACTTCTGTTATGAACTCAACAGTTTCATGTTTTTGATTGCAGTTTATTTCATATAATTCTACACATTTTTTATCTTTCGAAACATTTTTAAGTTTGCAAAGTGATGCAAAACCACATCATCACAAGCATTTTAAATAAATAAAAAAGTCCCATGCAATGAATCTCACTTGCAGTGGAACACCAGGAGACCTGCAGCTGAGCAGGTTTATTTTGGCTGTTGAGGTGACAAACCTCTGGAGCCTGAATGTGATTTATTGTGGACTGAGCCCCAGCGATCAGACCAGGTCTGGAAGGAGGACAGGTCTTGTTATTCTTATTTTTCTCCTGACGCCACTTTTTTAACCCCCCTAAAAAAACACCAGACTGTAGCATGTTGTTTTTGCGATGTTGAGATTCCGCATTTTATCACTGCGTCTATCACACAACTCTAATTTCTGTCAGTTTGGCGCTGTTGTTTTGACCCCGGGGGAAAAAGACGATAGTATAAAGCAGGCGTGGGCAAACTATGTTGAGCATTTTAATCTGTCCCACCGGACTTGAAGAAATAATATAATAGTCAGTAAGTAATAAAATAGCTTTATTTCATTATTTTTGTCAACGTTTTAAGAGTCATTTCAATAAAGAGCTCAATACTGTGGGCCTTCAAAGACAATGATTTTGTTGCAACTTTGCTTTTGATCCTTTTCAGCTGCCACTAAAGCAACATGTTTTCTACATATCCCATGACATGCTTTTCCTCCTATGAGGTGCCTCACCAAAACACATCCATCAGCTTCTGTTCTGACCCTCCGCTGAATTTTAGAACCCACTGTGGCCCACCAATTTGTTGCAATAAATAACAAACTACACCCCTGGTGTGTGAAATAAATAAACTATGAGCCCATGCTGTGTGAAATCCAGGCTGAAGGCCGTGTTGCCGGGTGAGTGATGGTTCAACCTGGAATGTGTCCGTGCTCGTCAGGGACCGGCTGCCCGTCGACGTGTTTGACTCCGTGGGCCGCGATCCACGTCCCCGGCACCGTCTTGAAATCCTCCTCCACATTCCACGTGAAACCTGAGCGAGTCGGAAAGAGTTGTCGTTTCATTCCCCTTCCTTCCAACACCGCCTCTCCGACCGCCGAGGTCACGACGTTCCGCTGGCGCAATAAAAAAGCCACCTTTGGAGCTTCTGTGAGCGTGCTGGTACTTCTTGAACCTCCTGTCCGCCTGCTTGTTGGGCTTCCGGTCCAGTCGGGCCCACAGGTGCGGCTGGCCTTTGTAGACGGTCACGTAGCAGCAGGTACCGTCCAGTTTCTCCGTGGCGAGGGCCCCGTCGACGTCGGCCTCCAGGGCCACGGGGTTCAGGCTCTCCGTCGCCACCACCTGGAACGGCTGCAGACAAGAGTGACAGACTGATGGGAGAAAACCACTGGGAGCAGGTCGGACCCGCAGAGGGGCGCTCTGGGTTTGTGTGTCGCAATAAATATTGACAAAGGAGAACGATGACGGATGGACAAACAGGTCAGAATGCTTCATGGGTTGGGGGGGGGGACAAAAAACTAGCTCACGGCTGCAGATTTTGTTTTCCAGCACGTTGAGATCAATCACGTTTCATCAATCCAGCCTCTGCCAGTTTTCAGAACAAGCTGCAGTAAAGTAGTCATGGGTCTGCTGTGGTATTATATATCCATCCGCCAAACTAGTCAGACATTACTGTTGGCTGTATGCTCTTATTGGACTGATCATCTTCCTTATTCTTGGTTCTTCTTCGTTTCCTTAGGGTTGTTTCTTCCATTCGTGGCCAGAGCCAATCATCTGCCTCCATCTGACCCTCTAATCTCTCACACCACCAACTGCCTTCATGTTCCGTGTCGCTACTACCATGCATAAATCTCCTTTATGCTCTCCCTCCTGCCTCCGCAGACGTCTCTCCTCCTCTAGACGTGTGGAAACCCAACACCGATTATCTTTATTGGCGTGAGCCGATCAGCGACGGAAACTGCGTCATCGGCTAGCATCACACAAACACAAACAAACGTTAGCAACGCAACGTCAGCAGCACCGTGTCCAGAAGTCGGGTTCATAAGAAGATGAACACAACCTCGAACACAAGTAATTAGAGTTTAGCTGACGCAGCCCGTGTTTCCCGGAGCTAGTTAGCTTAGTGTTGCTAACAGCAGGGAGGTGTTTACGAATCAATGAGCGCAGTGTTCCCCGGCTTTACCTGTCCGTCTCGCTTTCTCGACTGCTCCTCCTTCACTTCCGTTTGGAAAACACACGCTATCTTCTGCTGGACGGAGCCCAGACGACGCATTTCCCCCTCCTCTGTTTAAAGTCGGTCACTTGAATGGGAGACTATGATGAAGCAGAGGGAGAGAGGGCTGAAACGACAACAGCGAAGCGGCGTGGATGACGTTTCCGGCTGAGCTTCTGGTCACGTGACAAGCTTCTTCCACCTGTCTTAAAGGGATCGTTCGAACACAGTTATAGCTTTGTGTTCCATTATTTTTACAGTTCCACAGTTCCACGTTTCATTATTGTTTGATTAAGTATTTAGATTTTAAATTATGTGTGTATCAATTTAACATGTCAGCACTTTATAATAATTCCTGACAAATAGCTAGATGCATTTGGCTTTTGCTTCTTTTAATGTTCACGTTCTGTTTCCAGAGTGACTACAACAAGCAACGTCCAACGTGTTATAATTCACATTTTAAATTGTTATGAGTAGAAAAGTCATGTACAAAAAGGACAACCCCAGAGAAGTACATTTTTGTACGAAAAGAACAAAAATGAAAACAAAACAATAAGAAGTTAAAGTATAAAAAGGTCAAACAAAAAAATAGAACTGAGACATGTCTCAGGCAATGTTTAAGTAAAAAAACATACAAATTTGAATATTCACTGCTTCTCAGTTTTATGGTAGTTTGGAATCTGCAAATTTGCAAATACAAATGAAAATTCAGTAATATAAAAACGTTCAGAGTCGTTGACTAAGTGAAACTGTTGCTAGAGCAATGGCACAACAGTCAAACTAAAGATCAATTCGATGTGAAGTTTGGATTCACGCACAGCGTGACATCGCCAGAGTATTTCCTGTCCTCCTCGTCTTCCTCCTCAGGCCGACTCTGGAGGTCCGTCTCACTGTCGTCATGCTCCCACATCTCCGTCTCCACGTCGTCTTTCAGTCGCCCCGCAGGCCAAAAGCTGAATATATTCCTTGTTCAGTGGCAAAGAAAACAAAGAAGAAACAAGTTGCTATGGGGGGGCAAGTAATAATAATTTATTTACTCAGTGAGTCATTTGTTGTCTGGAGGAAGACATCTGAGCACATTTTAATACGCTACTGAATTAGATTTATGGAGGGGAAACCACTGGCCTGCCAGGGTTGCAGCCAGCAGGGCAGCAACTCACAATTTGTAGTAACACACCAGAGCAGCGGCGGCGAGGAGCAGCAGGACGACGCCGAGGACGAGCAGAGTTCTGGACACGCCTGGGAGATAAAACACAACTCAGACCGCCAGCCTTCACCCGTCCACAAGCCGGGCGCAGCTCATCGGGGGAGTGGCAGTGACATAGATCGAAGAGTCGGAGGAAACCTTCAGAGAGGGGTGCATTCAAAGTCATTGGTGCCAACCGGTGAACTAATGAGCTAGCAAAAATAAATAAATACATTTAAAAAAAAGCTGTACATGCCAGCGTTACGAGTTTTTGTTTGGTTAGCTTTTGTTTTATATGGGGGTGTTGGGAAGGGGAGGGGCGTGAGTGTGACACCCACTGACCTTTAACCAGTCAATTAAAAATTGAATTTAACAACTTTGGCTCGTTATGGGCATGCTCTGCCCCCCAGTGGCCAGAATTCGTTTGAATTTGTTAAATTTCGATTTTAATGGAATAAACCCAAGACTTGTCCAGGCCGTAAACCAAACCTTTGGCCCAAGGATCCATCCAGGATGAGGTTGCACTGATGGATGGATGAATGGATGGATGGATGGATAAATGGATGGGTAAAAAATATCAAGTGATTAAAAAATAATTATCATAAAATAACACAATTAAAATCATAACCTAGAATAAAGAAAATAAATATTTTCTTTCAATTAAGGCCTTTTTCTTAAAATGAAATGTTAGTCACTCGTTGACTGGTTGACTGTGTGTGTCTTCATCACAACCTGCACTAATAAACAGGCAGTAATGAGCATTTCAATGAGCGAGAATGGGTGTTGCACCTCCTAGGAAAGGTTCGGCGGAGCTCGTGGACGGCGGCGCAGTTGGCGGAAAACTTGAAGGAGAAAAGGAAGACGTGGGCACGACGACGTCGGCGGGTTCCGCGGCGCCGCGCTCAGGGACGCGGGTGGAGGAAGGTGGAAGGGCGGTGGGCGTGGAGGTCGGGGGGCCAGTGGCTGAGCCTGTGAGGGCAGAGGCTGAAGAGGGCGACGTGGTGGGCGTGGCCGTCGTTGGAGCTCCTGTCGTCGATGTGGTTGGAGGTTTGGTGCTGGTCGAGGAGGAAGAGGAGGAAGTGGAGGTGGGGGAGGAAGAAGAGGGTGTGGTCCAAGTGGAGGAGGGGGATGATGGGGTGGAGCGCAGCGTCGATGTGTTGGGCGCTTCCTCTGAATCTGTAGTGACAGGAATGAATTACAGTTCTTATGGCCGAGGGTCCAGGAGGCCAATTTAAAGGCACAGTGCGCAGATTTCATTGCAGCTCATTTCCCTCCCATTGAGACTGTGAACTACCTGACGCATTGAAGCAGAAGACTCCGAACTTCGTGTCGGGGGGCGCCCCCCACGTCACCACTCCAGTTTTGCCCTTTCCGCAGTTGCTGTTGGATGTCAGTCGCGGGACGACGGCGGTCTGTTTGGCCGTCCAGCCGTACCTGCGGGAATCAGAGGGAGAGTCTTCTTCACTTTTGGGGGACTGCTTCCTCGAAGCCTCGAAGTGGGTTTCCAAGCTGGGATACAGAAGAGCCTTGGAAGTGTTGGAGTGACCGGTGGCATCTGGCTGCACTCACTTCATCCAACTCCATGCAGTCAAATCACAGCAAACACTGACACCACTGACCTCTTTCACTTCCTGGTTTCCTCCTCTTCCACTTCCTGGTTACCTCCTGCACTGTTCTGATGCACTTCCTGCACCGTCCTCATCCACTTTCCAATGACCTCCTTCTATGGCTGTGTCCGATATCACCCACTCATTCCCTACTCCCTATGTAGGGGGCTATATGTAGCTAACTATATTGTGCTACTCATTAGCCAGGTTAAAAAAAAACAAAAAAACACTGCATTAAAACTAAAAAAAACAACAACAACCCTCCCCTTGACCCCAGGCTGTCAGCCTACTTGCAGGTCTCCAGTCCACGCTGCAGCGCTCGCTCCATCTGCTCCAGCGTGGCCACGGTGGCGTTCAGCGCTCGGCAGGCGGCCGCGGTGGCGCTGAAGCTGTAGGTGTATCTCCCTCCGTCGATGAGCAGGAAGACGCCGGCGAAGCTCGGGGGCGACTCAGGCACTGCCGACACACACAAACAGTGTTGTTGGGATCACTCCATAAAAGCAGCCCAACTACTGATGACTGATTACTCCTTTAAAAAGTAATCTGATTACTTCTTTAACTACTTTGTTTCATAAGTAATCAGTTACTAATTGCTTTAGTTAAAAAAAAAAAAAGATAAAGTAACAGTTGAGAACGTCTTGTTTCCTTCACATAACGCACAACGAAGCACAATATTCTTTGATTTAGACGAGATGAACTCACAATAATGTTTGCATTTCCGGCTCGAAACGCAGTCGCTCTTTTTTCTTTTGCCGCCGCCGTGCTTGTTTTGGTGCATCGTCGCACATCAATGAGGCAGCGTGCACGGCTGCATCATCAATCTGCGACATCATTGTTTTCGGTTGTTTTTCTAAATTTCAGACATTTTGTGTAGAATAAGACATTCCTAGCTTGCAAAATGTTTCAGAAAAGTAATGGAATCGTTACTTGATAAAGTAATTGTGATATAATTACCAATTTTGCCACAGTAATCCCGTTACATTACTCCGTTACAAAAAAGTAGTTTAATTGCAGTAGTGGATTACTTAGTAATAGATTACTCGCCAACTCTGCACACAACACACGCACAAGCTCTGCAAAAAGTACAAATTCTGGATTCACTGTACTTTGATGTTTATGTCCTGTCAGATAAGTGAATACTGGCAGCGTGTAATAAAGTGTCTGGCACACTACGTGCAGTAAATATTAATGATAACCACCAAATGAATCACAAAATGAATCTGAGGAATGTGTCTCATCACTTGGCGCTCGTCAGTTTCTCAGGTTCTTGCGTCTCCTTGTGAGGTTCCATAGATTTGTGCACTGCAAAAGCATCGACTGCAAGCAGAAATCCGACATTTCACAGCCGTGCACTGCAATTATTAACAGAACTGAATTGGACTTTAAAGGAGGGAACTGAAGCAGCAACAATGAACTCACCTTGTGTGAGAGCGGCGGCGGCACCGACGCTCGCAGAGCAGAGCAGAAAGTGAACGAAAGCGCCAACTTTTCCCATCTTCGTCTCCCGTCGGACACACGTCGTCGAGGCGGCGGCAGTCGAGAGGAGCAAATGCAGGGCGCTGTAAAAAAAAAAAAAAAAACGCGGCGGGAGCGACGGGAGCACGGACGAGGAAACGGGAAGCTGGGGGTCATTCCTGCCCCATGGCCCTGCGCCAGATAACACGGGGCGGCGGCGCAGAGGCCCTGACACGGAGCGGGACTGGAATCAGGGACGTATAAGTTGTCTCAGAAATAATCCGACAAACAAATCGAGGATTTCCAGGAAACAATAAAGGCGGGCGACAGGAAGTATCGAGCTACGTTGGTCCTCTCAGACTCTCGAGTCGACTGTCTCCCGTCGCTGCGGAGCGAACGGCGAACAGCCTCCGGGCCTCTCGGGGTCAGCTGCGGGATTTTCTGCTTGTTCGGCATTTATCAGGCGGTGGTATGTTCGCTGTCGCAGGCCGGTCGGAAAGAAAACTTCCTCCAGAACGTCCTGCCCAACACCCTGACCCTCGGCTTCCATCTGAGCATTCAGACTTTTTTTTGTTTTTTTTGTTTTTTTTTTTTTTTTTGGGGCTTTCTCCTTCTCTGCGTGTGCTACGTCTTTTTTTGATCCGTTTGTGCTCTGAAGAAAATCAACGACGGAGACGCGATGACCTCTGACCCCCTCTGCAAGAAGGTGTAAAACATCACACAGTATAAATCTGTGAGTGACGGAGCTTCTTGTCTGCAGGGCTGCAGTACAGTCACACCTCGGAGGAAGAGTGTCAATCATTGAATCGTTCATCGTTTCCTCTCTGCAGCAGCTTCCTCTGGGAAAAAATAATCTGACGTGTGGCCTTGAGTGTCTGTTTGCTCTGATGCTTTAAAGCGGCTTAAGAGTTTGGATGATCAAATCAGCACCTCATGCATGTGAAATCTAGGTTTTCCTAAATTATATTTTCTCATTTGTAATAATAATGATAATAATAATAACATGAAAACAAGATAAAATGAGATAACACAACATATTAAATGGCTCTCTGACTTTTTGGCTGTGGAATGCTGGGATGATGATTTCGACTGGGGTCCAATTTCTCTGCAAGACTCGAAACATTTACCAAGAATTCTCAGATGTGGGATTTTTTGCTTGACGATAATTTAACAGCTGTCGTTTATCTCACCGGCTCACTGGTCTCGACTGAGTATTTCAACAGGCGATGTGAAGCAGCTCGATTCGGGATGTTTTCGAAGTCGGGCAGAGCGGCGTCAACCTGTCGTCACATCCAGGCCGCTGGCGATCGCGTTACCTCATCAATAAAGCACGAGGCTCCTCGTGAAAACCGAGACCCTCATTCACTCGGTTCCCTGGCTGGAGCGGAGGAGCTCAGTTCCTCTCAGCAGCTCGGCAGCTGAGGCGGGAACGTCGGGAGATGTCGCTCCGGGTCAAGTCCCACACGGACCTGCAGGCGGCGGGGACGCCCTCGCTGGGCGGCGGGCTGCACCGGGCCCTGTCCATGAGCAGCGGCAGCCTCGGCCGAGTGCCTCGCTTCGGCAGCGCCACCACGCCGGCGGGAGGTCAAAGGTCACCCGGCGGGCCGGCCCAGGAGGCCCGTGAGGGTGGTCCGACCCGTCATCACCAACAACTCCTTCCTCCACATCAACAACCTGCAGGGGGAGCTGGTCAGGAAGCGGAAGGTAAGAAAAACGGAAAGAAGAGTTGGAAATTCGCAGGATCCTCGTAGGTCGTAGACTTAAACTGTCGGGCCCCTCGGGCGGAGGGACAGGACATCTGGTGCCGCCAGTAAGTGCGTCTGGCCCGAGCCTGACTTCCATCACCGAGTGCTGCCGCAAAGTAGAAACAGACGCGTTTCCTCCGCCAGCGCCTCCGCATCGTAAGACCGGCGGTGCCGCTGTCACAAGAGCCAGATCTCTTCCCGCTTCTCCCCAGGGCAGGGCAGGGCAGGGCAGGGCAGGGCAGGGCAGGAGAGGGGCGGAGCCTGGCTTTTACTGGACAGCTAATTGAAACCCTGAGTTCAAACACAAGTTAACCTCCTGCGACCTGGCGTCCACGTGTGGACATCACATTTTCGGTTGTCTAGACCGGGAACACTAAACTGCCACCTAGTGGTGGAAGAAGAGTATAACACGTCGCATGTTAGATTCAAGATGGCCGACAACCCACCCAACAGAAGTTCAAGGTGGCCACTCAAACATCGACCAGGTAAAAAATTCAAACACATTTGATGGTTGGTTCTTGTTCAGATATGTATAGAAGTGTTCGATATATAAAATATAGAAATAATTATTTGACTTTACACTCATCAGGTCCCAATTAGCCTGAACATCAAAGAGAAGATAAAATGCATGCCTCGCGTGAGTTCAGGTCTTAGGTGGTTAAAGTGGGCAGGCAGGCGGCTCTCTGCTGCTGCTGCTGCTGCTGCTGCTGCTGCTGCTGCTGCTCAGACAGACGTCCTCCACCAGCGCTGGTGCCAGCGGGAATTGCGCGATCCCAATCCCAGTTTATGGGTGTCGGCTGGTGTTGTTTCGCAGGCGCTGCGTCGAGGAAACGCACACTACTCGCGTCTCCTTCCTAAAAGTAGTGCCTTCTTGGGCCGTCCCAATAGGGGCATTGCTGCCAAAAAAAGCCCCTGCCAGGAGTTGGCTCCGCCCCTAGGCCGCCTCATCTTTTTGTCTCCCTGGCCGAACACGCGGGACGCCCAACTGAGCATCAGTTTTAGCAGGAGGCTGCAAACAGAGGGCTGGAGGCGCTGCCGCCTGAGGAGAAGCTTCAGCACAACGGCTCGTTGAACAGCTGCTCTGCTGCCCGTCAAAGACGCTCAATCCAAAAATGGCAATAATATGGGGCCTTTATGTGTTTTATCGCCACTTATGAAATTACAAATCCTCTTCAACAAGAAATGACACATAATTGTACTTGCGACGTGCGAAAAGCCGCATCGAGGGCCTGAAATGAGTAAAAAGCGAATGGTCTGCGGTTTGATATACAGCCAGATGGAATGTTCCTCCAGTCGCAGCAGTTTACAATAACACAATATCTATCTATCACTCCGAGCTGTGTGTTCTTGTCGAAAGGCGTTAATTCGTTTTCTGCGTGGGAGGTTTTCCAGCACCAGCAGAGCGTCTGCCAGGGTCTAGGTTAATCTACAGAAAACAAAGCCTAAGAAGGTAAAAGGTGAAAGGCGGACGTCGAGGGGCCGCGCCGCGATAATTGCTGTCACATTGCGTAATAGCAACAACGACAACAATTGTTATTTCTTGAAAGGGGGGGAAAGAAAAAAAAAAACAGCGTTTGTCAGTCAAGGGAACGGTTGGGTTTGAACTGCAGACGCTGAACCTGTTTCTCCCTCACAGGAATGTGAGGACTTGAGAAAAGAAAACAAGTTTTTGGCTAACGAGATCCACATGGAGCGGATCACGATGCGCACGGAGAACGAGCTGATCATGAGGAACCTCAGGAACCTCAATCAGGAGCTGCAGGCCGACGTCAAGGAGGTAGGCCGGCCGGCCGTGTGCTTTTAATTTAGAGCTATTATTTTAAACATGAAAACACTTTTTACGAACATGAACTGAGCTGCGGTGACAGAAAACAAAAAAGTTCAGCAGCAAATCATCAGGGCGGATTTGGTTTTAAAAGGGACGGTGTTTTTTTTTTGAGGAGGGAACCACTGAAAGAAAACTGCATCCAAAAGACTTTTCGCTTTCAATTTTTTATTCTCAAGTTGAAGGGACTCTGGGATATTTCCCAGCATGCCCTCTGACTCTGTGGCTGCGGGGACCCAACGCAAAAACACCTAAACAGATTTTTAATTCTTGTCAATTACTCTGACGTCTCAGTTTAATGAGGTTTTAGCCGCTAGCACATCGTCTTGCTAACCTCGGCTAACGTCTCGGTAGCTGTCTAGCTAATGGTGGCTACGCAGCCCACCGCACCGAACCAACCCCGATGTATTGCCGCACAACGTTAAGCTGCTGACAGCAGGCCCCGCCCCCTACCTGGCAACAGCGGAGGAGGACGGTTCGAGTCTCCCGGAGGAAAACAACAACTACAGCGATGACCGATCAGCCTGTTCAGGAAGGGGGGCGGAGGGGTGTCCCATTTCGTGGGGGTGGATTTCAACCACTGACCCGAGTTCCCTCCCACGAAGAGACAAACAATATCACGCCATGTCAAAATGCACAACAACAACAAAAAACACAACTACGACCATCAGTCAAACTGGACTAGTACAAAAAAAGATTCAATCTTTTTATTTTTTTTATTTTTAATTAATCGAAGCGCCGCTTGATGTCGCTGAGATGTTTTCTGTTCCGCCCGCTGACCCGCCCGGATCTGGCTGAGTGTCAGGAGTCGCGTTACACGCCGGAAAACACAAAAGGCGGCTCTACTCCTGTTTCCTGACCCCGCCCCCAACCCCTCACCCCCCAAAGCCCCCTCCCCCACTGCCTTCCAGCGGTGTAGTCTACGTGATACGCAGGTATACACTGTATAACCACTAGAAAAAGGTTCCGAAATACCGTAAAACCACTAAAAAAAAAAATGCGCAAAGATTTGTATCGCTATGGTGACATTCACTTTCCTGTTTAAAAATGTGATTAAACTGATGTTTTATTTTCTTATCTGTTTGAGAGTCCACCATCGCTTTAGTGCCGCTTTAGAGAATTTATTTGTGTTTGCACCACTTTTTGCAGTAAATTGCTACACCCACTGATAAACTAGACCGCACCACTGCTGCCTTCCACCTTCCAGCTGAAGCACAGGCTGCACCAGAGCCAGCAGAGGGCGACGCTGTGCTCGCAGGCAGCGGCCGAGGCCGAGGAGTCCCGGGGGGAGGCGGAGAGGAGCCGCGCCCTGGCCGAGGCCCGGGCCGGCGGCTGGCAGCGGGACAGCGAGGCGGCCGAGGCCGACCGGTGTCGACTGAGCGAAGAGCTGCAGCTGCTGAAGAAAGAGGTGCCGCGCGCACGTGCATACGCACGCACACACACACACATTTTCATTCATGTCGTGTAGCTGTGTTGAAGGTATTTGACCACAAATCCAAAACTAACCTGAGAGTAAATCCTAACCTATCGGTACTAATGAAGTCACCTTTGACCTTTTGGCCAGCTCGGCGACCTGCAGCTCTCGCTGGCCCGAGCGGAGAAGAGCCACCTGGAGGCGGAGCTGCAGCTGCGGCGGCTGGCGGCGGAGAAGCAGGCGCTGCAGGAGGAGCAGCGCAGCGTGGAGAAGGAGCGCAACGACCTGCGGCAGCGACTGCGGCGCGTCAGCGAGGAGAAGGGCTGCGTCAGGGAGAGGTGGGTGCGTCCCGCAGCCACTGGGGGGCGCTGCAGAGCTCTCCGAGGCCCGGGCACATCATCGCCCTGCTTTCTGACTGAAGGAAAACAATTAGGCTGCGTTCAGACTGCAGGCGAATCTGATTCAAATCAGAGTCCTTCTCAAAGCCACATTATTGACCCATCTGACAGGCTGCTGTAGCAACGACGTGGGAGCGGAGGCGTCGTCCAGCGTAGCGTGTAGTGTGTGACGTCGTATCATTGCGACAGCGGCACTTGTCGCGCTACAACTCAACACACTGATGAGCCAATGAGGTTCCTCCTCTGTCCAGGCACTGCTGTTTTCTACTGCTTCTGTCTGTTCCATTACATTACATCTCCGCACCTGGAATGGCGCCCTCTGGTGGCGCATTGGCTCTTGCGTCGCGTAGAGTGACGTCACGGAACAGTCAAAACCCATCAGTGTGTTTGGAGCTGTTCAGACTGAGACGTATCTGTCCAAATGCCATTTGAAACTACCTCCTGAAGGTGGCTTCAATCCGGATTTCATGTGATTTGTGACTGTTCAGACTACAAAAGAGCCATCCGCTTTCAATCTGGATGGGCTAATAATCGGATTTTGGCCGGCAGTCCGAACGAGGCCAAAGAGCTTCTGAACATCCGGTCTGGAAAACCCTACGGTCCATGAGTGTGGGATCGCTGACCACTTGCACTTTGTTTTAATGATGTTTGGCCGCTCTAACGCTCTTGAACGGCTCTTTTTGTGTCACCGTTCCTGAACACACATGGAAAAAAACAGCTCAGGCGTCGCAAAATTCACTTCGTTCTTTCTCTCTCTTTTCTTTTTTAAAGATGTCATGCAAGTTTGGGGCCTCTGGAGAGACTTTTCGGAGAAAGTTTTTCACGGCTGACTGGATTGTCATGAAGTTATTTTTTGAGGGCAAAAAAATTTAAGAAAGAAATAAATAGATAAAAACAAAACCAAAAACAGATGAGGAGAACGAGGCAGCATAAATTAGGACGGCGGCGAAAGCAGCTGCACTGTGAGGACGAATCACCGTCCTTTGCTCAAAAATCAAAAAACAGGGTTGGTGGTCCGAGCAGCACCGCCAGGGGGGATTTATGTTCTCGGGTCAAGACTGACACTCCAGATCTTCCTGGTTGGAATAAATCTACCACAAAGAGCATTCATCAGCGGATGACACGTCACCGCCAGTAAATCACAGCAGCGGCTCAGCCTTTTGATTTACTCGCTGGAAGAATTCGCTTTTCTTCGGGGGGGGAAAACACAACTTTTTTTTTTTTTTTTCTCGTGTTTGCCAGAGATTGAGCTTCATCTCAGGCCAGTAAGTGCAGCTGAAAAAAGGCTTAACCCCTGAGTAAATGTATACAAACGGCTCAGTTTTAAAGCGAAAATCAGGTCCTCAGTTTGTTCTGCCCGTGCAGTTTAATTGAATTTGTTGTTTGTCCTGCACTTGTTTTTGACTGGAAAAATCTGTCTGTCTGCTGTCTGTCTGTCTGTCTGTCTGTCTGTCTGTCTGTCTGACTTTCTTATCTCATAATTTTGACTTTTTTTTATCTCATATATTGAGTCTCTGATGATTTACCATGAGGCTTTTTTTTTTTTACTGGCGGAAATGGACTTCCATATATTTCAGTCATATGCATCATTAAATTAAATTAAATTAAAGAAATAAATAAACAGCAAACCTTTTGATTGGTGCAGAACTTGGAGTTCCTGACTCTTCTCTCCCGGCAGCGAGGCCGACCTGAAGCACAGGGTGGCGGCGCTGGAGCAGGAGAACCAGAAGGCCCGGCAGGCCCAGCAGGAGTGCGAGGCCGAGAGGCGCCTGGCCGAGAGGGAGCGGCAGGAGCGGAGCGCCGAGTGCCTGAGCTGGAGGGAGCGGCACGGCGAGCTGGCCCAGAAGCTCCGGGCCCAGGAGGACCTGAGGGCACTGAGGCAGAGCAAGGCCGTGAGACCAACGCACACACACACACACACACACACACACACACACACACACACACACACACACACAGTCGGGGAAGTCTTGTTGATCTTATGAAAGGGTGTCAGGCAGTTAAACGGAGACATGCAATCCTGTTTGAGCCCAGCAGGGGGTGCTGTTTCAACATCAGGGCATCTTATTCTCCGTTAGAAGCCATGGAAGAAAAATATTAAAAGATTTCCAAATGGAAAAAAACAACACAGTGTTGCAAAATCACTCAATGTTCTCAAGGGAAAACAACAACAACAACAAGAACAGTTTGTAAGAAAATGAAACATCTATCCATTCATCTTCTGCGCCCGCTTCCTCCTGCACTGTCACGGTGGTCTGCTGGAGCCTCTCCCACCTGCCATTGGGCGACGGCAGGGTTACTTCCTGTGAAGACAATTACAAAAAGTTCCTGTGTGTGTGTGTGTGTGTGTGTGTGTGTATACTCCTTGCCTCGGCAGTGCCAGGCCAACATCAAGAGCTTCTTCCTCTGCATGACCGAGAGCGATCAGAGGGTCAAAATCCTGAGGAACCAGGACGGCACGCCGAGGAACTTCACGGTGAGGTTGCACACGGCGTCATCCTCCCTCCCTCCTGGTGTTCTTCTTCCTCCCCTGCAGGAGGGACTGACTTCAGTTGCACTTTGCTTTTGATGTCTCGCTATCAGTGAGACGACCTATTGTTTTAAAATCACATCCTCCCCCTGCAGGAGGGAGACCCCGTGTTCATCTCCACCCCCGAGCCCGCCGCCGAGGAGCCTGAGAGGAGTTCATCCAGGTAACCCTGCGGCCACCATGGGGGCTCTGGCGCAGCGACCCGTCGGGCGAAATGATACCTACACGTTTGTGTTTTCCAGCGGTTCGGATTTCAAAGGAGGCCTCGAGTGGAATTCCCCCAATTCTTCTTCTTAGCAATTAAAAAAAAAAAAAAAAAAAAAATCCCTTGAAATTAATTTTCCACTTTGTCAGTTTGAATAAGTGCAGGGTTTGGTTTTCCTCTCGATAACATATTTTATCTAAAGATCTTGGCCTGCTGCTTCCCAACCTGTGACCGTCTTTTGGTGCACAGTGTGCAAAATTAAGAAAAAGTACCAGACATTTACGCAATGGCAGAATTTAGACGACGCACGAATTGGGCTGAAGCTGAAGAACGCCGTCTTTATGGAAGGCAAACAGGGATTTATTAGCCTGATGGGACCAGTGGTCCTCGTAAATCACGGAACAGTTTGCCCTCTGTTTGCAGCCTCCTGCCGGTTGAGCAGCGTCTGGAGCCTTGTTGGACCTTCCACGTGTTTGGGAAGAAAAAAAAAAAAAAAGAGCAGAGCCAAAACCCAGCTCAGGGTGTGGACAGTCACTCACCTGGGGAGGGTATGGGTGAGCCCTTTGTGACATCACAAACAGCCCGTGATTCCCAGAACTGCTTAAGTGCGCGCTTTCTGAAAAGCTGAGCAATCGACAAGCCCAACGTTAAAGAATCAACTTTTCACCGACACAGAAGAAACCGGAGATCATTAGTTCTGCATCCTTCTTTCATTCTTTCTTCCCCTGCACCAGGACCATGCTGAGGGTCTCGGCGCCCCACACCGGCAGGACTCCGGGCCCCAGTCACTTCGACGAGCTGCCTGCCTTCGTAGGACAGCGGCCGGACTCGGCGCCTCAGCGTCGAAGCAGGAAGGTGGTGGAGTACTTCTGGATCCCTACAGACCAGGAGTAGGCTGCAGGTGGAGGAGGAAGAAGAGGAGGAGGAAGAATTCCCACTTCACAAACGCAGACCTATACGGCGACTTTCATTCCCAGGAATCCAGTCGTCTGCTGGCTGCTTTCGTGACGAGATGATGTGTAGATGTAGAGTCAAGATGTGTTCACAATCACAAGAGGTCCGACACACAAGTTGTGGTGCTCATGTACTGGATTTTATTGACATTAAAGCAACTGACATGCACAATCATTTCCCAAGAAACCTCCACACCGTTGTGATCCGAACCCGACGTCGTCTGGCGCGTGTGAGCAGAGCTTTGTGAGCTCGGTGGTTCCTGGGTAAAACTCATGTGATGGGCCGAGCTTCGTTATTAGCCGTTAAGACTGGTTTTAGTTGGGAGGGGAGGAGAGGGGCGGGGCTCGCTACAGGCTTTCTCTTTCAATTGGCCAATCAGAGAAGGAACAAGGATCTTCAAAAAGAAAAGAAAATCCTCAATTTGCTTCTTTTTTCTCTCCAAACTAAACAAGCCGCATTGACACAATCCCACCCTCGGAGTCGTCCAATTTCATTTTGCTTTTTTTTTTTTTGAATGCATAAATACTTTTACGTCGCGTTTGTTTCCTTTTTTTTGTGTGCAATCCGGCCGTCATTGAATACTTGAGGGGGTTCCATTTCATCATCCCGGCACAGGAGAGGGAAAGAAAAAAACAAAACAGAACACCACCACCAACAAAAAGACAAAAGGCTCATCTAATGAAGAGGTAGAAACACAGGCAACTCTGAAATGGAGCAGCGGCACGCCGACGATTTCAACTTGTGAACGACAGCGCAGCCACTCGGGGTGGGGGTGGGGGAAAGTAATCTCCTGATGGTCGAGGAGTCAAAACAAAACAAAAAAGCAGGACGTCTGGCCGGCTCCACGCGCTCCGCTCTCACCTCAGAGGGCCGCTGGTCGTCTCCGCGGGCCCCTCGTGGCCCGACTCCGCCCACACGACGGAGGACGTTTGGAGGTCGGGGATGGCAGAGCGCGTCGGCCGCCAGACGTCCTGCTGATGCTCTTCTGACTAAAACCAGCAAAGAGGTGTTGACGCTTCTAAAGAATCTATACAGGCTGGAGGAGGGAGGGGTGGGGGGGGGCAATCCTGTGTGTTTCCTAAGAGGGGATCGGGTCCGAATCAGTAGGAGGTGAAATGACAAACATGCAATTAAAAAAAAAAAAAAAAAAAAAAAAAAACAAAATACAAATGGAGCCCAAAAAAAAAGAGGCGAAAACAAAAAACAAACACATGGTCGAGCCACTCCAGACGTCAGAAATCATGCAGCTGATCCACACACACACACACTCACTCAGGCAACAGGTCACATGATTCGTCTCAGCCTATCGTCACGGTGCGGGTGGTCACGCGAGGCCCTACACAAGGTACAAAGCTCTTAGTCTGGGTTTCTACTTGCGGAGGGAGATGCAGCCGCGCGCCGCGCCGCTAGTGGTTAAATCAAGCGCGGACTTTCTAATGATGAGGGGGTGGAGGGAAAACAGAAAACCAACGACAAGAAGAAGAAGAAAAGAAAAAAAAGGGGCGACAGTGAGATCCAGATGTGGTCGATCCAACGCCGCCGCCGCCTCAGTCTGCGTCGTCGTCCGACTCCTCCTCCTCCGCCGTCTCCAGCCAGGTGAGCCACTGGTTGACCTGAGGGGGGGGGAGAGAGGCAAGGGGTGAGGTGAGGTGAGTCGCCCCCAGAGGTGAGACTCGACACGGCGAGGTGAGGCGTCCTGGTACCTGGAACAAAGCTTTTCCTTTTCCAGGGAATTCTTGGGTGATGTCTTCTTTCCACGCGAGGAAGGCTTCTTCTTCAATGATCTCCATGTCGTAGAAGTTGACAAAATAGCGCAGCAGCATACCTGGTGGACAGCACACACGCTTTATGTTGGCGGAGGGGGCGGGTCGATCCAAACATCGATACTGATATTAGTGCAGTGAGGTTGATACTTTGGATTGCATTTGTATATATTGGTTACTCTTTAAAGTGATACAGGTTTGGCCATTGAGTTGGAATAAAATGTTTCTTTGGTCATAAGGTGCGCAAGGCATTGAATGGTATGAACAAGTATTTTCTTAACTAAAATGCCCAAATTCTGTCCTGGGTTTCATTTGAATTAATAATCCACAGGGGAAAAAACCCTTAGCAACAGCAATCTGGTGGGCGTTGTGTTGGTATTGGCGATACTGGCCCTGTATTTGCTTGTTATCGGCTTGACACCAAATCTTGCAGTATAGCACACCACTGCTTCTTGTCTGTGTCAGTTGAAAAAAAAAAAAAAAAAAAAATCTATCATTAAAATGCTGAAGGTTATTGTAAAGATATTGTCCACGAATTGATCTGCTGCTTTTAGACATGAAGGTCCAGTGTGTTCGTTTTGGCACCATCCAATGGTAAGTGAGGGTACTGCAGGCGAGGTGCGAGCGGGGTCGGGTACCTTTGGGGAAGGCGCTGGCGTTGCAGTGCACCTGCAGGGCGTACAGGGCGCTGACCTGCAGCTCGGTGTGGTCGTGCAGGAACTTCTGCATGACGGGCTTGAAGGCCAGCAGCAGCTGCTTCTCCTGCTCCAGCTGCTCCTTGGGGGGCGCCGCCAGCTGCTCCTCGCTCTCCGCCATGCACAGCTCCTGGGAGATGTACTGGAGGAAACTGTGGAGGAGGGCGCAGGGTGGTCAGCGGCGCGGTGGGGAGAGCGGAGGAGCGGCCGCGGAACCCGGCCGAGCTTTTTACCTGGTCATGAGGATGTTGACGAAGCCCTTGTCGGTGTGAAGCTTGGGAGAGATGTTGTCTTTGATCCACTTGTAGATGGACTGCGGGGAGGGGTCTGCCTTGATCTGCTTCAGCAGCTCCTTCTCCAGCTTCAGCAGCGGGAAGAGGAAGCTCAGGCCCTTGCCCTCCAGGATCTCCAGCATGCGGTCTTTGTTCTGGTCGATTTCTGCCACAAACAACCGCAACCACAAAGCAACAGTCAGAGAGCCGAAGTGGGATGATGCACTTCAAGGAGCGCGGACGGTCTGCAGGATGACCCGGACATCTGGGAGTGGAGCTCTAACGGTGTGACCAAAAGGATCTCGGTTTGGTTGAAATGTGCTCAAAATGTTAATTAAAAAAAAAAAAGTGCTTATACACACACTGAGATCATTTCACCAAGTTTTATTTTGAAATTTTGCATTTCCTCTAGGATTTTCACCATTATTTTTTTTTCTTTTAACCGAACGCTGTATTGTTTGGAGTTCAGATAAACAGAGTCAGGTTAAACAGCTTTAAGGACGACTGCTTGGGGTTTGGGACACGGTTGGGTGCAGGTTAAGGTAAGGCGAACACATTTCGACATAACACCGGCATCCGGGGCTACGACGGAGTTTCTAACTTTAGCAGCGGAGCTAGCATAGTGCCGGAGCAGGAACGGACCGAACATACATCTCTAGTGGAACTATTGCGGTAATCAAACATGGTTTTAATGATAATTAAAATCTGAAACGGTCTAATAACCGTCTCGACTTTTTAGCCGCGGTTCATCATTTGACCGGTGATGGTTGCGTCCCTACCTGGGAGCATCTTCTGCATGTTGACCTTGCTCTGCTGGAAGAGGTCCGTCAGCCACTCTCGGTCCTTGAGCTTGGCCGCCTGCTGCAGGCAGAGCAGGAAGAGGGGGAAGTGGGTGCCGTTCTCCAGGGGGTGCGCCAGCTCGGCCACGCTCACCAGCTCGGCGATGATGGCCCGAGCCGCAAACTGGGCCAGGTAGGACTTGACCAGGGGCACGTCCAGCTCGATCTTCGGGCACTGGTCCAGGACGGTGAGGAAAGCCTGCGTTCAGACGGAGACGGTCAGACAAGGATGAGGGACAAGCGTGCCACCTGCAGGGACAGCAGCGTCGTTGCAGCGCAACTGCTCTGCGTGCGGCATTGTTGGTTGTTGCGTAATTGTGTTCATTATTTTTGTATCAATGTAAAAACTTCAATTTTTTTTCAGGCTTCCAATTTGAGAATAAAGTTTAAATCTCAATGTAATTAATATTTGAGAATAAAATTGATGTAAAAAAAAAACAACAACAATGAAATTTCTTGAATAAAATGAATCAAATTGTCGAGAATACAGTCAAAAGGCTCTGCGAGTAAGTCTAGTGGAGAACTTCGGTTTTCTCCAGCTTCCTGATTATTGTGAGTTTTTTTTATTCAGGAAATTTGTACTTTATTCACAAATGTTTGTCTTTTCAACCTAAAATTTGTTTATGAATTTTCCTCTTTATTCATGAAATCTCAGCTTAAAACTGGAAATAAAAACTTGTAATAAAAGTCTTCCTTGGGGCACTAATCTTCTTTCATAGCAAAGTATGGGGAGATAAAGAAATAAAGTGGAAAAAAAAATCTTCCCAGCGAGGACGCAAACCTGCATGAAGTTCTCTCCGCTGACGAGGCCTTCGGTGCGCAGCGTGTGGATCAGGGTGCTGGCGTGCTCCTTGTCCTCGTCGGGGCGGTCCAGGGAGCACACGATGATCTTACTCAGCATCTCCGGCAGGAAGTGCTTGGGGGCCTTCATCTCGCGCACGCCGCTCACGGCGTCGGTCAGGTTCTTGCTGTTCAAGTACTCGGTGGTGATCCCCTCCTGAGGGGCAGGAGACCAATCAGCAAACGCTGCGCCAACCTGGCAACAATGTCTACAGTCGACCTAACGGGGGTGGGAATCGCTGGGTTCCTGACGATTAGATTCCAGGAATCAAGGGCTATAGGTTGCAGTTAATCGCGATTAATCCCAATAGACTTTGCAATTGGCCCTTTGCGACTGTGTTGGCAGCTTTGTTCTGGTGTTGGGGATGAATGTCTGGTTTGGAGCAACTGTGGATTTGCTGTCTTGTCCTCCAACTCCGGGTGCCAACAGGCGATGTTTCCTCAGGTTACAAACGGTTACAAACTGAGTGACTCGTGTCCAGTTTCTTTTTCGCCTCAACCTCGTAAAAGCCAAAACGCTGGCTTTATATCCTGAGGGAACCGATCAAATGAGCTTTTCAGTCATCTTTAATGCCGAGTGGTCTCGTCTCTTGAGCTGCTTTGGATCTGCGTTTCGATCCAAATACCAATTCCATTTTTTTTTTTTTTTTTTTTAAAGAGGCTGAGTTCCAGGCTCATTAAAAAAATGAAATTATTTTTTTTAAAATTTGTGAATGGCTTCATACTTGGCAGTGACATAATCGCGACGAATCTAAGAATCAATTTTCCCCCACCCCTACGACACTTTTTTTTACTCACGGTCATCTTCAGCAGCTCCTCCCTGGCGGGAGGCGGTTTCTTGTTCGTCTTCTGAGGTTTCTCCTGGATGGGCGGAGGGTTGGTCTTCAAGCCGAGCTGTGGAGGCTGAAGACGAGAGCGGCGGCGTCACTGCTGCGATCTCGCACCGCATCGCTTCGAGGCAAATGGAATCTGTGCAGGCCAGACGGCGAGCCTCACCTGTCCCAGAGGGGGGGTCTGGGTGCGTGGGGGCTGGGCACTGGGAGGCATCATGGTGGGGATCTGAGGCTGGAGCTTGGGAACCTGGTTCTTGTTGAGGAGGAATGACTGAGCAGGCCGGAGGCTGATCTGTGGCGGCGGGGAGGCGTCGCAGCGTTAGACGAGAGGTTGAAGAAAAACTGAGAGAAAATTCTGCTCGTTCACGCCCTCATCTCTCATAATCGCAGTCAGTGGAAGTGCCAACAGGTCAGAGGAGGAGGAGGAGGAGGAGGAGGAGGAGGAGGAGGAGGATAGGAAGCAGAGGGGAGGGAGACGAGAGGAAGAGATGGAGGAGAAACTGTCGGCACTTTGGCTCCTCAGAATAACGCGTCTGTTTTTTTAATCAGCGGGCATGAAGTCAGAGGAATCATCTCACACACAGCAGAGCAACAGTGCAGCGTCACCTCGTCCGCATTGAGCTGTCCTTTCTTGCTGAATCGAGGAGGCAGGTCCTTGGACTGGACTTGCTGCTGGGCCAAGTGGCTCTGGTTCTGGCTGAGGAAATGCTGGTTCTGAACCTGTTGGGACGGCAAAAAACAAAACAAAACACGGGAGTCTGGCGTCACCGCCGCCGGAAACCAGCTGACCGAGGACGGGAATGTGGGCGGAGCTTACCTGGGTGGACTTCACGAAGGACTTGGGCCCCATGTCAAACTGAGACTGCGGTGGGGGGGCGATGTGGCCGCCGTGGCCATTGAAGAGTGGGTTGGTGCGATGGCGTCCCATTGTGGGCGAGTACCTGTCCTGAATGACCCCCGGGCCGGTTCCGATCCCACTGCCTGAGAGCAAACAGCACAGAGGAAGAGCTGTGAGCAGAGGACAACTGCAGAGAGTCGCCACTAGGGGTGCCATGGTCCCAGCTATTTTATCTTTGTGAGATACACACTGAACACATATGGAATTTATGTGGCAAAGACAACACTGTTCAACAACTCTAACAATGAAGGGAGGTTACTTTACTTTGAAGGGAGGTTATTTTACTTTGAAGAATCTAAAATATGTCAGAACAGGTTTAATTTCAGTTTTTGTTTACTGTATAATTCCACAATAATAATTTCACAATTACTGTGTTCATTTATAATTTTGATGTAATGAGATGGTTTGTCTAAACTTTTTGACTGGCTGTGCAAACAACCATTTTTTTTTTTTGAAATGAAAAAAAAAAAAGTAGTAACAAGGAATAGTTTCCGGGAATTGAGATTTTGATGACAATTTCCAAAGTAACCACCTATAAGAAATAAACATTATGGAATTGGATTACTAATTATTTCATTTTATTTATTTATTGAAGGAATTGCCCCTTGAGATGCACCATCTCGTTTTCAAGGGGGTCCCATTACTTAAATGTCCATTAATGTACGCTGTCCCTCTTTATGAAATAAAATGAAACTCAATCAGCAGAACAATCTAAACTATTCAGACAGACTGTGTGCAGGAAGTGCTTCTTCGCCATCATTTCACACACCTGGCATCTGTCCAAACATGTCCGCCAAACCACCGAGAGTCTCCCTGTCCAGTTTCACTTTGTGGGGCATGAAGGGGCTTTCCAGGAAGAAGTCGTTCCTCATGCCCTGAGACATGGGCGCTGGGATGAAAACACCCAAATCCTGCAGGGATCAAAGAGGACGCAGTCAGAACTCAGAGCCCAAAATTAAAAGAATGTCAGCATCGGGGTTTGAATCCAACGCACCTGAACTAAGGATGTTCACAATTAATCGATTATCGATTCATTTTCGATTAAGAATTTAGTCGACTAAATTAAATTAGTCGCAATTAACTGAAAAACTTTTTACTTTTTTTTTGTTCAATGGCCTGGTACACCTAGAGCAAATCCTCTAATGTAAAAATGGGTCACAATGGACCCCCAACATTATTTAAGGGTTCAATAATGTGCTCCTTGCACATTTTTCATTGTAAAATTTAGGTTCTCAGGAAAAATCGCCCCTGACCAATTAATGGTTTGTCGATCGACAAGGTCAATCAACTAACGATTAATTAATTAATCATCCCTAACCTGAACAGATAAATACGTTGGTGCACATTATTTAAATGATGAGAGATGATCGATGGGGGCAAACCAGAACCAGACTCGGGCCCAGACTCACTTTCACGGCATCCTGGCGGATCTGGTTAATCAGCTTTGGTCCGTTGTCGATGAAAGCCTTGCGGGGGACCCAGTTGTTTTCGCGCAGCTCCACTGTGTCTTGCAGCAGGAAGCGGATCCTCGCGGGCAACTCCTTGTTGTTCATTAAGGATCGCATACGGCCAAAGTACTGATCCATTAAAGACTGGAGGGGGACGGACAGACAGACAGACAGAGAGAGAGAGGCGGTGAGGACCTGGAGGGATCTCCACAACAAACTGCAGCCAAACAATATGCAAAATCCTGACTTTTTAACAACCCTGTTGTTTTTTTCTCCACCGCAACCTTCTTGCAACAACGGGCCTCTGCAGCTTCTTGTGCAGTAATCCAATGCCAGAGCTCTCACCTTCGCTTTGTCGTGGTCAAGTCTCGGCCCCACAGTTCTCATTATCTGACAGAGGCACTCCAGATCCTCCCCCATATCCTTAAGCTGGACTCTCTTCTTCTTTTCCAGAAGCTGCAAGAAAGCAGACAGTCAGCAGGCGGGATCGGGCGTTTGTTGATGGTGGGGGGGTACGCGTACTGTTTTGATGCACTTATGAAGGATAGATTCGTGAATGAGGTCGAGTTTGCCAAGTTCCCCGATGAATTTAATGTTGCCAAGCATCTTGATCTTGGCGATGGCACGCTGCTCCTCCTCCTCCGAAGTAAGAGGGTTGTCATGTTTGTCATAGACTGGAATGCACACAAGAGAGAGTTTGTCATTGGCCGGGGCGGCTCCCTAAAAGTCCCGTGTTTGACCCATTTACAAAAGATCTTTATCTTTCATCCCCAAGAGCTTCCTCATTATCCAGACAGGCTGATTTGGCCTAACGTGGAACCTCTAATACTTGAAGATCGACGACAAGACGGAGACGAGGACTTGGACTCACTTTCAACATTTCTGGTGCGGTTCTCAAATTCATCTTGAAGTTTGGAAATCAGCAGTCTTCTGAAGGTCTGCAAACAACGAGACAACAACATGAGCGTTTCTCAGGAACAAAGACCCCCGAACGGCCAAGCAGAGGATCGCTGGCGAGGAGAGGAAAAGGACTCGAAAGCTTCGTTGCGCCTTTAATGGAGCGGCACGGTGCCGAGCCGGTGGCGCCACACTCACTGTGCTCTGCTTTTGGGATGATTGGATCTCAGATGGCGAGCCATCAAAGTTTGGTGCGTCCTCTGCCAAGCGCAGACATAGCTGAGCATAGAGCGAGCTATACTTGGGCTCTTCTAGGGCTTTGTCTACAATCTGAGGAGGAGGAGGAGGAGGAGGAGGGGGTGGGGTGGGGTGAGAGAGACATGAGCCACACGGTTGAGTCATTGTGAACCTGCCTGCCAAGACGGAAAGACAACACAGTCCATGTGAAGAAGGACAACAGAAGAGAAGCAGCGAGCGGCCTTACCAGCAAGATGATTCCTTTAAGGACGAGTTTTGAATCTACGCCCACGTTCAGGAGCTCAAGGCATAGCTTGTCAAACTTCTCAGGCGTGAGTTTGTTGAGTATGCTGCATGGGAAAAAAGAGCGGGAGGGTGGAGAAAGAGAAGAAAGTCAGCGTAATTACACATCATCATCATCATGTCTGCGCCACTCAGTTCTCGTTTGCTCTCTGGAACGACGTGCAAAGTCCCAGATGGATTGGAAACATTCTGGCCCTTCAAAGACCCAGCTGGGCGGCTTCAAGTCTTGACTCTGCAATGCACCCCCCACCCCCACCAGTTCTCCTGCAAGGACATGGGCAAGAATGCCAATTCCGAAAAAAGTTCACAAAGTTTACTGAGATGTCATAAAAGTAGTGATTTATTCTGACGATAAAATTGGATGGTTTATTTGGTCTGAAAAGAGTTTATTTCGCCTTGACAAACTTCCAACAATGTGAAATATAGTTGTGAGTTCATCATTTGACAGAAGGGAAATTAAATTAAAGCGTTAGACCACTGAGTCAGTGCTTGGGCCACAAAAGAGGACTGGAGGAGTGTTCACGATCTGTGTTTGACTCCATTAGTGTGGATGGAAAATGCAGCAGGGATCTCTCTCCCCCTCTCTCTCTACCTCCCTCTCCCTCTCTCTGATGGCTCTGGGAATAAAAGGCCTTCCTCGCTCTTCTCTTCGTGTGAGGCTGCAGAAAAACAAAGCGACGTCGGCACTAAACGGTGACTCACAAATCTAATATCAGCTGCTAGAACGCAAACTTTTAACAAGCGTCATTAAAGTGGCATCACGAGCCCACTCTCGCTGTGGAAAAACCAGGACGGCGCCCATGAGGAGCGGCGGCTGCCTGCTCCAGGTTTTAACTGGAAGCCGTCGTTCGAGGCCCTTTGTTCCGCAGCACCGGAGCAGCACTGACGGCAAGCAGCTGGTCTGTGAGGGCGGCTGCTGCTCAGAATAGATCCCTGTGGGCCGCTGCACCGCGTCGGCCTGCTGCGCTGCTTCAGCTCCAGCCCGTGCGGGCGAGCCGGAACGCTTGATTCGTTCCTAGCAAGTCGGCCGAATCCCATGGTTGCCACCAGCTAGTCTTCATTCCTCTCTGGCAAACATCAGCTGACGCAGAGGGGGAGGGACTTTAGCGCCCTGAGCAAAGCACATGCAGAGTCGGCCTACTTAACACGCTTCCTATTCAAGTTGCAAGAGAAGATGGGAGTGATTGCATCCCTCGGAGGGTGCAGAAGCCAGGGGGAAAAAAATGAAATAAAGAACGTTGAGCAGATGTGAACCTTACCCCCTCACTTTCCTGAAGATTGCATCGTGTCGCTCTTTTTCGTTGCCGGAGTTGACATCTCGTCTAGTGCTTCGTGAAGGAACCCATCTCTGAACGCTTTGCCCTGGGGTTTTCCCCAGGAACTCGCTGCACACACACACAAAAACAGAGGACGTGAGCGCCGCTGAAGACCATTACTTCCTGGTCACAGGTCCCACTAGTCTGAGAATAACCATCCTCAGACTTGGGTTGGGCGATTTTGGTCAAAAATAAAATCCCGATTTTTTTTCTGTGAAAACTCGATTCTGATTTTTTTGTTGCTGGTTTTAACGCCTGCTGTGGCTCGTGCAGACGCGAGTCAACATAGGTAGCCAGTTAACAGCTTCTCAAGGGGAGGACTACGGTACCCAAGAGGCGCCAACCCGGAAGCATGAAAGAGGAAAATCGATTTTCCTCTATTTAACATTGTTACCACTAAAAAAAAAATCTGAATCGATTTAAAATCGATGAATGGCACAGCCCTACCTCACACTGCTGTTTTTCATTCTCTCGGCTGGAGAGGAGCAGCTTCGCGCAATCATTCCATGCCTACGGTTCTCCAGGAAGCAGCATATTTAGCCTTCTTTTTACAGATGCAAATTGCTGCTGGAGAAGACTGATGATCAAGTTAACCTGAGTTTTCTTTAAAAGCTTGAGAGCCAGCAAAAGGCCACTACCATAGTTTTCCCTTGTACGAGGAAAAAGGTCAGGAATATCAGTCACTCCTACATTTAGCCACGCATTCCAGTGCACTGACAAAAGGTACAAGTTGCTAGGAGTCCACACAGAAGAACAACACTGCCGTCTTACTTTTAGTTAAACACCCCCTTCATTACACAGAAAATATGTAAATACACGACTGCAAATAGCCTGAGAGCTTTCAACGCAACATGAAACCCTTCCAGTTGTTCATCTTTAATACAAACTCTATTCTCTCTGTCCGCGATCTGCAAGTATTTTCTTTTTGGGGTCGAAGCTAATTGCGAATGGCAAAACTGCACGTTTACAATTCAAAGTGAGATACAAAGAGTTTGACTGAAATGGAAGACACACCTGTTGCCGACAGTCTTGGGATAGTGCTGAGGTGCACCCCTACCACCTCCTCCCCCCGAAGAAGCACTAGTGAAGACACAGGGAGGGGTGCACGTTAGCGCGATATGTAAAATGCCCATCAAAATGCATCATGTACATTGATTCAGTTACGGAAAATGCAAATTATGATCAGGAAAAAAAAAAAAAAAAAAAAAGATTTTCCACAGAATTTCTGCAAATAGGTTTCCAATGATGACCAACAGGATTATCTTTTTATTGTTAAACACCAGCTCACAAAGTCCATGTTTGACAATAAAGATATGCAAATCACGCCTCAATAAATTTAAATTCATATCCAAAACAGTTTTGCCAAACGATCAAACTTTATTGCTACCATCTATTTATTTATCAGTCTAATTTGTATGTAACATCATGGCCTGGCACTGATAGTTTATTTGCAAAACCCTCTGATCAACACAACCAGCTTTTCTTTCCGTTTCAAACACGACACCGATTAAACGCTGCAGGTGGCGTCTGTGCGCGCGCTCCCGCCAACAGATTCAGCAGAAGCAAGCACACAGAAATAAATCCTATTATGGCTCATTACAACCCCCTCCCCCTCCCTCTCTAGCTACTTTAACAAGGTTTCACAAAGAAATGTCTGCCAGCCATTTTGAGCTCTCTCACATCCTGCTTTGTTTGCTCGGCCGGAAGTCCCTGCCCAGACCCTTGCAGAGGGCCAATCAGAAGAGAGACAGACAGAAAAAACAAAAACAGAAGGTTATGAGTTTCCCATTGATGTGGCAGGGTTTTTTTTTTTGATTCATTACCTGAAACGAGAAGCACCCCCTTCTGCAATCACACTCTCCACTTTGGCGGCTTGACAATAAGGAATACTTAAAAGAAAGAGAATAATAGGAGGGGATGGGGAAAACGGTGCTGTGGAAGAGAAGAGGGGAGGGCAATCAGTCACTGCGCGTGGACGGAGGAGGAGGAGGAGGTGGGAGGAGGGTCGATGGAAGAAAAACACATCAGGTGGCTGACGGCGGTTTGTTGTGACGTCCGAGGGCAGAAATGACACCGTGTGATGTGACATTAAAAAACGTCACAGAGTTCGCAATGCAACGCAGGCCAAGGCTGTAAACGATAAAAGGCGTCACACCATTCAAGTTGGACGATGAAAATCAGGTCAACCGAGGGAGAGCAGAAGCAATAAACAGAGGCGTTGAGGAAAAGAAACGAAGCGGACTGACGCGTTTGTGCGCGTTCATAATTGACGCCGTTCCTGTCTCGTCTTGCACACACGCAGAAAATATGTTTGCTCGGCTACAACAAAGCATAGGCGCTCCGGCTAACATGTTAGCTAGATGCTAAATCCATACACTAAACGGGTTACGTCACGAGCCTGCTGGGATGTTTGGCAGCGGTTGCATTCGCTGTAGTTGACATGAATGCGCTTGTTCTCAAGCAACGAGCTGCAGTGAATATGGAAAACTGTATTTCGACATAAATTATCGTGCAATTTGAGGTGGGCGCTTGTGCTGATTTGCTGTCGGGGCTACGGGCACGGCCAGCCCCGCAAAGTCAAACCTTAATGTCCCATAAATATGCAGGGACCTGGGGCAGGGCAGGCGTGGTTAGCCGCTAATATCGCCAGTTTGGCTGTGTCGCCATCCCATCGCAGATGTGATGCGACATTGGAAAACAATCACCACCGGTGTGATATTCCGAATCTGCATCGAACCCGTTACGATGACACAGCCGACTCAACCTTAATGTCATGAGTTCTAAGTCCATCGTGTGTATTTTTTCCCCCCGCGCGCACGACGTTGACGGCTGATGGTGGCTAAACGCGAACGACGCCATTTTCTACCCAAATGTATGTCAGCTGAGCTGCCCCGGCGCTAAGCTATCCGCCGGCTCCGGGGCTAATTTGCTAACGTAGCTTTAGCGAGCTTAGCCGGCTTGCCTGGTGGAAGCCATTTTGGATGAACCGGTGCAGTTTTTTTCCGCTACGAGGGAGAAGCAACCCGTCTTACCTTTGCTAAAGCAACTTCAGCTTTGTATCGTAGTTTGGCTACCGAGGAAGAAATGGGACAATGCAAAAAAAAAAAAAGGGGGGTGGGGGCTTTGTTCGACGTGTGTCAGGGTAGCTTGGAGCAGAGATGACCGCACAAACGCACACACATCGGCTCCCCTGCTCGCTGCCTGCCTGCCTTGTTTGCGCTCTAAGCTAGCCAGACGAGAGCAGAGAGGGCTGGATGTGGACGGAGAAGTCGTCCCCTTCCCATTGGCCCCCTATTTTGTTGCCATGTCAGTAGGAACCAATCACAGAGCAGTGTTCATGTTCGAACTGCACACGCACACGGCCCATCCAATGGAAGGCGACGTGACATGCTAAGGACCGCCTTTTCGTCTTGATTGACACTCAATTTAACATCTGCAGTGCAGGGAAACGCAATAAGGCAAAGACTTGATGTGCTGCTGTGTGCAATTACTCGCGAGATTCATTTAAATGAAGACACATTCTCTTAATTCTTAAATATGATAGTCATATATTCATAATACACATATACAGGCTTTTCGGCGAAAGCCTGTATGTGTGTAATTGGCAACATTCCATTACGTTTGGACGTCCATGGACGTCGAAAAATTTTATGTGATTTCTAGTGGCCAGTCAGAAGACAATGAGTGTCTACAAATACAAAAGCATACGACATACGTGTCTCATCTCACGGTTTGAATTGTATTTATTCAAAGTTTAAGTAACTACTGCTAGAATTCAGAACTATGCTACAACTAAAGCCTTTGCGTCTCTTCAGGGCAGATTTAAACATGGGAGACGGCCATGAGGTTGTTTTTGTTTATGGAGGACGGCCTTCTCAGGTGAGCAGCAGTGGAGGTCCACAGCCTGCTACACCAGAAGCTGCTGAGGACGTGCAGGGAGCTACTTTGTTTTGGTCTTACACAACTACTTTCTTACTCAGCCCCAAAAACAAAAACTGTCTTCCTGTATTGCACTGCCGCAGCACCATGACAAACAGATTTAGCAGATTTCCTCCTTGCTACCATGTAGCCGGCAAAGTATTTGGGTCCCCTTGATTCCTCTCTGGTATGTGCAGTTAATCAAATGCACTGTCTCCAAGAATCATTTTTTTTGTTCAAAACAAAACAAAGCAACAAAACAGTTCTGAGTCATCGTCAAACCAGTCATAGTCAGTTAGAGTCAGTTAATAGTCATTAATGTGGCAGAAAATCGCACAAGTCATGTCAGTGAAATCAGTGAGCAGTGATGTGCTAAAATGCTAAAATGCTAGTAAAGTGCTCTCAACTAAGCCGAGTGAGGGGTGAGTGCAGCTGTTATAAACATGGTGTGAGACTGAGATGACGCAAATCATCATTGCATGAAGGGTAATTGAAAACAAAAACCCTCCCACTGTTTAAAAGGCATATTTATATAAAGTGAAATTATGCAAAATTGGCATGTGAGCCTTCACACGAAACTCTTGACAGAGTGCAAACTGAACGACAGCGGCACTCGCCTCGAACCTGAAGTGTGCAACTTCATTACGTCATGCATGCAGGCATGCATTCACACACGAGGACAGAACCACGTCAAAGATTTTCAGGATGAGGGGGTGAGAGCGGTTGAACTCACCGCTGATCATATCCCATGTGTGGTGTCATTATGTGGAACTGGGTGCTCAACAGAACATTACACAACTCACCGGTGAAACGTCATCAACCTCTTCTGTTTCTAAGAGATGTCGATAGCTGTCAGGAATGTTCAGGATGTCATTTTCAAATGTCAGATCTGATGTTTTTTTTTGTTTTGTTTTTTTAAATCTCAGCCTCATCCTCTGAATAAAAATAAAAGCACAAAAACAAAGCTGCATATTAAGCCCCCCTGTTTTACGGCCTCCTGCTAAAACTGATGCTTTGTTGGATCTTTTACATGTTATCAAAGGTGGCACTGAGGAGGGCTGAGTCAGTACCTCTGCAGGGGCAGTGCTGCTATCCTGGGCAAATTATCAGTGCTCTTTATGACGCCATAAAGGGCCAATTTGTGTCTTTTAGCTGTTGTTAGCTATTTCAGACATTAGCTAACAATGTCTGAAATAGTGACGCAAGGAAAAGTCTTATCTCTCACCTAACGAGTTCGCAGAAGTGTCTTTTGACAACCTGCGAAGTGACCATGGTGCAGTTCATAGATCTGTCCACCGGATGGCAGAATGAGCCCTTCGGTTGAAAAAGTGAGAATCCAAAGCACCAAAGGTTCCACGGGCCTTGCTCATCTGTTGCGGGGTCATCATAACAACACAACACAACACACCACAACACAACACACCACAACAGAGTTGTCAGGTGGTTCCCCTCCGGCCTCGGCCCTCTTCCTGCAGCTCATTATGAGGAGGAAGATCTCTGACCCAGTTATCCGTGTTTGTTTAATGGCAGTCCTGTTAAGATGCCGCCCTCCGCCCCTCACCGTCCCCGTTCTCACCGAGTGATTACGGCTTTCGTTAGCCGGGGGGGACTGTGATTGCGCGCGCCGTTGCCGGGCTGCTTTGTGCCGAGGTTTGGAGATGGAATTCTCAGCCGTGCGATGAGAACTTGGCAGGGGAAATTAAAACGAAAAGATATTGATTGTGATCTTATTGTCTGAGGTTGTGTGCATCTCTGCAGAGTCTCAGCTGCTCCTGCCCGTTTTCAAAGCTCTCCAGGAGCTGGATGTGATTTAATTTGGAATATTTCAATGTTGAGAAGTAAGAAATTGATTTTTTTTTTCTCAGCAATAAATATTTTCCTGGGTTCTTACCCTCCAAAAAGCTCCTATTTTCTTCATCTTCTACAAATAAGGTCATGCGACACTCATCACACATCAATAACAACAGTGTGATTGCGTTGGTGCTGCGCAGGTTCCCTCGGAAAGACCACAGAGATCATAATTTACGCTTTGAAATGAAAGGAGCAAGATAAGGTAAAAAAAGAAGACGTGAATATGATATGTGTGGTCCACGTGTGATGATCCTCTGCACTGCAGCATTGGGCAAAATCACATTTTTAATACCTTGCATTTTCCTTGCGCAGCCGTTTCTTTTTTTTTTTTTTTTTGTTTTTTTGTTTTTTTTTTTTTTTGCATTCTGCCACAGTCAAAGCGGGCAAACGGCTTTATCTCCTCTCATCCGAACTCTGCGTAAACCTTGACACAGCTACAAACACAAAACCCTAAAACTTTTGCTGAAACCAGATTTTGAAAGGAGTCTTTGAAAGACGAAGCAGTCGTGTTTGCTTCACAAGAAAAAAAGCCAAACGACCTTTCTCAAAGACACTTTTATCGTGCTCAAAGACAGCCAGGTGAGGGTTTTACCTTATATGTGTATTTTTTCCAGATAGGTAGGACAGTCTCTGTTTGAATGCAGCCTTTCTGAGTACGTCTGCAACTGGGACGTCAGAGTTTTTCTATAGGAGACGGACTCAGGAGGTAAAATGAAAAAAACACTAAACGCTGCTCAAAATTTCCAAAGGCAGCTTGTTCGTGCACCGCCGAAGGAGTCTCAGGACCGGAGTTGCAGGAAACTGACAAGGTTTCGGCATGCACCTTTCCACACCTGCTATTTATACCCGGTTCACCTTTGACCCGGCTCCAGTGTGAATTGAGGCCCGACCTTCAGAAAACACAGAAAATATGATATAAACACTCCACGGTTGTGCCCCCGAGACACACGTGACCTTTCTCTCGCACATTTCCCAGCCTCTATTTATCCAGGGAAGACTTCTCCCAGCAGGCTCCAGGAGGGCCTACCACCCCCCCCCCACCCCCACCCTCCTCACCTCCTCCCACCATGCCGCCACACACGCTGCATCTATCACAAAAAAAGGAAATCACACCTGAGAGAAGCTCAGCAGCAGTGTCGTGCCATTGAAAGTGGGTCAGCGAACGCTCACCACGGTGGATACGGACCTCGTCTTCTTCTTTCCAATCAGAATTCACTCTGGTGGGATTTTAATGCGCAAACTGACTTGAAATCATTACTGTTGTCATGGTCAAAATTCAAAAAAAAAAATGGAAATGACGGCAGTTGTAATAATGAGTTATATTGTGTTTTTCATTGAGTTGTTTATTTTAGTTGGAAGGCGCGATGGACAAATTTAATTAGGCTAATGCAATTATAGGTTAGGGCACCTATAAGCTGGTTAGCTTCAGCCTTAATAACCCTTCCAGTCTGCCACATGATTTTCATTGTTTTCTTTTTCCGTTTGTTTTTGTACTGAAGGTTGTATTTTTTGTTGTTGATCGAAATAAATCAAATCAAATCAAATCAGTAGAAACAGATGTGAACACAACTTTGGTATAGATAGGCCCATGAAAGAGACAGACAGATGGACAGACAGACAGACAGACAGACAGATAGGTAGGTAGATAGATCCATTTACAAAAATCTTATCTAATCTTTTGTCACTGTTATTATCACCTCAACTCTCAATGGTGTCGTCTGATCACAGACATCTGATAGCAATCCTAAAGAAAAAGCAACAACAACACACACATTTTGAATAGAAGCGAGCCAAACAGGGAGCTAGCGCGTCATCGCGGAGCAAAGACAAGGTGCCGAGGCTGTGGAGTTTATACGAGCGGCCCTGTTAAAGGACTTGACTGCGTGGGCAGCTCCTGGATTAAACCTTTGGCTCAACGGCGCAGTCGGTGAGGCCGGCCCTCTCATGGAAATTGCAGGGCCGGCGCCGCCGACTGCGCGGTTGTGCGCTGCAACGCGGCCCGTCCGAGACGATCAGGTTGTAGTTCAACTGGAGAAACAATTGGCCGTCTGCGCCGCGCTAATCCCTCTCGTCGTGTCGCGGCGGTGCGCAGGGTTCAATGAAAAGGAAGCCCGACCAGGGGCCGCTGATAAACGGTGGTACGCGCGACCCTCTTCATAAGCGAATCAATAACAGCGCGTCGCTGATATCTCCCTTCTAATCGGGCCAGTCAATTAAATGGCGGCTGACAGGCTAATCTAAAGGAACACATTACCGCCGCCGAGCCCCCGTGGCAAAAGGCTATCGCGCTCTCCCCGAAAGAGAAAAGGAAGGCGGGGGGGCTCTCGGCCGCCGGTGCCAATCAGAGTGCGGAACACAACCTCAGCTCGGATCAAATTTCAGACTCGGCAGGAGATGCGAGGAAAATAATTTGCTCTTCACGCAAGGGAGGGGAGTAAAAGAGTAAAAGGAAAAAAAAAAAAAGTCAAGAAATAGAAATCAATGTGGAGTTCATGTTCGCCAACTTCCACCCAATTTCTGCTTCATCGGGGGTGGAGGCCGATTTGTCTGGCTGACTTTTCCGCAAAACTACCCCGAGTGAGACAATTGATCGCCCGCCGTCGGAGTCGACGGTGACCCGTTCCAAACGTTCAGAGCCGCGACGCACGCTTTGTACAGTGCAGATGCTGAAGTGAGGAAAGTTTTTATTTTTTGGTGTCCTTGCAGAGATCCATTTCATCTGCTTTTTTTTTTTTTTAAATGAAAGAAAACTGTGGCCTCTCCTCTGCACTCCCCCCACCCCGCCATCGCCACCCCCTCCTTCTCATGAAAGAAATAACATCGTGTTTGTTTGTGTTTTCCCCTCCGTCTGGGGAATGTGGGATTAAAATATTAACACTTCCTATTCAAACTCTTCCCGTCTAGTTCACAACAAAAATCAATAGCGGGCGCCATTATGTGGAGCAAAAAAAAAAAAAAAGGTTCAAAGAAAAGCCCCTGCTCCCATGGGTGCCGACGCTCTCCGCCAGTCTTCTGGCGTGTTTAGACTGGAGGATACGTGGCCCCTCTGAAGACGCCAAAAACTGCGCTGGAATTAAAATATTAAAGGAGTTGACTTGGAGCTAAGATCCCTTCTGAAGGGTCGAGACTTCAAATAAATGAATAAATGGGGGAAAAGAGGGGAGTGATGAGGGATTTGTGTAGTTTTATGTCGAGTTTTTTTGTCGCAACATATGTTTCCGTGCGGATGATTTGTGGCTTCTGGCTAGAACTGGCCCTCCAAAACTCTGTTCCCGCACGCTGGGGGCTGTTCCTCTCTCCACACAGCAGATGCTGTGGGACCAAAACAATCCAGGTTCCTGATGCTGGCAGTGAATGAAACACTGGGAGCCGTTTTTATAAAAGGTCCACACCGGAATGCATTCCTGATGAAAGCATAAAGGGACGGCTTTGACGGTAGGAATCCGATAAAGCTGACCAAAAGTTACCAGTAGCCGGGCAGAAATGCATTTAGCAGAAAATTGCTGGCTTGCTTGCTTTGCTTACTTCCTGTTTGGGGAAAAAAAAAATGGATTTGGAACACGACTTGACGTTGACCCTTTTGCTTGAGTCGACGGTCACCCATCAACTTCCTGATCCCAGCCTGTTCGGCTGTCTGTGCGATTTTCCCTGCTGCTCCCCAAGAACTTCCTGTTTCCTCAGATCTTCACCTGGTATCGCTTGATGGAAATATCACTATGATCGATACCAACATTGGTATTGGTATTGATTCATATCAGTAAAACGAGAAGATCAACACTTAATATAAAAATATTAATATATAAAATATATGCAGCATGCTAGCGGTTCTTTTATGAAGACTGCTGGTCTTTGTAATTAGTGAAAAGATTTGGCCAAATTCTGTCCTGGGTTTAACTAATTAATAATCAAAATAACTCAAAGGTCATGAAATTAAATTAATTAATCATCAAATTCATTCAGATACAGCAATTTGATGAAGTCTTGGTTTCGGTATTGGTATTGGTATCTGTATCGTATCGGCCATACTGGCCCTGCCTTTACTTGCATCACATTATCTATTGCTAAATCTTGCACCCACCAGTTCCTTGGTTTTCCTGTTTAGTCGATTATTTTATGCTTCCAGCATAAGCTCAGGAGTGACTGAGCAAAATTGCAGCTAAAAATAGAATATTAATAAATAAACGACATGTCTGTGTGCGTGCTTTTTATAAATACAACCAACAGCCGCCATCTTAACGTGACGACGTAGAGGTGAACTGCTTCCAGCTCGACGCAATTTGATGTGACAGTTGAAAATGAAGGAGACCACTGAGCGGGAAAGCACTGCTAATTAAAAAAAAAAGAAGAAAAAAAAAAGCCAAACTCGGCCGATTCTCTCCCTCATTAGCGGCTGCAGGCTCAGAAAAACAGCAAACTCCCGGAGCGGACTGGCGGGCGGCCGGGCAGCCGTCGAGCGCAGGACTGAAAAAAAAAAAGTAAAAAAAGAAAAGACGAGGCGGCGGCTTTGTGAGGGATGACATCCAAACCCCAAATTAAGTTAATTTGGGTTTTTCATTTCATTTTTTTTAAATTTTTTTTTTTTTGGCCTGTCAAGCTTCTCCCAGTGTCAGGACTCCAGCAGACATGCGACTAATGGGCAGGGAGCCGCAGACTGAGAGTCACACTCCTCCGTCTCTCCTCTCCTCCATTCCTCCCTCCCTCCCTCGCTGACACACACCTGAACGCTTTTCCTCCCCGAAGCCAATTACGGCTCCACTCGCATTTGGCCCGTCCTTTTGCATTTTGGAGGAGGCTTCGCCGGCTGCTGCAAAGTGACTGACTGACGGCGATGAGACGTGAGGCGCGCCGTGTTTGCCAGCCAATATTCTCATTAGGAATAAAAATTGATTTGTTGAAATTTTTTTTCTTCTCTTTCTGCACAGTGAAATGGAATGGATGGGGGGGAGGGAAGATGTCACCGGGCCTTTACTTTGATTTGTATGTAAATGAGCCGCGCAAAAGAAATTGGATTTTCACGTTATCTCACAGAGGATTTTTTTTTATTATATTATTTTTTTTCACACAGTGAGGAGAGACGGCGATTCTCGCTTTGTTGGATGATGTGAACATCAGGCTTGTTTGTTATGATTTCTTTTTAACACATCACTTCCTGCCTTTTTTCTAATCCACGTCTTGCTTTGACGAAAGACGTGCAAAAAAATCAAATAAAGACTTGACCCTTGACTAAAAAAAAAAAAAACGCGATGCAATCTCTGTGCAAATTGCCTTTTGTTGAAGGTCCTTGAAGATCTGCTAAATGATATCTTGTTTTGCTCTATCACTCTGGTCAACATGCTGTATAGCAGCTGCCACTTTGTCTGAAAAACTACTGCATCGTCACGTTTTTTTTTTTTTTTTTTTTTTTTGCTTATTCATTAATGTTGTCACTCCAGTTTTCTCGACTCACGCCCTCCAGGGGCCGCGCCACCCACTTTTCAGCGGGCCCGGTCGCTGGTTTCCGCCGTCCACTCTGGCAGGATTTGCCGGCAACAATTCCCCGACAGCTTCGGAAGGAGCCCGAGGCCACAAAGCAGAAGAAGCGCAAACACTTGAAGTCAGTGTAAAGAAAAGTATAAAATAAAGAGGAGTTTAGAGGAGCTTCTTTTCACGTATAGGATGATTTTCTATTTTCTTTTTCCTATCTGGGCGCACACAGACACACAGCTTACAAGTCGAGTCAACCTCCTCCTGCTCGGAGCGGAGAGAGAGAGAGAGAGGGAGAGAGACAGAGAGTGTGTGTGAGAGAGAGAGAGACAGCCTCCCCTCCACCGCCGCACTGACAGATGACAAGTGGTAGCCTATATATGTGTCTATAAATAGCACGACAAGGCTGAGAGGCTGTGAGCGGGAGGAAGGGAGAGACGGCCAATTACAGGTAGAGCCTCTTCACCCAAAAATATTTTAAACTCCCGGCGAGAGAGGCCCGGCCATTTATTTCCTCCCCTATGCTTCAAAGCAAGGTGAGGTGGGAAAGCCACTAAAGGAGCAGTGCGACATATTCGGCTCATTGCTGTTGCTCTGATGACGTGCGGGGCAGAAGGTGACGTGACAGTGTGAGTCTGTGTGTGTGTGTGTTTTTTCCTGCCACTTTGTTCGGTGGCTACGTCATCATGTTAGCGCACGTGAGTCACTGAATTGCTGAAACGCCGACTTGTAACTCACGGGCAAATAAAAGCGTTGCTGACGTAAAATTGCGAGAGCGCCATCCTGTGGCTGATGATGATCTGAAGTGAAGGTGCCACCTGACCTTATGTCCTTATTGCTCGCTGGAGGCTCAGTTTTCCAACACCCGAGGCAGTGCAGAACTGCAGCATCTAGTGGTGAAACGATGCCGCCTGCGGTCTCTTTAACGGTAGTATGCTGTGGTCTCGATGTCCTCAGATTGGAAATACGCAGCAGATGGGCAGAGTTGTCAATGTGATTTGTGAATGCTGTGAAAAATAAACATCACACCTTTGTGCCTGTGCAAAAAAAAATAGAAAACACCGGATAGAACTCCAACAAATCAAAATCAACATATTAATATTTATATATGCATGCGCAGGAAGATCATCGACCGGAAAAAGGTGGCTTGCCCTCTCCGGGTCGGTGGAGAGACCCTGCCTCAGGTGGAGGAGTTCAAGTATGTCGGGAAAGATGGAGTGCGAGATCGACAGGCGGATCGGTGCGGCGTCTGCAGCGATGCAGGCACTGCACCGGTCTGTTGTGGTGAAGAAGGAGCTAAGCCGAAAGGCGAAGCTCTCGAGTTCCCACCCTCACTCATGGTCGTGAGCTTTGGGTAACGACCGAAAGAACGAGATTGCGGATACAAGCGGCCGAAATGAGTTTCCTCCGTAGGGTGGCTGGGCCAGGTCACCCCTAAGGGACAGGGTGAGGAGCTCTGTTACCCGGAAGGAACCTGGAGTGGACCCTGGAGAGGTGTTCTGGGCACGTCCCACCAGGTGGCGACCCCGAGGAAAACCCAGGACACGCTGGAGGGGCTACGTCTCTCAGCTGGACCTGGCAACGCCTTGGGGTCCCACTGGATGACCAGGAAGCCTGGGTGTCTCTGCTGAGGCTGCTGCCCCCGCGACCTGACTCTGGATAAAGTGGTAGAAGATGGATGGATGGTGTAAGACATAGAAAAGCCTGGTTAATCTGTGTTCATGGAGACACCATATGCAGAAAATGGCAAAAAAAAGGGCTCATAAAAAATGTACAGCTCACTTTGAAACTTTGAGATATTCACAGGCCGCTACATTTTATGGACCAGTTAATTTCATTACCGGTGTGTGAAGAGGCTCCCTTCTTATCGCACTCTTAAAATTTACATTATTATATTAAACATTCTATCCCAAATATTAAAGATGGGACAAGTCACATTTTTTTTTCTTTTCTTCAAAGATAAGGTTATATTACCAGGCAGGATTTTAAGGCATTCGGCATTAACTGTACAGCCAAAAAAAAAAGAAAAAAAGAAAAAAAAAAGTTCAGGCTCTCCCGGAACAGAGCCAGTGAGTCAAAGTCGGTGCGATAAATGTGATGAACCCCTCGGAGCAAAGCGGTCGGAAAAAGTGGGAGAGCAGAAATTTTCCTCATCAAAGCAGCACGTCGAGAGTGTCACAACTCACGACAGTAAACAATGCGCCTTTATTTCCTGCCTCTCTCTCTTCATCAGCGCAAATAAGCCAACAGGCATCTTAATAATTGTGTTCCTGCTGCTGCTGCTGCTGCTGCTTTACATTTTCGGCGTGCGGCTTCAATGCAAATCAGGCGGCGGGGAAGGAAAAGAAAAGAAAAAAGAAAAAAGAAAAAAAAAACACCAACGCTTCCTGTGACTTTTCTCACCCCCCTCCTCCTCCTCCACTTCCTCCTCGCCGCCGTCGCCGTCACCGCCGCCTCCTGGCGGGGCGGGGCGGGGCGGGGGCGGGGGGGACATCCGCGCGAGCTTGTACGCGGCTGTAATTAAGATGCGCGGCTGCGATAAGAAATCGCTGGGAAAAAGTTTACAAACCGCGGCAACACGAGCGGCTGATGTTTAATTTATGTCCGCGCCTTTCAACATTTAATGATGTCCTCAGACGTTCTTCAGGACGGGGGGGGGAGGAGCAACTCCCCTCCACCACCCCCCCCGCCATATTTCCATGCAAATGAGAAGACAAACACAAACAAATGCGTCCCGTCTTGTGGATCAACACATATCACACGCTGAGCAGACTCTGAGATTATTGGCCGCCTCTAAACAAACCCCCCCCCCCTCCCACCAACCTTCCCCTCCCCCCACTTCCATCCCCGCCCAAACCCCCCTTGGTTTGTTTATGCAAAACGGCGCCGTCCTCCGGGTCCCAACAGCGCCGGACGGCTCTTCTCGCTCGCGCTTGTCAGCACAGAAAGGTGTACGTTTTGATTCGAATTAAACGGGACAAATTAATCTGCGGCGACAACAGGGGAAATTACTCGTCTGTGTTTGGCGTGAAAAGGTTTGGAGATAGGCAGCCCAGATTAGCCACAATGTAGCGCGGCCTGCCCGAGCCGCGGGAGGGCGGAGCTTCTGCGTTACGTTAAATCCTGTTTACCATCGGCCCGATTAGGTGATGTCTGATAAGCAGAGTGCTGATTTTGTTGCTGCGTTTTGATTGGAACTTTAATCTGATACCACACACACACTCGCACTCAACTCGTCACACGCCAGCAGCTAAAAGCGCCCCCTCCCCCCCCCCCCCGAGGTCGTCTGCAAACAACCAGCTCCATGAATGAAACTCTGGCAGTGGCAGAATTTGAATCAGATTTTTTTTTTTCTCTCACATTTTGCAGCAGACGATCCGTCTGCTCGTCTTGAGTTTCCTTTTGTTAGGCCGGCCAGGAAGCTGCTGCTCTCTGTCATTTCTGCCTCAGACGGGGGGGAAGCGGAGAAGGCAACATAATGGATTCCCGGGGGTAGGATTTTATTTATGTATTTAGGAGGAGGAGGAGGAGGAAGAGGAGGAGTGGAGTGTTGACGGCTGTAGATCATCGCTGGCGAGGCCGCCAAGGGTTTGTTATGTTTGTGCTGTAAAGTCTGGGATGTTGCACTTCACTCAATTTTATCTTACCTGTCATTCAAATACGGAGGCGAGTCGCTCAGGTTTACACTTTATGCTAGCGCAAAAACAAAAAAATCCAAAACATAACAAAACCCGAAGTCCAAATTCCAAAAAGTACAGCCTTAGGCATCGTCCTGGAGTTTCTTTGAAGTTGTCGATTTTTTTTCAATTTTAATCAGGGGTAGTCTGAATATTATGATGTGCTGTATTTCTTCTATGTTGTATTTCTTCAATGTGTTCAAACTTCAATGGGCTGATTGGATCTGAAGTCTAAAGTCTTCCAGGTTCATCTTTAAAACCTCCAGACACAACTGCAACCAATCAATGTCCTTTGAGTAAAAAGGGGGCGGGATTTCAGGCAACCAATCATGTGTTTGGCACAAACAAACAGGAAGCAAATATAAAATTCATTTATGAATATTTAACTTGTCATCTGAATTTAAAAAGGAAGCCAGTTTGTTTGTGTTTTTACTTTAGTTTACTTGATGTGAGTTTTTCCACTGGGCCCATCTGGCTTCTTTTGCCCCCCAAAAAAAACTGCAATCTCTGCCCACGTCAGCAGAGCGTCCTTGAGATATAACACAGAGGGGTAATTGGATAAACCTCTTTCACTTGCGCTGCCTGTTGAGCAGGTTGGCCAACACTCGAGGCCCCCTGCTGGTTGAGCTGGGTCGCTCCTCCGTGTTTTGGCGCATCGCAACCGCAATCCATTTTTCCTCACAAAGTGGGTGTTTCCTCCACTTTCAGCAGCAGCGTGAACTGCACGAACACACGGAGACACCCGGTGTGGGGGGAAAAAAAAATAAAAAACCGGATGGAAATCCTCCCCCACAATCTATCCGTTAAAGTCATGCACATCTCTGATAGACACACACAGGCAGAGGCGGCGGACCGATACGGATCTCCAAGCCTCCGAGCTCCACAGTTGTAATGCACTATTACAGGCTTCCTGTTCTTATCCTCCGGAAAGAACTATTTTTTTTAGCGTTCTTTTTTTTTCCAGGAGCCGGCATCCCTTTGTGTTCACAGAGAATCATCCATCTGCAGCTGCCTGCGGCTCTGCAGAGAGTTAATGTCTTTCAGATCGCTGTTGTTGGTCCACGACTAGTGTGCTGTTTTGGTTTATTCATCTTGTTTTTTCCTCTCTCTCTCTGTCTCTCTCTCTGTCCTTTAAAGCCGTATCAGCAGCACTTTCCGGAAATAAAAAGGAAAAAGAAAAGAAGAATTCTGAAGGGAGGATTTTTTTCCTCACCGTTTTGTCAGAGATACATGTTCATTTAGCTCGTTGTCTGCCGCGGTCCCCCAAACTGCCGGCTACCGCTGCACACGTTTGTCTTATTTACCCTGTAAATAATAAACAGATCCTACATCCACAACCTCCACTACTTCCGGTCGGCGGGTGAGTAAGATGCAACAGACACGGAAGAAGAAGAAGAAGAAGAAGGAGAAGCCACAAGATGTAGATAATGACGATATTGATGTTAATGATGCTAAAGTTGGATGCTGCATAGCCTTCACAGTTGGATGGGATTTTACATTTTGAAGAACAACTTTATACCAGCTGTGTTTCCATTACCTCTAGAATTGCACGAAACCTAAATATAAAATAATAATAAAAAAAAATATATAAATAAAACAAATTAAAAAATGACAACTACGTCCTGCGAGAATTACAAGAATTCTTGCGGGACGAGATTTTACGAGAATTACGGCTTATGCGCTTCACACCATTCAATGGAAACACCTGCACCTGCTTTTTAGAAATATCGCTTTTATTTTGCGAAAAACTGTAATGGAAACTCAGCTGTTACCTCCTGTCAACTTTGACGGACAGATGTTTTGGCCGTTCACCTGCAAAATTTCCGCCCCCCCTCCTTTCCAAAACGCTCTCAGTGGGCTCTTTAACTCGATGGATGTGTTTGATAAACCCCAAATGAATCCAGAGGAAAGACAAAGAGCAAAGTCCGCCCAGATGGGAGTTGAGGAAGTCACACACTTTCACTTCTCCTCCTTGCAGGATAAAAAAAAAAATATTAAATGCAGCTTCAATTTTTTTCTTTTCTCACAGCATCAGTGAAAACAGCTTGCATCCCAGGATAAAAAAGAAAAGATGTATCCAGGTGAGCAGCGCAAGGCGGACGTCGAACAGCAGGTGTGGAGAAGAGAAACCCACCACCCCCACCACCCGCAAACACGTCAGGCCGGGTGATGAGTTTGAGTCATTAGCCCTAAATGTTGCCTGCCAGCTAGTTTGATGCATGGAGGCCTCGTCGCCGCAGCCAATCAGTGCCGGCTGCCTTTTATATTTATGGCTTGTTTTGCCAGGGCCATTCTGCCGTTAATGAGACGAAGCGCGCTATTGTATTTCACTCTGCGGCCGCAATCAATTATTTGAAAGCTTATTTTTGGGGAGCGGCGACGGCTTTGGCTGCAGCTCAGACCACTCCCACTCCCCCACTCCCTCCCTCCCCACCTCCATGACTGTGCTCAGCTTGGAGCTGCATGACTTCCGAGAAGATTGAAAACTGTCCTCCAGCAGGTTGGTCTCCCAGGTTATGGACCAACCACCTGTTGGCTCAACCCTTTGAGACCGCCTTGCATTTTTACCTTCCCCAATATGTGGGAGGTCCAAGACAGCCTCAGTTTTTAAGAGAGGCCTTTAATAGAGAGTTAAAGATTCTTTTATATTGAGATCTGGATGGTTTATTTTTCTAAGAGGAAAACTCTTTTTACTAATTAAATTAAATGGATGATGAATTGAAAGAGTTCATCAAATTGGTGGAGGATCCTGTTCTTTATTCTGGACTCTGGAATGAAAAACTATGGTGGCCGACAAAGGCCAAAAACAATACAACCGCCTAATGCCTAGCAGCTTTTAACTTTGATTTGAGTATATTTTACGCCACTTTCTCCTCAAACTCTCTAGTCAGCCGTTCTCAGTCCACCTGTGTGTCTCTCCATTGAGCTTTCTCTAAGGCGCCCCTTTTGGAGCATCTGTTGTGACTTTTTTTCTTGGTTTGCATCTGTTGTGTTTTGCATCACTTCTCTGTTAGCAGTGCATTTGATGATTAAGTTTATGTTTTTATGTCTTGCAGCACATTTTTTTTCGTTTTTTGTACCTTGTTTAGACTTGTGTTTGTGTTTGTGAATATGCTTTGTTTCCACCTGCAGCTGTTTTCGCCAACGAAGGCGCATTTGGCAGTTGCTTTGTGTTTGGCCCTTGTCGGCCACCGTAAAAAAACAGATGACGATGTGAAAATGGGGAGCTGAATGAATTGTTGCTGAACAAGACGAAAAACCCCTTTTTTTCCTTACAGTTTTTCAAATCATTGAGTGTAAAGTCATCAAAGTTTTCCAACTCCTAACATCTTCGAAAACATCTTGCAGTCATCGGCAGAGTCGACCCCGAGGGGACGCAGGCGTTAACTCCTCGCACTGACGGATAATCTGGGACTCACGTTAATACCAGCCAAGGTCACACAGCAATTTGCAGACGGGGACCAAAAGGCCTTTTTCTGATCTCCGCTCAACTCCCCCAACATCCGCACGAACCGGCAATACACTATTTACACATTCTGACATACGTCTATGTCAAGAAAACTTCTGTTGTGGCCAGGTGGTGTGAAGAAGCACAGATATTTTATTGATCCTCAGATGTCACTAAACTGTTGGTACAAAACAAAAGTTTAGCGGTTTTGTTTATTTATTTATTTTTAGCCTTTCATTTCTGACCGCAGGCCAGTTATGCAGCCTGCGGCTTCACTTTTAAAGATTTCATAAACTGAATCCTCAAACTGATTTTTCTTTTTAAATGAAGAGATCAAAGAGAAGGCAGGTGCATTTGATGTCTGGTGAATGTGTGTGTGGGTCGATGTGTGTGTGTGTGTGTGTGTTTTATATAGACAACAGGATGCTCAAATTGCACCCGGAGGGAGCCGCTGAGCACCCGAGCAGCGGCGGCAGCTGACGTCTCATGGAGAGCTGGAGCCGAGTCCACGACCATGGAACACTGCAAGTCAAACCACAACCTCAGGCTTCCTGGAAGCGGCTTGGATCCAGGGAGAGAACACACAACTTTTACGCTAATAAAAAAAGTAGGAAAAAATAAAGATCCCACAGAGGTCACGCTGCTGGCTGAGAAACAAAACTTCCTCTTTAGGAAAAAAAAAAACGACAAACTTTTTCCGGGGGGCGAGCACACACTCTCTTTGGGGAAAGTTTCCCAAAGTGTTTTCACCATGCAGATGGCGCGTGACTGGTGTAAAAGCCTTAACAAATAGAGGGAGTAAATGAAGTGGACAGTTGCTCCCAACCGGAACATCCAGGAGGTTCTACAATCTTTGCAGAAAATAGCTTCGCATCTCGTTTCACTGGTCCGAGGAAATAATGAGTCACCAAAGAGTCCCGCAGCAGGCGACTCCGCCGGTGGTCCGGCTCAGACGGACTAAACCCCCCACCCCCGACCCTCACCCCCGCCTCTCACCCCCCGCAAGCCTCAGCATTAGTCAGACCAGCTCCCGTCTCCCTCGGAGCGCCGGAATACCGCCCATCCGTTCGGTTGGTTCATTTATTTGTTCATTCATTTGTTTCGTGACCTTGCGCGGCAGCTGGAGTGTCCAGATTTGAAATACTGCTCGTCCATCCCGCCGTCCTTCCATACACAGTCTTGTCTTCGTCTCTCCTGCAACTCCTTGCCTTGCAACCCTTTCACCCCGATGCGTTTGACATTCCAGCGGTAATTATTGTTTGGGAGATTTTTTTTGCACACAAGGAACTTCACTGCTTTGAACGAAATACTTGCATAATGTGTTTTGGTCACTCAACTCAGCCCTGAGGCCCTGAGTAAGACTGAAAAACCACAGAAGAAGCCCAGGAAGAAGACGCTGGTGATTCTTGGAAAATGTGTTCCATTGTTTTCGATGCCACAGCATGTCGCTCACAGGAAGCCTTGTTAGCGACACTTCCTGTTGCTAACAGGAAGCTGACATCTAGCGGGAACTTGCCTGCCTCCCAGGTTTTAAATTCTCATTATTATGAACTTTCTCCTGGATGGAAGCATTTTTGGAACATTATTGTTTGAAGAGATGACAAAAAAACAAGACAACAACAACAACAGTCGACTGAAGTTTGAGCACCGGGTGATTTCAGAATGCTAGCTGTGTGATTCCTCACACCTGAATCCCATAATGAGCCGGCTCCTTTTTTATATATATATTTCCAGGGTTTCAATTAAATACCGGCATTATCTCTGCCGCTTAAGATAAAGCTGGAGAGCAAACAAAGTATGGGATCAGCGCCAGGACGTGCGTCATTCGCCATCAGTGGGGGTCTTAAGCGGACGAAAGATGCTGTGCCAGAAAAAAGAAAAAGAAGAAGAAGCAGAGAACTTTCATTTTCTTTTTAAATAAAAAATTACAGCTCAGCGTGACTTTGGTAATTTTCTTTTCCTAAACATGTCACCACTGTTGTTTATAATTTGCAGAATATTTGCTGAGTGGTAAATTTTGGCCACGGAAATGGAACAACTGATTTGTTTGCAGGCTTTTATATTAATAAACTCGAAACCACTAAAACCTTCCTGCTGATTGGTTCTGGGAGCATGTGGAGACCCTTTTTTTTAAAATAACTTTTCAAGCAAATGACATTTTAATATTTTACCCATATTATTTATCATTTTACTTTTGCAGTTAATGTGGATTTTGTTGAATTCTTTATTTTTATTCTGGAAAACAACACACAGGTTTTCATTTTCCACTGCTTACAAAACACACAAACTCCTCTAACAAGAACAAAAGAACAAGCACATGTATTGAAAAACCATGTTTGGATTTACTTGAGGGAACCACTTTTGGGAAACATTTGAAGTTCCTGACACAAATTTGGATTATTGAAGTTGTTCCTCAATCAGACCAAACCTAAAGTTCCTCAGAACATTAGAATTGATCCTCCTAAGGTAATCTACAAAAAAGATTTTCATTTTCATCATCATCATCATCATCATCATCATCATCATCATCATCATCATCGTCGTCATCATCATCATCGTGGCAGTGGTCTTTAAGCTTGGACGGTGCGGCAGCAGAAATCCAGGCTGCCGCTGCGGCTCTGCAGGCTCCTCGACTGTTAAATCCTGATGGGCGCTGTGAGCGTGACCTCCAGAAATTTATCGCAGCCTCCATGATCAATAAGTAGTTTTAGCTTTATTGCTTGGCGGTCAATACTACCAAAACAAATGTACATTACATTTTATGGTAAATGTAAACAAACAAAAAAAAAGACCCAGGAAGAAGAATCTTTCCATCACTGCTGCTGAGGACGTAAATTCCTCTCATGCAGCGGCAGCAGCAGCCGAGGCACACGGTCCTTATTTAATTGCTGCATGTGTTAATGCCGTATTAATGTCCAATTTGCCAGGCGGACACTCTTGCCTGGCGGTGTTTTTTTGTTTGTTTTTTACCCCCCTGCTAAATTGTGGCTCTTGTCATCGCTCGCAGGTCCAATCAAGGCACAAATGGTAGGAAGTGACAATCAGAGGCGTTCCAATTAGGCCAAAGTGGGAGGGGCCTCACCTGCTGCTTCTTGACCACCATGCTGCCGAGCGATCGATGTGTGTGTGCGCCCTGGCTGAGGCTGAGTCACATGGTCTGCGGTCGATACTCAGCAGTGTATTCCGTCTCTGTTGAGAAACTCACCGGCAACACTTTTTAAAAAACAAAAAACAAGACGCTTGTTTTCATTTCGTTTTTTTGTTAAAATCAGCAAAAGTGCGAGAGCCACATGGGGTGGTAGGATGAGTCAAATTTTTAGTAGGCATCTTTTTTTTCTTTTTCCAAGAGGCAAGTCCATAAGTGAGGATGATATCTTCTGAGAAAATAATCAATAGAGCCAATCTCACACCCAGGAGGCCCTTCAATGCTCCGCCTCTTATTTATTGATGCTCTCGCTGCTGTGGCCCCAGAGCACGTTCAAGCCTCGCAGCTTCTTCTTCTTCTTCTCTCCTTCTTCTTCTGCAAACTAAAGCACCAACCCCAAAGGAAAAAAAAAGAGTCAGTTTTATTGTTCATTGTCACGATTTAAAAACAAATTATTTGCCTCCAATTCAGCAGATCTACTCAGGGACAAATCGTCCGGAAATTTCCAGTTCCATTTCCTGTCTGACATTTAGTCAAGGCTGAACCAAACGCAGTGAGTCATTCAAAACGTTTGCAATACCTGAATGACCACACACACACACACACACACACACACACACACACACACACACACACACACACACACACACACACACACACACACACACACACACACACACGCACATACACACACAGGCACCATGGCTACTTAGCAGATTTCAAGCTGTCAGCCTCTGGAGAATTAGGGAACTTATCAGACTTGGCTTTGAAGCAGGGGAAGGGTAATACAAGGTGAAGAATCCTATAAAAATTCTCAAAATGCACTCAAAAAGTGTCAAATGTATTTTTGTACTTCTGCGTTGAACTCGCCTCGATCTGACTTGAATGCATGCTCCCAGGAAAGATTTGAAAAAATATTTTCTATCCTTTTAATAAAACAGGCGTAGGTCATGAATCCTGCCATCTATTAAAACCCTGAAGGGATGCAATGGGCTGTATTTGACCGGTGCAGGTACCAGATGTGTCCCAGCTGCCGGATCAGTCCAACGGGGCCCTGCCCCTGCCATGGCCTTGCGTGTTACGATTGCTGTTTATGAAAAAAGGAAATCTTTGCAAGCTGGTCACGGATTACAGGAGTTGAATTTTGTTCAAAGGTCTACCTATCTCTCTGTCTGTCTGTCTGTCTGTCTGTCTGTCTTCTGGGACTTGCCTGTCAGGCCGACACGTTGTGCACCTGCAGCCGGGACGGTCACAGTTTTAACCCGCTGTTTGTCTCGCTCAAAGTGGCTGTTACCATGGTTACGGCCCCTTTCGCGGATCGACTCCCAGAATCAGACGCCGCATGTGCCCGCAGCCTATCGGAGGAGCCACCCTACAATGGGGAACGTGGGAAAGCTGGAACCGAGCAGCTAGCGGTTCACGCCTCTCCGACGCGCTTTGGGAAATGTTCAGCTGTGAAGCATCCATCTGGTGCTGCCTTCAAAAAATTGAAAAAAATGAAATGATGGCCATCCTTATTGCGTCAAATGTGAGGTTGTTGGCCAACGACTGCAGCCACGGAATGAAAACACACCGTCCTGGTGTTAAATCACAAACCCCTGCCGATAAAAAAGGATTTTTAAATCAACTTTACAGCACGTTTTCACTGGAAGCTGCAAGCGGATGGAATCCAATCCAAACTGCAATTAAAGTGCCAAAACACTTGTCTGGTCCTGGACCTGTCGGTGGGCGGGGGCCGCTGAAGAATGGGGCGGAGCAGCGGAGGAAGCGGTGGGTGGGTGGGTGGGTGCTGCTGCTTCTGCTGCAGGACAGCGTGCCTCGAGCATCGGAACACCCAGTACTGGAAAACCGGGAGTCGCTTGGTAACTGACCGCTGCGTGTGAAACAGCAGGAGCGTTAATGATTTTCTGGGCCTGCCAAGCGGAGGGAGAGGCGCGGAATCCCAATCGCGCCGCCCTTTTATCCGCCTAACTGCCTGCTCAATGTGGCGACCGGCTCTGGCTCGGCTCCTGTTTGGTGCTTGATGGGTGGAATGATCAATTTGGCCACGGCTTCATCCGTCAGCTGTGCGGTGGGGAAGTGGCCGATGTATCCATGCATCCATCCATCCATCCATCCATCCATCCATCCATCCATCGCAGTTTGCTTGGCCAACCTCTCTGCACAGAACGGTCCAGCTGACGCAGACCGCAGGAAAGGTCACACTGTCGTCTGCAAAATTAAATATTTATCTCTGCTTTCGTTAACTAAACTGCTAAACGACACCGTGCTGAGGCAGTTTATCGGTAGAATGACGCTAATTGGACTCTGACACTGGATTTGATTTGGCGTCATCTATGTGAACAGATGCACTTTTAAAAAGTCCCAGTTTTGCATTTTATACCTGCATCCCGTATCAAGGGACAATTAAGTTTTATGCTAGCCTTACCATGGACCATAGACTCAGAACCCTCACAGACTCACCAAGGGCTTGTTTCACAACCCGATATCTTGTGTGATTTCACTGCTAGAGGTTGTGGTTTTGCACCGAGCATGCAACAAAAACAAACCGTCTCCCTGCACGACTCTCAGGTCCTGTGATTGTTAGCATTGCGTTAGCAGTGACCCTCTGTCACCATTTGCAGTGTGTTGACTCAGCTGGAGATGCTGGGTGAGGGTAAATCGTCTGAATTCAGTTTGATGAGTAGCAGGAGAACGAGCAACACCCATAGGGGGCACTGCGACGCCGCCGTTGCTTTTTTCAGCCTTGGTGCTTCCGGGTCTTTGGTGCGGTTGTTGTTTCGCAAAGTCGCAAACTTCCCACAGCTCCTTTGAAAGTGGCCAATCGGGTGTATTTACTGAAAGTGGAGCCAGTCGATATCATCTTGAGGGCTCCTGCTTGTGTGTGAGGGAAAGCACTAGACTGTGTCGCCGCTTTGTGTCGAGCTCCAAAGCCAACGGGGAGTGGAGAGAAGAGCCATTTTCAGTGCTTTTAGCTCTTTGATCAACTCTTCACCGGGATGGGTTTGTCCGGCTCTGATCAAAACGGCTGCGGCTGCAGCATCCGTGAGGCAACACTTTCCTGGTGCCGCCTCCTTCGCACTTTGGCTGATCCCACAGCTGCACGCATCCAAAACATCAAGTGGCTCATTAATAAGCAGCAGATCACCTGCCGCAGCCCGCCCTCTGACATCGCAGACTTTTCTCTCGCCGTTTCTCCCCCCCCGAAGGCAATTTCAGTTGTCATTGATTTGTGACCAGTGCACAGCCCGGAATCCTGAGGAGTTGACAAATACCCTCCGGAGAGAAAGAAATAAGAAAACAGCAAACGACGACGACGTGAAGTCTTCATTGGAAGAGTTCAGAGGGGGTGAAGCAGCAACTTACACGGCTGGTAGGCAAAGTTTTCTGGGATTTACGCCTACCAGATGAAACCATTACCATTATGCATTCCTACATCCCTCATACATGGCTAGTTTACGATGTTGACCTTTCATCGTGGACACCAGTGAAGCTGCCTCGTGTGAAAATATCTCCTGCAACACCGTATTTAGCAATTTGTTTACAGCCTCCTGCTAAAAATGATTCTTTGCTGGACCTTCCGTAATATTGAAAATAGTGAAAAGAAATCAAAGCAATGAGTTGTCAGTTCTTCCGGACGAAGCCAAGAAAAACCAGCCGTGAAAACCGTTTCAGCTTCCGTCAGCAAGGGCCAAAGACTCAAGTAGTTTCATTGTTCTGCTCATAATGTTGCCCCCGCCACCACAATAGCAACACACAGCCGCGCCTCAGCCTCATTACTCTCAGCTGGCGTCCCCTTTATCCTCCTGCTGGTTGTAGGAGGAAAAAAAAAAAACTCATATGAAGCTACTGACAGGCAAACAATCAGAGAGGGACGGGAGAGTGGTGTCTCGCCAGGCGGTGAAATTAAAGTCTTCCCCTAATGAACTAAATGACCCACAAATGCACAATCAGCTGAGCAGGAGTTGGATGGATGAACGGCTCAGCGGAGACAAAAAGAGGGGAGGAGATATTTATCATCAGGCGGAGCCTTGACGTCCTCCCCGCCATCGTAGCTCCACCCTCGGCAGCACGAGTGGGAGGACTGGCTGTTAATCACGCGGGCCGCTATTTAACTTTGTGGGGTGTTGCTGTTCTCCCGCTGCTTAGATTGAGCTTCATGTCGTCGGCTGTGGTGGATTAAAAAAATTAGCAGCGGAGGCCTGAGCACCGAGGGAACGAGAAATGAAGCATCGCTGTCTGGGCTGCTGCGCCCATTCCAAAAATAAAGCCGTAGGTAGCCTAGCGCTACAACTTAGCACCTGGTCCGGCAAGACGGCCGTGTGGAGGAGGTGTGAAGTGCCATGATGAACAGGAACTCTCCGAAATAAAACAGACTAAACAAGCAGCCCCGAATAAATCATCTGAGGAAAAAGTAGAGTGCAAACATACAACGATTTTCAAATCTGAGGCTGAGACTCAGAAACTGACTTCTCCATCAATCTTCGTCTTCCACAGATTCCGCAACAAAAAACAACCAACTGACCAACCGACCGACTGACGAACTAAAGATTTCCAAGCCGAGATCTTGAAGTTTGGATGATAATATCAAGGATACGTGTGTATGTGTGTGTTTGTTTGTGTGTGTGTGTGTGTGTGTGTGTGTGTGTGTGTGTGTGTAAAAAATTGTACAGGATCAGTAACACTGCAGGACCACGAACTTCATATTTTGTTTTTTTTTGGTCTTATTCAACAGAGGATCAATACAGGAAATACCATTTCATTTAAAAAAAAAAAAAAAAAAGAAATAAGACGGAAAAATAAAGGGAAAAAAGGAGTATCAAGCAACGGGAATAGAAAAGCACTCTACGTTCAGGATCCAAATGTAAAAAAAAAAGCAGCTGTGGGAGGAAATGGGGAAAAAAAAAAGTATGAATAGTGTGAAAGACAAAGAGGCGGATGGTAAAAATCCATTTCCCGGCGCCCTCGTAAGTTTTCCTTTATGTTCGGCACGGAGTGAGCACCCAAAGAGGCAGTAATCTCATTATTCTCCCCCTGATTAGCGACAGTGGGCGTCACTAATTAGTTTAATTGAATTATCTGACGGCTTATTAGCAGATAAAAGCTCGAATGGCACCGGCTGCAAATCCCGCAACTCATCTATAGGCTCGGCGGACACATCACATGGTCCTACATTCAGCCCTCTATATAAAAAAACCGAGAGGCCGAACAACGGAAACATTCCATTTCCATCAGAGACACTGTGTCTCTGATGGAAACAGTTCTCAGACAATATCTCATAAGTTTTAAAATGAAAGCACCGTTTTTGTTTTTCAGCCACTGGCTTCCTGAGTTCGTTCAGGCACCAGTGATGAGAAGGAGGAGGAGGTAGAGAGTGAGTAGGAGGGCCGGTAGTGTCGAAAGCTCCACTGTTGGATTTTCACGGTGAAATGTTAAAAACTGGGATCTGTCAAAAAAAAAAACAACAAAAAACAGCAACAATTTTGGCTCAAACCTGCAAACAGGTTCAGTATGATCATGTTGCTCAGTCTTGAACTTTCCTCCAAATTATTTCCTCCTGGACTGAAAACACTCCGGGGTTGTTTTTGTTTTTCGCGTGAGGAAAGGTTATGAATATTTCATTCCCAATCTCGCTTAAATGTGATCACGGTGCGAAAGGTTGTCATGTCCCCACACTCCACCCACCCCCCCTCGCCTCTTCTCACTCAGCACAAACAAACCTACCAGACATGATTTGCATTCCTAATCGCCCACCGTGCACCTCGGCAGTCGCTGCTTCGCTGGTTTTGAGGAGACGAGTTGAACTGCCGAGTCCCTCCGAGATCCGCCAGACAAAAGATGTGGAGCAGAGACACAAAAGTTTGTTTTGCAAATCGCTCCCATTAATTGACTTTCCCACCTTCGGCACTTGACATTTGGATGAAGTTCAGCGGGATTAACCTCATCTCGCTTGCATGGGAGAGGACGCTCTTGACAGCACAAGTGTTTCACCTTGAGTGGGTCTGACTTTTTTTTATTTATTTATTATTATAACATGTCCTGCTGCTGGACCACTTTAAAATTTCAACTATGAAATCTTGCTCGTCCATTTTACACATTGTGCAGCCCAGATAATAATGTGCATGAATACAAACATATAGCAAAATAATCATAGTAATAAATAGGTTATAAAGGGTTAAAATGATCAAATGCATGTTTTTCATTGTGTGGTAAACTCATCCTTAACTTCATGGGCTAAAACAAATAATGAATGTCAAAAGTGGTAGAAATACAACATTTTCGGCCGACCAACTACTGCAATGAAACAGGAATGAAATGAACACAAACGCAACACACAATAGCGTTTGTACAAGAAGTTCAAAAACGCCGGAGAGTCACGACCAAGCGGAGAAACAATCTGGCAGAGAGGAGGTGGGCAGCTGTGCGGCCTGGTGTGGCGAACAGGTGTGAGCGCTAGAAGCTGATTGCGGTGCAGACCGGCTGATTGACTCGGGAGTGGGTGAGGGATGACGGTGCATTCACGGGAAAACGGAGAAGCCGGTGTCGATCCACGAGGCAAACCACCGTGTTGCATCGCGCCACGCTTTGGGTCAATTTTTTAATTACCGTTGGCTCACTGACAGCAGTGGCTGGATGTGGCTGCACGGAGCTCTCAGCCATCAGAAGTCGTGCGGCAGCAGCTGAGCCGGTTGCAAAGAAGAAAAAAAAAAATACAATGCGCAAAAAAATAAAAAGATACACAAGTCAAAGTGCAAGTGTGTCGCTACGCCCGCTTGTGCGGTTGCGTTTTTGCACGCTGTCTTTTAATGGGGCGCCAACTGAGCAGGAATGGCTGGTAAAAAAAAAAAAAGCGCACCCGCTCAATCTGGTCCCACCTGCTCTCCATCATGCTGCGTCTAACAAGGCGCCCGAGTTGCGCTTCCTCTAAAGCAGGTCAGCAGAATCCCAGAGGTCCGCCCCGCCGTGCCGGGGAGGTCCCAGGTGGAACATGCCTGTGTGCAGGGATTTTTGTCTTGTGTGTGTGTGTGTGTGTGTTTTCCTTTTCCTCGGCACACATGTGGATCCCCGTCTGAGAGGGAAAGAGAGTGAGCGAGAGACACAGAAAGAGGGAGAGAGAGCACTAATGGCCCCGTCGTCTCGGTGGGCTCCACTCCAGGCTGCGCTGACCTTGGAGCGGGAGGCTGTTAAAAGACGACTCGGCAAGGTTTTTATTTTTTTTTTGGAACACACACACACACACACGCAGACACACACACTCGCTACGTTTGGAGAAATATTGTGTAATCCGTTCCATGAATCATGCGGCTGCAGGGTCATTAAGCTCCTCAATTCGCCTTCTGCCACGTCTACCAAGTTACAGTCCCCGCAAAAGCTGGGTGCTGTGGCATCGTTCATAATATCACACACCTACACACACACACACACACTCTTCCAGGAGTCAGTAACTCTGCTTGTTAAATGCCGCTGTGGCGCCGCTAATGCAGAGAAATCCGAAGCCAGTGAAAAGAGCAGCGGCTGTCATCAGATCTCTTCGCGCACCGAGCGATCCGGCTCTGCTCGCCATGAAAACTGTCGTGCGTAACTGCGAGGGGTGCGATGAGACACGTGACACCAGGTGGTGTCGAAGCGAGAGCCGCGGATGTTTGTTTGTTCAAGCTCGATTTGGCGAAGCAAATATTTGCGACTGCTCGTCGAATCCTCGTCACGGTCTCGACCTTCAAAAATGCTGCGGATGTTTGCAGTCTTTTTTTTTTTTTTTTTTATTCAGTTGAGTAGCAGTGGCAAACTTTGAGGTGGGCAGAGACGAGGTGAGGCACAAATGACCGGCAATAAAACGAGCTCTTTAATCCGGGAGGATGGGAAAGGTCAAGTAAAATGGGAGGAAGGAATCACACATCAAACAAACGGGTGAAATGGGAAGCAAAGCTCAAAGTGGAGAAAACAAAGTGGTCTCGCGCAGGAGTGGAGGACATTAGTGACAAGAGGAAACAATCACTCCGGGCTGGAAAACACACAGGAAGTAGAACTAAACTGACACGGCACAGAGAAGAGGACGACTCAAGGAGACTTCAGAGATTCCTGAGCTCCAGAATCCTGATTATAGACAATGGATGGATGGATGGATGATGGATGGATGGATGGATGATGGATGGATGGATGATGGATGGATGGGTGGATGATGGATGGGTGGATATATGGATCGTTTTTCATTTTCCATTTGCTGACCCCCTCACTTTGACTCCGTCTTGCGAGTGGCGGCGACACGAACGAAAATGAAAAAATCTGCCCACTTATTTTCCCGCGAGCCGTGACTGGTGGCAGCGGCAGCAGCAGCAGCAGCAGCAGTAGCAGCAGTAGCGGCAGCAGCAGCAGCAGCAGCAGCAGCAGCAGCAGCAGCAGCAGCAGCAGCAGCAGCAGCAGCAGCAGCAGACATCCAGCCGGCCAAAAAGGAGCCAAACGGCGGCGGCGAAAACGGGTAACTAATGAGCCTTCGCCGTTGCCACAACGCCAGATGGAGTTCCGGTTTGGACCGCAGTGACCGCGCCTCCCGGCCCCAACTTCTCCCCGTTACCGTCCAATTACTTTTAATTACCGAGGAGAGGACGCACACAAAGTGCTACACCCACAGCGGGGCGGAAGGGCGAGGGGGCGCTGTGGGCGGCGGTATGTTTGACACGTGTGGTTTTTCCGGACGACTCTCCGGCTTCTCCGGGGCTGAATTCGCCCGCCGATCCTCCAGTGGGTTTGGAGTGCAAAGGAAAATAAGCGAGGTTCTCGCACTGGCGGAGGAGGTGATGTACGACTGGTTGGTGGTGGTGGTGGTGGTGCATCTAATTTGCACCTCGGGTGTCAGGGGAAGGGGAAAATAAAAGAGGAACACAGCGATTTAACACGCGTGGGTTTGAGTGGGCGTTCCTTGTCATGGCCAGAACAGAGGATGTGCCTTTCTGTGCTTGTGTTGGGACTTTTTTATTTTTATTTTTTTCAAGTTTTGGATCTTGATCACTGTGTTCCGCCTCGCTTTGATCGAGACTGAAAACATCAGAACGCCATCTGGAAAACCGTATGAATCCCTAAGTATCGTCGCGGCCGCTATAAATGATTCCGTTCCGGCGCTCTGACCCTGGAGGAATTATAACCTTGAAATTGAAACCAATCGGAGTCTCCAGGAGTTTGCACGTGATGGATGAGACCAGAAAGTGGGTCAGTACCACAGGTTGGTGGGTTGGTTGGTTGGTTGCTCGGCTGCACAGCTGGGCTGAGGTCGGCTTGCGGCGTTGAACCTTCCTTACGAGGATAAAAGCGACCGGAGGAGCTGTTTGTCTTCGTTCAGTATCTCCTCCGTTGTTTTCCTCGGCACACTATGGAAGTCGGTCCAAACGCCTCCCTCCCGAAACAAACAAAACCCTACAGCCGTCTCTCTCTCTCTCTCATGCAGCGACCGCCTCCGAAGTACCGGCTGTTTGTTAATCAAGGGGGGAAACTCGATTCAGCCGCCGTGGCAGCTCGCAATTGGCCGCAAAGTCGTTCGTATTGTAATCACACCGGTGGCTGCAATTAATCATCAGGCTGTATGTTTTTGATTGCGATGAATATTCGGTCACCTGCCGAGGGCCTCGCCACCGACCCCTCCCCCATCCCTCTCCGCACCCTTGCACCTTAATTACCCGCAGCCCGCCGGCGCCCGCGGTGGAGTGCCGCCCCATTTGCCTCGACTCAGCCGACCTCCTTTAATAGTCATTACAGAAAAATGACACAAACGTGGGAAGTGAAAGTACCTGGGTATGCAGAAATTAGTTTAAGGGCAGCGGAGGCGCACAGCTCGCCGAAATGTAACCCCCCCCCACCTCCCGCCTTCCTCTCCTTGGCACCGAGGCTCATAAATCACCACGCGCTACTACCCGACAGCCGAGAATCAGAGCGTTCTGCCTTTGGAAGTGCCAGACTGGGACGCCACCTGTCTGCACGGCTGCTCCGGACCCGATCTTCACATTGTTCACACCCCTCCACACCTCCGCTACTCGGCCGTGACTTCTGACCCCCAAAACTGACTCAGTAGGAAGCTTCACTCTCGGCCCAGCAGATTCGTCCCTCCGATTTGTGAGGACGATTTTCCTCAGGACGAGTTTCATGTATGAGTGCGATGTGGACTTGCTAAAGTCGTGTAACTGCATGGGAGAGTACATCTCAGGAAGCTGTAAAAAGTAGGTGCAGTTACTGGGTGATAAAGAGACAAAACCGTTTTGATTTTCCTCTCACAGTTTTGGGATTTGGACAAAAAATTGGAAGATAATTTGGTTGGTTTATGAAGAGTCGCCAGAAACACAGCTGCTGTATATACAAACTGAGCATGTAACAATTCAGAATGAACAGGTGTGGCTACGCACTGAAAATAAAACTGAAATTTTATGAAAACTCAACAGCCATCCACAAAAACAAAAACAAAACAAAACTAAAAGTTAAAAGCAGTTCAGACAGCCTGCAGGGAGCCGGTTTGTTTTGGTCGCACGACTGGCTCAAAAACTGCACCGTCTAGTGGTGAAATAACATCACATGTGTCCAGTTTAAATAAAGTATGACAGCATGCGAGTCTCGGCTCCTCAGTGACAGTTTCCACAGGATCAGATCAGCATCGCATCTACAGCGCCGACATCAACCGTTTCACAGTCAGATCAAAACTTACTGCTCTAAACATCAGTCAGAACAAATCCCTCCTGACCCACGGCCCCCCACCCACACCCCTGCACACACACACACACACACACACACATACAAATCAGATCAATTTATTTTTTTACACTTCCACGCCACACAGGAAAAAAAGAACTCGTTTCCTCTCAGAAGGCTCGACGTTCGAGTGCTATTCAAAGATCTCGCTCGTCTCACGCCGTATCGTTTTATGTATATGAGGCAATCTAACGTAATTTGCCGCGTGTCTCCTGTTGGACCGAGGTCATTAATTTTAATAACAATGATGGCTTTTTAATGGAACCAGTATGGCCCTTCATCTCCTGTTAAAGTGGTAGAGAGAGAGAGAGAGAGCGGGTTGAGCTGCGGCGGCGGTACGTAATGAGAAAAGAGCGACAAAGGGCCGATTGGTGGAAACTCAGTGTCACTGTCGCTGGATTATTAGCTGTAGCTAATGTGTAGAAAAAAGATGCAATTTTCACAAGGATTTTTTCCCCTTTTTTTTTTTTTTTTTTTTTAAAGGCGACACGTCGTCCTTCAGTGACACTAATGTGGTCAAACTGATTGTCTCTGAGGAATAAGAGTGGGATTTGGTGGGGGAGTGGGGAGTGGTGGTGGAGGCGGGGTGGGGTAGCCAATCTAATGAAATGCGGATCCACGACTAGATCCAGCTGCCGTTTAAGACACCCCCCACCCCAACCCCCCCATCACGTCTCGTTAGGAGCTTTAAGTGTGAACTGAAGGACATTTGGACTTTAACTTTTCCGAAGGCTAGCAGCTGATTGGGTGGATCCAAAACTGGTTTCACTGTTGGCTTCCATCTTATCGAGCAACGCTGGCTTCACAAATTGCACAGACCAATATCTTTTTTTTCTTTTTCGTAAACAAAGATTCATCTAACAGGCTGATTATGCAGCAGCAGGTTGGCATGTTTTGGTTTGATTTCAAATAATGAAATAATGTGATTGTGTGCATGTGCGTGTGTGTGTGTGCGTGCGCTCGCACTGCTTGGTGACACAGACAAACAACTTTAATATCAGGCAGTGGTTCTGCGCAGACAGAACTTGTTAGTGGAATAACTTCATTGCTGGCTCGGCTCTCCTCGGGTTTATTGGCCAGAGAGAAAAAAAATACGGAGCAATTGTCTGATTCTTTAAGTGATGACTTTAAAGTGGAAGATTTTTTATTTTATTTTATCATTATTACACCCCCACCCCCCACCTCCTTGGGGGAAACACACTTTATAATTTAGTTATACTCTAATGGGTGACATTTGGCTCTTTCTATTACTGCAAACGGCATTTTATCCTTCGTGTCTGTCCAACTCTGAAAGAAACGCTGAAGAAACTTTAACGGTTCACTTTCTAAAGCAGTGACTTAATGTTGTAATTGCCTTTTTGTTGCCTGAGTGCAGCTTCTGCACTCTCCCTCTAATGCTGTCATTCTTTTAATGTCTCCATTTAGAGTTTTACCATTAAAATAACTCTGTGCTGACCCACCATCCACACATATCTCACTGCTCAAGGCCAGGTTAGACCCTGTATGTGCAGGAAATGATAATTACATGCTTACACGTCTGCAACTGCAATATGTCTGAAGGCTAGAAATTTTTGAATTCTTTGACTTTGTGGAGTCGGTTCTGAGGCATTGATGGTGAGAATCGTAGTGAAGATCCCGGAGTTCCGCACCTTCGGCTGCAGCCGGGCATGAAAAACAGCCTCTGAACGTGTGCACCAACAGAGGGCGCTGTGCAAGGGGGAACGCTTTTTTTTCTTTCCAAAGTCTAAGGTGAGGTTCACTCCTAAAAGGTCCATTTGCTGGTCCGAATCGATGCGAGAATGATACGCTGTTGCAAGTCGTGGCCTCCGGTTGGGTTTGCTACACTCAAACGACCCAGGAATTGCAAAGAGAAGTCACTTTGACAACAAATGTTGTTCGGTTATCGTCCAGAAAGTTCAGGCGGTTGGACAACAAATCCCTCGCAATCATATAATAACATCTGACATCAGAGGGCGGTTGTTTCGTTTGCATCAAAGTTTTGTGAGTGCAGCCAAATACAGCTAACTATTGCTCACACAAATCTATAAGACAGCCCAGGTCATGAAACTTTAAAATAAAACTACCAGAGAAAAATAACCTACAACTTTGGCAAAATGACAATTAAAATGAAATGCTTTCGACACGTCTCAGTTGCCCCGGGTTCTTTCCCAGCGGAATTTTCCACGGATCCTGTTTTCATCGGGGCTCTTTAATTATGCGGGAACCATCTGTTGGCTGTGTGACGAGGCCACGTCCGACACTTGTGACCAGACGACCGCGCTGTGATAAATTAAGCCCTAATATTTGTGTCACTTCTGGAAGTGCCGCCATTATGTTGCGTCGTGTTTGGCGCCTAACGACGCGCAATAACTCATCCGGCGAACAATGACGCCGTAGCTGCCGCCATAACAAGGCGGCGTCTTCCCGCCGAGGTCCAGTGACAGTCACCCGGCTGGCGCTGATGCGCTTTAATTGCTCGTGCTGTCACTTCACTCGCCGTCTGGATGCCGGCTCTCCTGTGCAGATGGCAACATTAGTGGAAGAAGCTCGCAAAAAAAAAAAAGCCAACAAAAAACAAAAAACTGAGTAAGACTCTACATTATGACTCCGCTGTGTTTTGTTGTTTTTCAGCTCATTATCCCATCACATGTTAATTGCGGCACATTAGCACATTAGCACATCAGCTAAAGTTTGTTATAATTGCTGCTGTCAGACCCGGCCGAAATTTTAAGCCCACACGACGGCGAAGTTATGCGTTGATGCCAGGACAACTTGCAGTCCGGGCAAAAAAATAAATAAAAAAATGTCCAGAATCATAGCAAAACTAAATCAAATTGTCCAAACCAAACTCTTCCGTTACACTTTTCCTTCCGTGCCTTGAGAGACTCGGAGGCCGTTTGTCTTCATATCCCACCGCAGCAGGCTGTTAATTTTTTATAATGGATAAAGGATGTATTTCTGCGGCCTGTGGACGCCTGATCGATGGATATTGATCCCAAACATGCGAGCGATGACTCAAGTCTGTGTTTGCCGGGAATGAGATGTTCTCCGCGGAGCCCCAGAAATAGGGCGGCGGATCGATCTCCCGGCCTGCCACAAACATACATCATCATGAAGCACAAAGCCGGGGCCACCTCCAAAGTAGACGGTTGCGCCACTTTGCGCGAGCGAGGTTGTATATATTATATTCTCAGTTGGTAAAGTTTTAAATAAAAATGGACATCAGAAGCATAAGTCTGGTGTTCTGTTTGGCCCCCAAGCTGTTTTATTCTGCTCATGAACAGGCAACACCTGCCTATGCATGTAATATTTATAGTTCTCTAATTAATAGAGGCCTTTTACCTTTTCTTTATAAATACGTTGAGTTTAAAAGGGTTAGAAAAAAAAAAAAGAACAGGAGAAGGTTTTATTTCTTAAATTGGCTCCAGGTGACTCCACACAGCTGCTGTGTGATTCCCCCTGCATTAAGCGAGTCATTCCGTATGTCAGTGGCAAATTAAATGAGAGTCAGACGTGGCCGTCTGGAAAAAAACAAAACAAAACAACAATGCTCGTGTTGGCGGATAATCGCAGGAGTGCACAGCGAGTGATTTCCCTCTGAAGTTTTATCAGGCGCCGGCAGCCGCAGCGCCGATCTCTTCCTCGCCTTGAAACCACAGCGCGGCGGCGGCGCCTCCAGGCAGGAGTTTGTTAGTGACTTGGAGCCCCGCCATCGGCTGCATTGTTCTCGTTTTAAACGTTCAAAACACGGGTTCGATGTCATAAGGAGATTAGGGAAAAAGCATCAGTGAGGTCAAAGGCGTCTGTTTAGCAGGGGGACTAGCAAGCTAGCTTACGAGCTAGCTTGCAAGTCCCCTGAGAAGACTGAGGCGGTCAGCTCACATGTAGGGTACATGTAGCCCCCACACACACACACACACACACACACACACACTTCCCTATGGCCGCGTGTTCATACATAAGAGTGGGCAAGTGCTGCGAGCCGATAAACTGCAATAAAAATGACAGGATGACAATTGATTCAGGTGACGAACAGCGTCTAAAGTGAGGCGCGGCGCTTCCGCTTTGTGGTGACAATCATCGCTGTCGCACGCTCCGCAGTGTGTCCGGGGACGCCGCCTATTCAACGCCGCCGCTTTTTGTCGCGTCCGTCTCCTCTGAAAACCGTCTTCACGTCAATCTTCTTCCCCACCTCCTCCTCCTCCTCCTCTCTTCGTCTTGTTTTTTTGTGCAACCGCGATTGTTGCCTTATCTCTCCCCTCATGCAATTTACAAGACAGTCGGCCTGACTGTCTTGTGTAATCCATTGTCCCCATTCTTTCACAGCCGCCCGCCTCGCTGCCTGCTACCTTCCTGCTATTATTTATGATTATTGCGAGGTTACGGAGATGTCAGCGCGCTGCGGCTCCGCCCACCCACCCGATTGCCGCTGCTGTGAGCCCCATGGTGGAGTCAGTCTGCATGGGAGAGAAAAGAGGCTAAATTATTGCTATTAAATGCTAATTCAGTGCCACTCATACTTTCTTTCAACACCATTTCAACATTTGGTTGGAAGCAGTGGGCACAGTCTTTCTCTTTCTCTTTCTCTGCAGTACACGGTTTATGCAGTTGGCCGTTTCAGTGTTTTGACTGTGACACTTTTTGTTTTCCGACCGATCCTAAGCAAAGCTACCACCTTGCAGTTGGGATGTTGACTTGTCCCTCAAACACAGAGCGATTGAAAAGCATGAAAGCATGTGTTTTTTTTTTCTTCTATTAAAATATGGCAGCCTGCAGAAGGAAAATGTATGAAAGAAAATAGTTGACACATCAATCGAGCACTTAAAATAATCGATAGATTAATTGATTACAGAAAATAATAGGTAGATTAATCATTTACAAAAATAATTGACAGATTAATCAATTACAAGAAACAATCAATAGCTGCTGCTCTCATCCAAAGGGCATCAGGACAGATTCATAGCGGTGATGTGTTGGTGATGCTTCAAAACAGGTCGCATTTTGCATTAATCGAATTAATCGCATTCATTTTGCATTTTGCAAGTCGAACAACCACCTCCCCTGCAAAAAAAAAAACCCAAAAACATTTCTATCCTCACTGACAACGCTAGGTAAGTTTGCCAGTGATACTTAAACAAACAAAAGAGTGTCTTCCCACATCCGCTCTAATGCTCCAACAGCGGCGGCAGCGGCAGTCGTTATTAGCCCGGTGACAGAAGCCCCGCCCACGGCCCTCCGCCTCACCTCGGCGCAGTGACAGCGCGTTATCCCTCCGAGCCGGCCTGAGCCAGATTCCGCCGGACAAGTTTGGCAGTTGTTAATTAGTCCGTCTTCTGAAATCATTTCGGGAAGGTCCAAATAAAAACCTGCGCGTCACCGTTAATCACTGAGCCGTCTCATCTTCTTCTCTCTCTCTCTCTCTCTCACTCTCTCTTTTTGTCCCTGACTGCAGAGGCTTTGTGCGACACTCCTGACACCTCACACTCGTTTGAAAGGGGGAATTTTTAGACGTCGCCGCTGATTAGCCCCCAGGGAGAGAAACGCTGCCTGGCAGAGTTAATCACATTCAAACATGGCCAGCGTGTCTGAACTAGAACTCTTTATTTTTTACTTTAAGTTCTCTCTTCAGGAGCCTTGAAAAGTTCTAAAGTCACAAAAGAAGCCCTTCAGTTTTTGTGATGGGATATATTTGTTGGTTCCCACAATGCCATGCGTCTGTGACCGTTGGCTGTTGATCAGGACGTAGTCACATGCACAGCTGCACCTGAGGGCCCCGCCAGTATTGAAGTATTGACACTGTTAGCTAGGCTAATCAATCTTTCTTAGATTTCTTTTGAAACTTGTGATGCCGAAGACACATCCTCCTTGCTCAGAATGTGAGCAGGAGGAGACAAGCACCACAATCTTACACTGCATCGCAAACTCTCCTGATTTAGCCATAACAAACCAAGCGCGAGCCTCTCTCAGTACTCCAGACTGCATTTATTCGTCTGAAACTCCCCTTGAACACACAAAACTAAACAGATGCTCTTCTCAAATTCTGGTAATACACGATCAAAGTTTCGCATCCTCACTCAACATGGTTTCGAAATCGAAAGAGTCTCTGAATATAAAAAACTTGCATTTGGATCGAGCAAACTTACATTCAGCTCCCATATGGATCAACTTGTAAAAAAAAAAAAAAAAAAAAAAAAAAACTTGGTCAGAAAATTGGTTTCCTCTATTGAAACAAATGTAATTTCCCTCTAGCTTGCAAACAAATGCTATTTTTATGTCTGTCTTAGACTATGGCGACATCATTTATATACACGCTTCTGCCTCTACTCTCAAACCTCTGGATGTCATCTACCATTCTGGTCCCTTACATTTATCACTGGAGCTGCCTGTTCCACTCATCACTGCACTCTGTATAGCCTAGCAGGGTGGACCTGCTTAACTCAAAGACGTGACTTCCACATGTTTTTATTCAACTATAAGGCCCTTACTGGCAAACTTCACATTGACATCTCCTCTTTACTTGCTCTGTCCTCTTATATTCGCTCTAGTAACTGATTGCTATAAGAAAATCCTATAATCGGGACTGAGCTTGGGAGGTCTGCCTTCTCTGATTATGCTCCGTACATTTGGAATCATCTTCAGCTATCTCTCAAGTTAAATTCAGACATCCCATTGACTCCCTTTAAATCATTAATCACTCCTTCCAATTGTACGTGTTTTCTCTGATCATCTCTGTTACTGTATTTTATTGTGTTGATCGGGATTTTAATTTTTGTTTTGCTTTGTACTCTCGTGCACAAGTAAATGAGGCTCGCCCCAGTGTATCAACAAGATTAAATAAAGATGACAGACAAACAAACAATCACAAGAGGGCGACTGCGCTTAATGGCGAAGGTGCACAACTGTCATGATACCTGACAGACGTGCACGAAAAGCTCCAACAGTGGGAAGCAATGTACCAGTATGCAGTTTGAAATGAAACTCTGTCGAAATTTCAATCCAATTTAGTCATAATTAATCAAGGAATTTAAATCAGGTGGACGTTGTTTGTTTGTTGTTTGTTGTTTGTTTTTAACCTGAGCAGTGAAACCGGAGTCAAATTCCCTGCTTGGCAACTTGGCCAATAAAGCTGATTCTGAATCTGGTTTAATCCGATCACTGTGTTGTCCTTTGTTTTCCGTGATATCCTTCACCACAAGGGTCAGCTGGAGGTTATTACCGTGTTACGCAGCCCAGCGACGTCGGTGGATCGGAGCCTTTCAGGCTGGATTCAAACTACAGCGGCATCAAGCGAAGCAAAGGTGGTTTGTGTACTAAGTTGCCAGGGCAGAACCAGGCCTCCCTCTTAAGTGTGTGTAAATACGATGTAGATCAGATGTCCGGTCGGAGCTGTTGCAGCCTGAGCGGACGGGTTAGCCTCCTAACAATAAGGAATGAGTTGGTAGAAGTCAACAGGAAGTCATAAAGAATCGGACGCGGCCGTGGATTCGCACGCTTATTCCCGCAGATTTAGCTTGAAATGCAAAGCTCGGCCCCGCTGCAGCAGGTGAGCTAACAGAACTGGACAGTTGCCCTCCCAGGCGAGGCAGCAGCGTTTGGCCAAAAAAGACAAAACTTTCCTGCCGGCTGTTTAGTTTCTCGCCCGCAGTCGAGGCTTCGTCTCGCCCAGGCCACCAGGGAGTTTTTTTTTGTCACATGTGCCACTCCGAAGGCTGACGGAGCCTCCGTGGCACATTGACTGTCACAGACGTCAAGCTCGGTTTGTCATGAGGTGGCGAGGAAGGAGAGAGGGAGACAGAGAGAGAGAGAGAGGGAGAGAGAGAGAAGTCTCACTCCAAACTTTTGATGCCGCGCTCCCCCGACGCCGGAGCCTTTCCGCAGGTGACTTCCTCCTCACATAAAAAGATTCTCCGCCCCCTGCCTGCCTGCCAGCCTGGGTCGTGTGTGTGAGTCGCCCATGAATGTTGAATCTATTAATGCCGGAAGGCACGGCGAGGCTCTTTAAAGCTGCATTTAATACTTCATAGGTGTGATATTTTCGGAGGCGTGCTAACGCGCAGGCTGCGGGAATAAATACGAGATCGGCGTTTTTGCGAAGGTGCCTTAATATCGGGGTGTTGCACACACACACGACTGGAGGATTAGACCTCGTTCCTCCCGCTTCCTGCAGCTGATCTGACGTGACGGTTTATGGATCTGCCCGCTGCCAAAACAGGCCCCTTGAGCTGCTTTTATTTTAATTATTTATTTTTTGTTAAATAGAAGGCGTCAGTCTGTAAATTCAAAGACGCTTGCAAAAGAGGATGTGTGTTTTGACGGGGCGACGGGCCCGGCACAGGGACACAGTTCGGTGGGCGATGCAGGAAAGACTCGCAGCTTCACACAGAGAAGGCAGATTTATTTAAGGTGGCCGGAAGACCAGTGGCTCCAGAACTCCAGACATCACAGACCGCGAGACCATTTCTCAAAAGTAAAACACACACCGAGGACCCAGTTCTGAAATCCGATAAAAAGGAGAAAAACTTTGAGGATCACGATGCGTAGGAGCATGGGGTCTGGTGTAGTCCTGCTAAAACAGTCGGCTGAGTCGGATCCTTTCCGGAAAAGTTCCTTTCTTCTTGTGTCCCGCCTCCTCTTTGCCTCAAGGCTGTTGGCGAGGTTTGTTGGCTAGCTAACAGATACGACGCCGTGTTTCAGAGTTGCCTGGAAAGAGTCAGACATGTTTGGTGATTGGATCCGGCTGGGGTCCGTTCTGCTTCAGTGTCGCACAGCGTGTCCTCGTCAGCTTGAGGGAAAGCTGAGATTTGCGGTTGTCTGCCGCTCGGAAAAAAAACCCTCAAGTGAGCTGAAGCGTGCCAGTCGAGTGAATGAACAAAGCAGCCAATGAGGAGAGAGAGGTTAGAGTCGGTCTTCTGCAACCTTTCTGACTCGGTCAAATTTGGATCTAATTGGCTGGCAGAGCGCCTGGAGGAAGTTCAGCTTCCCGGAGAGAAACTCTGCGGCCGAAACTGCCCGCTCAGCTCTTTTTAAATGTTTTTATTTTTTTTCCTGTTGGTTAAACTGGGAATCCAGATTACTCTAACCAAAGGTGACCGTCTCCCTGCATCTGCTTCCCCCCGCCTCCTCCCTCCTCCTACATCACCCCTGGCAATTAATGCGGCGGCTCTCTGGAGCAGATCCCCCGATAGAGCCGTCCACTTCGTCTTCACCTGCGCTGGAAAGGTTTTTGCCGGCCGGACAGTGATGTAGTGGCCCAGCCTCCTGGAAAGGTCGCAGCTCCCCGCAGCTTCCCTCTGCCTCCCGCCGCCTCCTGCTGCAGGACCTCCCCGGCTCTTCTCGCCAAAGACTAATGGGGGGGCTGACTCTGCGTGCTCCGCGGCTAACATTAACATTTTTCTTTTTTCTTTTGACAAGCCGTATATTTCCCCCGCACTTAAGGTCTGGCCCGGCAGCGCCGCTCCCACAAACCCCCCCGCCCCCACCTCTACCAGCACCCTTCCTTTCCCTCCACAACCCACTCTGACACGCTCCAGGAAATGCAGCAGTGGAGCAGAAACAGCAACCGTAACCGTTTTAGCGCCCGCTGGAAATCTTGCACAGCACAACCACATGCATGTCTCTCTCTCTCTCTCTCTCTCTCTCTCTCTCTCTCTCTCTCCATGCATGCTGGGGCTGATATCAGCTGACATTGGATGGGTGGGCTGGATCGCCTGCTTCGAGAATGTTTACCTGTTAGCGTTAACATCCCTCCTGACGGATCTGATCTAAAGGCCAGACACCTTCAGGGGCCCCAACCAATCCCACAGGCGGTCTGAGCATCAGGTGAACATGTTGATGTTGAAGCAGGCTGAATGCTAATGGGCCAGCGGCCGGTGTTGCAGGAGCGTCCGCGGACGCTCCGGGCAGAGATGAGAGAGGCCGCAACGACAACAAGGTTTTCGGTTCGGCGATAGAATCCAAAGTATCGAGGCGAGCCAAGACGAGATGCTGCTGCTGCTGCTCGTTACCGCCGCGCTCCTGGGGAAACCAGTCAACTTCCTATGTGTGTCGTTATCTTGGTGAAACAGACAATAAAATATATGTGTCCGCTTAGGGCTTCCATGAAAAGGTCTCTAAAAACGCACTTGACTTATTTGGGGTATAAAGTGCCAGCTTTTTTTTAACTGATATACCAGGAGGCTGGGATTTTGGAAATCTGAAAATCTCATAGCATCGTAATACCTCAATATCGGGGCTGAAGGATTTTTATTGCAATATTTAAAAGGTTTACTTTTCTAATAATGTCCAATTTCAATCTGTCAGTGAACTCTCCAGAAACGCTTGAAACTCTGCCAGACCAAAAATGTTTCCATACATCGAAACTCACTGTCTGCATTTTATTTTATTTTCTTTTTTGTAAATGTTGCCTCGACCTTTCACCCTTCACCTGGTCAAGAATCGGGCACCCTACAGCCACAGAGATAAAAGTGGTGGGATCCTGATTGGGGCGACACGGTGGCGCAGTGGTTAGCACTGCCGCCTCACAGCAAGAAGGTCGTGGGTTCTATTCCGGGGCCCGGGCCTGGGACCTTTCTGTGTGGAGTTTGCATGTTCTCCCCGTGTCTGCGTGGGTTCTCTCCGGGTTCTCCGGCTTCCTCCCACAGTCCAAAAACATGCATGTGAGGTCAATTGAACATTCTAAATTGTCCGTAGGTGTGCATGTGAGTGTGAATGGTTGTTTGTTTCTATGTGGCCCTGCGATGAACTGGCGACTTGTCCAGGGTGTCACCCTGCCTTCGCCCTAAGACAGCTGGGATAGGCTCCAGCAGACCCCCGTGACCCTGAATAGGAATAAGCGGGTATAGAAGATGAATGAATGAATGAATGGATCCTGATTGGTGTCAGGTTGTCAGGTTCAATACTGCAACCAGCCACTGGGGTTGCTTTTGCCTCGATACCCAACGGCCCATGACAAATAGTCTTACCGTTGTTGCTCCAAAGGCCTGATGCTGTTCATTGCATTTTTATGAATTTGTCAAGGACTCAAATGAAGATTAAGTTTGAAAAAACAAAAACCAGGCAGTTTTCCGCTGACTCTGCCAAAGACAGAGCCAATCAAGCACATGAACCTGTTGCAGCAATTTAAACCGCAGTAGATCAGCTACTGGGGTCTCACCGGGATCATTGAGCCGTTCCAGCCGCACCCAGCTCCGCCTGCCTGCCGAGGCGCCCATCCAACCACTCAGCGTCCAGCCATAAAAGACGGGGAACAGAAGCCCTCGCATCAACGAGCCGGCAATCGCTTTTAATGTTCCGATCATGAAAGGCTCGCTCACCACGTGGCGCCCAGGCGGTAATTGCCAAGGCGGCTAAACGAGGCGGCGGCGACCGGTCGGTGAGAGTCTTGATAGCACCGAGGTGAGAGAGCCTCGGCCTCGGGCAGCGGGAGACGTCTCATGGTGCGACCAATCAAATCGCACAATCTGCAGGAATTTTTCACCGTACGTCCGAGATCTATCGGGCTCCTGCCGGTTGATAGCGTCGCCTTAACGAGGTGACCTTGGGTGCACGCCGAAGGGTCCGCAGCGATTGACCCGCCCGGGTTTTTATCTGGGTCTTTGATCGGCCGCCATCGATCCCGGCTGCCCGTTAAACGAGCCGTTTGTTCTGCCGCCTCTTTGGTGGGCCACCGGGATCAATGGCGGGGGGTCGGCTGGGGCGCCCACCCGCATCCCCCCTGCTGTGATCCCACCGAGGATACGGAGAAGGGCGGTCCGGTGAGGTTAGCCCTCGGTCCTCCGCTCCGGGGGTGAAAAAGGACTTCTGAAGGTGATGCAGTTCAAAAAGAGAGTCCGATGTTGGGTCGACCTCCCACAAATAAACTCTGAAAAGGGCAATTGGCTCCAATATTAGAAAAGCAGGAGGCTTGTGTTGGTAGCCTGGTCGCAGGCGTTGTTGGGGTGTGAAGAGTTTTGAAACTTTGCTTGTCAGTGAGCAAAGTTTTCTCAATTCACATCCAAGCGGATAAATCACGTCATGGTCCAGCCCAGCTTGCTGGCTAGCTGGGCGGCAGGCAAGGGATGCTGGCGTTACATTACAGATGTGGTTTGTTTGGGTGATCTTTTGCCTAAAATAGTCAAAACAAACCAAAAAAAAAAAAAAAAAAAATTGACAAAAGGGAAAAAAAAAATCTACCACATACCTGTGGTACTACTTTTTGGGATAAACAACCATTACCACAGCATCCACACTAGTCACTTCAGCATGGGCCAAACAATTGCAGTCCTGCTGCCTCTTCCTCTATCCATTCTTCATCTTCTCCTGTTTTTTTGTTTGTGGCAGCTTGCAGCAGATACTTCTAGAGCTGCAGCTATCCACTATTTCTGTCATTGATAAATCTATCCATTATGTTTTCTGTGATTTGATTAAACAATTTTTTGAAAAGGCAAAATAAAATAGTTAAGAATGTGATACAGGCTGATTAAAAACAACTTGTCCTTCTCTCATCATGAACAATAATATCTTTTTAGGTTTGTGCTGTTCAATCTCAGCCGTCTTGCTGCTGTTTTTCTTGCTGCCGATTATTCATCAAAACACATAATATGGTTCATTTATTTCCAAAAGAAGGTCGGTGCAGAAAAGAAGACGTGCCGTCTGCTATGCAAAAGTCTTCCTCCCCTGTACTGGAAGCGGCGCTGACAGGTGTGGATGTGACCGTTGTCGGGTCTGCACACAGCCGATAGAGCTTTCCAGCCCGACTCCGAGGCAGAGGAGAGAAAAGACGAAGAAACAGCTCCGGATTCAGAGGAGCAAAGATGTATCGCTGTGTGAACTGCGTGGACCTCAGAAGCACGCTTGACCACACACACACACACATACACACACACACACACACACACACACACACAAACACACACACACACGCTGCCAATCGATGGGTCAAAGTTTTTCAAAGCAACCCCCCACCCCCCCCTCCCTCCCCCCTCTCCCTTGGCGGGACGCTCCTCCCGTCTCTCTGCTGCGTCGTCCACAGGAATTAGAGAGAGAACTGATCTTTAAAGGATGTTCCTTCCTTTAAGTCTGGGCAGGAAAAAAAGAAAAAATGTCAGCGGCAGGCAGGCAGGCAGGCAGGCAGGCAGGCAGGCAGGCAGGCAGGCAGGCAGGCGCTAGGTCTGGACCTGGCAAGAATTATCTGGCGGAGCAGCGGCAGCAAGGCTGTCAGATGAAAACTTTACGCGTTTGCAGGCAAAAACACCTCGGATGTTTATTTATGCCTGCAAACTTTATTCGACTTGCGGAGCTACAGAGGTTTTGATTTCGACAGTGAAATGTTGAACGAGGATTTTGCAGTCGAGTCATCCGGAAGCTTGTAGTTTGGGCCACACACACACACACACAGACACACACACATATATTCAGTATAGTAGAATAAACAAAAGAAACACAGACAAAGACAAAATCACACTTTAAAAAGACAATAAGTGTGAAACACAAACCGTCTTAATGTGTTTGATGAGCTTTGAGAGCCACAGTGACCACTTGGGGGAGGGCGTAGCTTAGCAGAGGGTCAGTTATGTCCAGTAATTAACACTAATGTATTTTGACATGGATGCCAGTGATTGGCCGCCCGTCCGCCCGGCTCCACCAGTTATATTAACACTGGAACGTTGTGTGTTTCCGCTGACGAGCAACTCGCGGAGCTCCTTGGAACAATCGCTGCGAGTTTACCCAGAAATCCACAGGGTGGCTCCTGACTCCAGATTGGTTCCCACCTCCTCCTCCTCCTCCTCCTCCTCCTCCTCCTCTCCTCCTCTGTATCTCTTCAGTCGAAGCTTCCCGCCAAGCTCCTCATTAACTGTGTTGCATTATCTCTGTGCACGTGCCAGGACTGCTGGTTGAAATTGGATGGCGTGCGTGGCATGACGCAACTAAAAAGCAACAATAACATTTGAAAAAACACAAAAGAGAAAAAGGCGAGAGGAAGACGGGTTTTTTTTTTTTTTTTTTTAAAGGGTAAAAATCTGATGATGAAGCGGGTCAGCAGTCAGGTAATTGGGCTCTCAGCAAGGGGGGGGGGGGGGAATGATAGAAATAAAAATAATGTGTTGAAATCTGGTGCTGCCGCCGCCAACGTCGCTATGTGTTGCCGGGGTGATTCTGCTCCCAGAAAATGTGTTGTGTGTCACTTCTGAGGTGCGATATTTTTCATCTCAAAGGTTAGACACCAACGAAAAATAAATAAAAATAGAGGCAGGAGGTTCTAACAGGCGATGCAGTTGCAAAATAACAATCCAGACACACGAATCCGGACCTTGATTGGACGGTCGGTTGTCGCGTCAGCGAAGACAAACGCGTGCGGCCGAATGCTAAAATGCTAACGTCTGCCGAAGCGATCGTCAGTCAGGCTGCGGGACGCAGGCGTTCAACACAAATGCTGCCGCTAGTTAGTGAGACAACCCACTTGCGTCTCCTCCAGTGACCCCCGAGTGTCAGCGGCAGCGAGGGGGAAGGAGAGAGCTGCAGAATGTTGCATCGCCTTGTTGAATCTGCGCAATCCGCAACCAAACAAAGCCTCTGCGGAAGGAAAAAAAGGGTCCAAAGATTAAAACAAAACAAAAACAACCCCCCCAAAAAAAGATCCTGCTTATGAAGGGGATTTTTTGTTTTCCCCCCCTCGCAAAAAGAATTGCCTCCATTAATTAAAACTTGGCGCCGTGCTTATGTGTTCTGTAGTCAAGTGAAATAATGTGAAAATGGTGGTGCGCTAATCCGAAGCCATAACAACGGAACCAGACAGGCTCGGGTTTTGGGGGGGGGGAACGACTTTCGGCCGTCGGAAATAAAGACAACAAAGCCGAACGATAATCTGCTCTAATTCCGAACCGCCAATCAGCACTGGGGGGGGGGCTTAGAAGAAGAAGGAAAGTCTTGAGCACCAATTTGCTTGTTGCAGAAACGGAAAGACACACACCCACACACACACACACACACACACACACACACACACACACCGTGCGCCTCGCCACGCACTCTTGGGAGGTATTTCTCCCAAATATGAACAGCTGCGACCTTTCACAGCGGCTCCAGCACTAAATCATGATTTGTGCTCCTTGTTTCAACAGAAAGCGCTCACGGCTCTGACTGCGGCAGCTCCCCGGACCTCCCTTATTAATGGCTTTGGCCGGAAAAGGCCTCGGTTCCAATCAGTTGCTGAAGCGAACTGGAGAGACGAGACGTGGCTGCCAAACACGTTGAACGTGACGCGCAGTCTGTTTTAAAAGTGCGAGGCCAGCTTTCACGTTCAGCAAAGCGGCAATGGTGTGATTGTTGGACGTGGAAACAGCTCAGAACTTCCTGCTTTTATTTGTAACCTCGGAAAAAAAAAAAAAAACACTGATTCCGAACAAATGAAAAAAGCCTGACATTGATTTGCGGCGTCAGCGCTGCAAATGAAATGGGCTGCACCTGACCTTTGAACTCTGAACCCTGGAAGCCTTTTTCGCCACCGCCGCACATGCTAGCAACAAGAATGGAACCGAACATCAAGATACATGGACGAAAACAAACGAACAAAAGAAAAACACAAAGGGTCCAGACCGAAGCTCGGAAAGCTGTGCTGCCCTTTGTGATGTCATAGAGAGTGCTGTTAGTTTTCCAGGAGGCTGTAAGCAGACGAGAAGATCCGAAAATTGGCAGAATACAGCAGGCTGTGGAAGTTAGCCCCACCCATCCACTCTCTCACTTCCCTCTTGTGTTTGTCTTCCGGATTTCCTGCGCAGCTATTTTAGCGGCATTGTTTGTTTTTAATAAGTTTTCGATATGGAGGCTGGAGTGAATCATCCTGATCAAACAGAGGAAACTTATTAAACGAGGCAACGTCTGCTTTTTTTTTTTTCTTCCAGAAAGACTCCCTTCACACAGCGTAGTGTGATCACCCTCATAAAAATAGGGAGGAAAACAAAAACCCCACAAATGAAATGCATTTGGGTCCTACTCACTGGTTACATTGGCTGTTATATTGCAGCAATACAAGTGTGTGTGTGTGTGTGTGTGTGTGTGTGTGTGTGTGCGTGTGCAGGTCATTTATATTGAAAGGATAGTTCATCCCTGTTTTGAGTGAGTCATCAAAATGACTCAAAATTGAAATTCCACCCCTCTCGCTCCAAAACAATATGTGGCTGGCGACATTTTCTAATCCGCATCACTGCTCTGGAGATTCACAGAGGGAAAGCATTCCACTCCAAGGCGGTACATCAGAAGCCTGCGGGTGGCCAAACTGCAACAGCAACGAGAGCCAATTCAAAGATTCAAAGATTCAAGATTCAAAGCGTTCATTCTGATTTGCACGATAAAGAAACAAGTTTCCCGATGAAATGAAATTCTTCATTTGATGCCGCAGAATGCCGAATAAGGGACTAAGTATAGGAAAGAAAATAGAAAAAATATACATGTACAAAAATGTGCAAAGTACAAAATATACAAAATGATATACAGAATGCAAAAACAATGCAATTTTAAAAAGGACAAATGTCAACAGACAATTGTGCATGTGCAAATGTGGATGTGATATGAATGTAATATGAACACAGCCACTAGCTAGGAGGCTACGGTTGATGTTCAGGCTAAGAACAATGTCGCCGTTGCTGTTTTGAGTCCTGTTGGACCGCTGGGTCTCGTCGTGGCGAGTTAGTTATCGTGATACTACTGGCTAAAAATGACCACCTGGATTTGGGACACGTTGTGGTTTTATCGGTTGCTTTCCATCTTGTCGGCACTGAGTTGAATTCTTTGCCTCTGTGAAACTCCAGACGACAAACTGTCACCATGGACAGTGACGTAGCGCTCTCTCTTTTTGTGTCTGAGCAAATGGGTGAAAATAACAACTTTGAGTGAACTATCGCCAATAAGGTGAATATTGGGCGTTGTTAGGTTGTAGCGCAGCATTAGTAGAGGCATAACTGAGATTATTGATCAAAATGATCGCAGTATTTGTCAGTTTTATTCTGGACAAGTCATACACGTGATACGCACTGGACTTGACGAGTCAGTGACTCCAGTTCTCAGTGATCTTTGGCAGGCGCGCAGAGGAAGCCATTTGGAACGCCAAACTCCCACTTGACCACTTGCATTGTTGGCCAGGGCCAAACTGCCTCTGAACTCTCGGGCTGAACAATTTGGGCCTCGATTACAGCCGAGACTCGATGAAGGCGGCGGGAGAAACGAGCTTCGCTAACGAGCGGTCGGCCTTGACGGCCGTCTTCAGAGGGTCAACGCTGCCGGAGAACAAGAGTGATTAGAGCCCAGAGACCAAAGTGAATATCTGTGCTGATTTTAAAAAACAAACAACCTAAAAAAAAACAGACAAATGGTCCCACTGAGATGAGCTCCACCTGAAATCAGGCCAGAAACTCTCCGTTTTTCTTCTTTTTCTTTTCCTCTCGAAGGGATTGGCTTGTTGAAAAGGTCTCGGCGATTTTCTTTTTTCAAGCGGGCACCATTTATGCCGCTTCCACATCACAGATGGGGGAGTGGAGTAAAGAAATAATAACAGGAAGGTTCTCCCCGCTGCTGTCAAGGCCGCTTTAGAGCTCGCAATAGTTCGTATATCGTGTAAAAAAATAATGAAAGGAAAAAAAGAAAGAAAAAGATTTTCCGTCCTCGGAGGGATTTTTTCAATTATTTTGGCAGCATTTGAAGACAGAAGATGCCATGCTGCCGAGTGCCTGTCTGTGCTCGGAGTGTGTGTGTGTGTGTGTGTGTGTGTGCATGCGCGTGTGTTGATGTTGCACAGCCACCGCGGCACATTTGAATTTCAAAGTTTGCTCTTGCCAAGAAAAGTTTTCAGAGTGACTTTCACACACGCACGCATTTAAAAAAAAATATATATATATACATGGGGAGAAAAAGGTGTCATTTTGAAAAGAAAAAAAAATAAAATCAATTCCAATCAAATCCCAGGAGAGCATTGTTTTCCAGAGCCAGTTTAGTGTCGTTACGTACGGCACTTTCAAGCAGCGGAGAGCCGTTAAAATTGAACCAATCAAAAGTGGAAAAAAAGCCACGTTGTGCAGGAGAAAACAATTACACAAACCGAAAAAACACAGATAAAACGGAAACACATATAAATACATAAACACTATTGTCATACATTCAGTGTGACAACAAAACTACCGTTGGCCTCCCAACCAGAAGAAGAGGATGAGGAGGAAGAGGAGGAGGAGCAGAAGGGGGAGGAAGAGGAGCGGAGCTCCCACAATCCCTTGTGTTTCGAGGTGGTTGAGCACCTGCTGTATACAGGAGGCTAGAAACATTGTGCGTGTGTGTGTCTGCGGGCTTCATCAGTCTTAACACGAAGAGCACTCCGTGTTAAGGGCGGTGACTCACCCGCTCTCTCGCTCTCTCGCTCGCTCGGCGGGGGGAAAAAAAAATAAAGGGCGGCCTGGAGGCTAAAAAAACGAGAGCTGAGCCGCAGCAGCGACCACCTGCCTGGGCCGCGGGGCTGCGTCTGAGCGAGGCGGCAGAAGAAGACATCCGTCGGCGCCGCTGATTCACTATCGCCTTTGCACGGGCGGGAAGGATGCACTGGCCCCGCCCACTCCCCCCAGGAGGCCTCCCTCTCCCGGCGCCGTTATTCAGAGCTGCGGCGGCTCCTCCATCGCCTCCGCCGACAGAAGACACTCCCACACACGGGCCGCGGGGGAAAAAAGTCGCGCACGCGCACACGCACGCACACCACCGCCAGGGGCGTCCGGGGCGGCGCGGTTCCGGGAGCGGATGCGAGGCTGACAGGAGGGCGGAGAGTCCTGCTGCATCCTCCAGGCTGAGCGGAGTGTTGCAAATCCCATCCGGTGGAAAAGGCACGCGGACGCGTAGGAGCGAAACTGTTGTATCTACTTATGCACCTGGAGCCGTCGCTGGGACCAGCCCAGGTTGCCTGAATGCACAAGGTCCGCAGCCGCGCTGCTGTCGGTGTTTTTCTCATAGGATTATTCGCATTCAATTCTTCTTGACTTCTGAATCCAGAACGCGCGTACGCCAAACAAAACGGATTTGCATCGCGTGAGCGAAAGGACCTGAGCAACCCCAATTTATCTCTTTTGTTGTTGTCTTCCATGACTCCTTTCAGTGCAGCTTTCAGGGGAGCAAAATAACGTTCTTGCAAATGAACACAGACGGCGTGGGAGATATATCGCGCAAGGGACCAGGGGTAGCGCGGCTGAGACGCTAAGGTTAGCGTGAAACTGTTAGCGCTGACCATATGGCGCAGTAGTATCAGACTTCATCTAGGCTGTGGTTTCTGTTTCTTTTTTTAATAGCAAAGGAGCCGAAAAGGGGCGTGTCCTCATTGCGACCCCCCTCCAGCCCCCCCCAATCGGATCGGCTCGGCTCCGTCTGGCTGCAGCTTCCCGGAGGAGAGCAGGAAGTGAAGTGTGGCTGCCTGTCTGTCTGTTTGTTCTCCCTCCTCCTCCTTCTCCTCCTCCTCCTCTGCTGAGCCGTATGGACCCATGGCTGCATCAACGGGGTCTCCCTGGCAGCCGGCGGAGGGCTCCGAGGATCCCGCTTTAATGTTTCCGCGCCCCAGCGGCCCGACTCCATCATTTCCCAGTAAGCTAGCCGGGGGGAGCTAAAGCGCTAAATTGCTGTGGGGAGGGGGGGATGCCCAGGAAGGGGGCTGGACTTAAAACGTTTCCCGCTGCAAGCTGGCGGTGCATATTTAATTCCTCCTTGATCAGCCGGGGAGGCCACAGTGTGCATAAGAAGATTATTAACCTGAAAACTAGCCCTTTATTTTTTGACCCAGTCCAGAACTGGTTGGATCAGCAGGGCAACGCCCCCCCGTCTGAGGTTTCCCGCTTTTCCGACAGGCGTCGAATCCTGAAGGAGAGGCGGTTTTTGGCTGAAAAGATGCTATTATTTTGAAACCCTGTTCCCTCATGTGTCAGTCAGTAGCTGCGTTTCCATTACCCTTAGAATTGCGCAAAACCTAAATATAGCAATGAAAAACAGGTAATGTAAACACCTAAACATCGAAAAAGCTCTCACATATCACCAAAAGTTTTCATGTGTCATGGAAACACCGGGCATGACGTGCGGGGGTCACGTGACCAGTTCACTTCAAGTGAAAATAGCGGGTTACGTTTGGACGGAGGAGGAGACGGAATATTTTTTGCAAGTAATTAAAGAGAAAAATATAACAACCGTTCTTGACAGCAAACAACATGGAAATGCAGATTTGTACGAGGAATAAGACTAAGGAATTTGAAAGGGAAATGAGGTTTAAGGGCTTCCTGAAAATGGGTTCTCACGGGACGAGATTTTACGAGAATTGCGGCGTATGCGCTTCACACCATTAAATGGAAACACCTGCAAAACGCAATTGTACTTTGTCGAAATATCAGAAACACCGCTTTTATTTTGCAAAAAAACTGGAATGGAAACGCTGCTAGTTTGTTTGTTTCCCGCCACGTCTGATTAGTCTGTCTTCACCTGTTCCCCATTAGCTTGTGTGTATGTAGTGTGCGTCTCCCCTTGTCCTTGTCATAACAGAGCACCAGTAAGTAACAGTAATCAAGGTCCTGAGTCTTTGCTTTGTCCAAAGTTTTCGGTTGTTCCTTTGTGCCTGTTGAATTATTTCCTATTTGGAGTGATTTTTGTTTGTGAGGCTGTTTTTTTCTTAGTTTTTTCCTTTTCAGAGTTTTTTTTTTTTTTTTTTACTTTGGACATTTGTAAATAAATACTCTTTAATTTGAAACTTTGGCTTTTGAGTCGTGCATTTGGCTTCAGTCTTTGTCCAGTGATGACACTGACTATTTTTTAATTTTATTTCCTAAACATCATCTCTAGTGCAATGCTGTGTCAAGTGAAATATAAGTAATAAATATAAGTGAAATAAGATATGCATACAAATATATTACTACAGGCTGCTCCTTCGTCGCCAAGAAAATAGGAGTCAGAGAGAGCCAAGAGACTGGAAGAACTTTTCCAGCCCCAGCGGAGGGTTTCGGGAGGACAGTTGTGAAAGATATGAATCTGGGATTGACTCCTTTTCAATGAGTTGTTCTTGCGTGGGTGGTTGCCTGCAATTTGGCCCGGCCTGCAGATGAGATTATGTACGGGTGCCTGCGAGGTTTTAGATACATTACCGTCAGCTGTCTTGATGAGCCGAGTGAAAAACTGCAAGAGATGAGCTGGTGAGTTTTTTTTAGAGACTTACTTGCGACTGCAACTTGGGGGTCATCGGGCCGACCGAGGAATCCCTCCTCAGAAACACAGCCATTGTTGCTTCTATTAATAAACGCTGCGCTGTTTTGCTCCCGTGCGGAAGACCTTCAGCCGATAAATAACAAAAACTCCCCGCCAGCCTCAACCTTGAGGAGTCTGGAGGAACCCCGGGAGACTCTTCCAGGCGGCGGCGGGTTTGAAGCGTCACGTCGTGCAGGAATACGATTAGAAGCAGCGGCGGCGGCCGGGGTCAGAGGTCGCTTCACTCGCCGGCTGAATATTCATCAATTTCACCCTTTAAACCGCGCGATGATTAATTGAACCTCCGGTGTGATTAAAATATGAATGAGTTCCTTTTCAGAGTCTCAACTCTCCAACCGGCTCATCTTTAATGCATGAGCCACTTATTGGTTTATCTCAGCGAGGCCGCCGCCTGCTGCCAGGTGTTCCCTCCTCCTCCTCCTCCTCCTCCTCCTTGTCCTCCTCCTCTTTTTGCCCCGCCTCCTTGCTGTGCACTGACTCTGCCTTTCTTTTTTCCTCCTCCTCTTCCTCCCCCTCCTCTTCTTCTGTATTGGATCCTCGACAGTCTGACTTGTTGCAGGAATCTTGGCTGCTGCCAGCAAAGGAAAACAAGAATGCAGAAGCTCCGCCCCCCTGGAGTGCCGCCGTCTCAGCCCAGTTGTGCAGCTGTTCGACCGACCGACCGACCGACTGACCGACCGACCAACTTGTGGTTCCAAACCACTTTTTCCCAATCAAATCATCAAACCGCTGGAGCGTCAGAGTCTCATTCGTTGCCTTCCTACTGAAACAATCGGAATGTTTTCATCACAGCGCCGCTGAATGCTTCCGATGTGACAACGGTCACCATCGCATGCTTTTGCATGCTTCAAAGTGGACGTTCGCATGGTTTCTTTTGGTTTTTTTTCCTTTTGTTTTGTAATTGTTTGACTTGTTGATTTACCCATTAGGCTGTGAAATTCCAGCCGGCTGGATTGAACGTTAAAAAAGAGGCCGAGCTGACGGTCCTGCTGCGGCCTGGCCGATTGATCGGCGAGTTCAGGAGGCTAAGTTGCTCCTCACGGAGCTGCACTCCGACACAAAGTTCCAAGGAGCTGCCGAGCAGGTGGACTGTGAAGCACGCTCCACTAGCCCCGCCCACTCGGCTGCCAGTTCTCTGCCCGAGAGATTCTGTTTCCATGTTGTTGACAAAACATTAAACTAACATGCCAACTCATGTTAAAATCAAATTCTCTCTAACTCTCTAATTCCTTCCCTCCACTACTTCATGTCTCTGCTGGGCTCCCCCTGGTGGCTTTTTGAATTTTTTTTAAAATTTCTTTCTTTTTTCTTTATGCGCATTCGAAGCGTGTCGCTTCCATCGGGGGCAAGTATCGGAGTCGATACTCTCTCCTGCTCATTAACTTGACTGACTTTGATGAGAAATGTCGACCGTTTTCCAGAGGAAACTGCCCTGAGGGCTGAGTGGGTGGGGAGGGACGGGGGGCGGGGCTACTGGTCACCTCAGCCCGGGGAGGAGAACTGCCGATGACCGATTGGATTATCGGTTCTGTTGATATCCAGTCTTGTAAAAAAAAACAAAAAAAAACCGCGTCTTGCTCCAATGAAGGAATCAGATGATTAAAAGCGCCGATTCCCCGATTGATTTCCTGTTGGAATCCCTCGCCAACATGTTCTGTTTATTGCTGCTCTGCAAATCAGCGGAGCGAGCGAGTGAGAGAGACAGAGAGAGAGAGAGAGAGAGAGAGAGAGAGAGAGAGAGAGAGCAATTACAAATGCAAATTCCAAATAAGTGCCTGGAAGGTGTGCTGAAAGGATGTAATTACAGCCCGGCTTAATTACATTTAAAGGCAGATGAGGATGAAATATTCTGGAATAATTCAAGCTCACACAAATAAGACAAGCAGATAAGGAAATAGCCCGGCCAGCGTGAAAACAGGAAGCAGGAATTAGTCTCACCTGAGAAGGTTCTTCACCTCTTGGCACCCTGGAGATTGACATCACAGGGGAGCAAACAAGAAAAACAAAACAAAAAAAAAGCACCAATCTGTTTTGTTTGACTGGCCTCGGGCTCCGTCCGTAATTCCTTTCATTAAAATCCCATTTTCACTGCGTCCAAATTATCTAGTTGTTATTCTTTTATCTGCTTAACAAAGTTCTGGAGCTTGATAATGTGACGCTGACGAGGCCCCTGTAAGACTTTTGATCTAAAATCGCCAGCAGCCAAGATTAATCCGTGACAGCTGATTAGATGGCGCTCTGACTGGTCACATGTCGCCGTCAGGCCTCCACGCCAGTCGGTCGGATGAAAAGCCTCTTTGGCCATCGGCAGGAAATTCTGCCTCGTTGTTACTTGTAACAGAAACATTAGCCGCCTCTGTGCTGTTAGCTGTTGCCGCCACGCTAATTTAAGTACAAGGAGCCCAGCGCTGTTTTAGCGACTAGCCAAAAATTGACAAACTTTGGAAAGCAATAATTCTAATTTTCCATCTGATGGATCCCCTGGTCAATCGGCTTGCTTTTTATGGATTCATGCTCCAAGATGCTCCAAAACAGAAGAAGAAGAAGTTGCAATCTGCTGCTGCTAGTGAGATTAGCTTGGATGTTAGTCTTTGCACAAAAAGGGTGGCGCTGCCCCCTTCAACTCAATAGGGCAACATTATTCTACGTTAACCTACTTTACATACTCAACATAGACTTTAGCTTAAAGTCCTCTGTTGTCTAGCCATAGACGTGCACGATGCAAAGCCTCGCTGATTTGTTTCCAAATGTGTCTGAGTTTTGTTTTGCTTGAACCTGAGCGATGGAAGATTAATCTAAACCTCCCTCCTCGAACCACCTCTACGGCCTCTTGACCGGCTGGATGCACCAGATCCGTCGGGATGACTGAGGAAACGTTCCGTGGGCTGTGGCGATGTCGGCAGGTTGACCGTCTCAGATCCAGCCGTTCTGTTTGTGTAGAGCACGACTTTAATTTGATCTGCGGCAGCGTGTGTGTGTGTGCGTTTGTGTGTATATTGTGAGAGACAGACACACGCTGGCTGAGTGAACCAACAGGGTAAAGTGTGAACACAGTGTATGAAAGAAATGCAATGTTATTTCCTGACCGTTTTACGCTCTGAAGGGCTGAAACGCTCCAGCGGGGGAGAGACTGAAGCAAATATTGGATTTGGCTGTAATTTGGCCGGAGCAAAGCCTTTTAACTCTGTGTGTGTCCGCGGCTTGCTTCCACGTGCGCCGTCAAGGCCAAACACGACTGCAGCCAAGCGGCACCGCCGCTGCTGCGCCGACACCGTTGACGGACGTCGATGGTTTTGACGCTAACCGTAAACGCTGCAATATGCAAGTAGTGAGACTGACAAAATAGAATTAAAATTAAGTGAGAAAAGCACTTGATCACAGCCTGTTTAGCCCTCTGTTTACTGCTAATACCCATGCTGTTGATGTTGGACCTCTCACATGTTTTGGCAGGAAACAAAAATAAGGCGGCATCAGAGGTTGGAGGCAACAAGAGGCAGGGCTGTTGCCACTGCGAAAGTTGTTGGTGCCCCTTGTGTCACATTTTTCCGAACTGTTTGATCGAGAAGACGCCCTCGGAAGGACTTTTCTGATTTGTGGGGAGTTGACTGACAGGATACAGACAGGATGTTACAGTTAGAGAAGACCGACATCACAGATACTTTCAATAATTTTTCACCGCCCGAAATTTAAAAGAAGTGGAAGAAGTGGAAGAAGCAGAAGAAGAAGAAGGACGAGAAAAAAAGGTGCGCACTGCACCGGGGAAGTCACGGGAATTAAAGGGCTTCACATTCACAGCAACCTGCAACTTATCACAACAGTAAGTGAAGCTTTAATTTTCCCGCCTTGAACCCGAGGACGGAGCTCACGGTCGCTCTTTGATTCCAAATCCTCCTCTGACAACCGCCGACTGCTGAATCAAAGCGACGCTTAAGAGGAGTCGCTCGACTCGGAGGAAATTCAATTACAAGTGGCAACTAAATAAATAAATACATAAATAAGTCCATAGATGGGGGAAAAAAAAGGTGCCAATGCAACAGTTAGACTGCGGAACCGCAGACAGCAGCTTTTCATCGCCTCTCCTCGCTCGCCCCCCGTCCCCACATAAGAGCGAGAGAGAACCAGGGTGTGACTGACGGGCCGACAAGGGCGATCTGCCCCGCCCACTTCCTCACTCTGTTACCCAGTGTCATCAGGACCGCTGCTACTCTGCAGAGTGCAAATTAGCTGCAGAGAAAGAGAGAGAGAGGGAGAGAGAGAGAGTGAGGGGCAGGCGGTGAAGTGTGAAGGGCCGCAGCAGCGCTGGGACAGGTGCACTCGGGGGCTGTCCACACCAACAAGGGTATATTTCTGAAAGCGTGTGTTTCTCTACATTATTTGGCCTTTTCATTCACAGGTAACCGCAGTTGTAGATTCCTGTGAGCTGAGTTTTTTGGAAACAGAGCCCAGGGTGAACTTTTTCAAGAACTGCGGTTACAGCAGTCATGTGTGGACAGAGAAACCGAGGAAAATCGCGAAAATCCCTCGTCGGCGGATGGAGGGGTTCGCCAAAACACCAGCGCTATTTAGCAACTTATCAGCAGTTTGTGTATCTCACAAGCTCATATGTAGCGTTACTTTGACCGACTCAACTGCCATTCCGCATTTTATTGAATTTTGTACTTGTGTTACAGTGAGCGAGACTTCGCTGTCAGTCCACAAGAATCCACAAAGAATCCACCATGCTTCTGTTTGCCGTCGTTGTTTTTCCAGCCTTGAGATTGGCTAAAATTGTCCTTGCTGTTCGGCGTGATATTGCCCCCTACTGCTTTGGCATGTACATTACATTGCTTGAGGTGGATTTTGCGGTTTTACGTGGAGTTTTTATGACACCGTTGGTGTGGATGGCGATTTTTTTTTGTAACCAGAGGCAGAAAAACTTTTGTTTCAGAAATACCCGTTTTTATGTGGACAAGGCCTCACACCTTAGCTTTGGTGCACTCTGAAACACAGCTATTCTTCTTGACACACGCACACACGCACACACACGTTTACACATTACGTTATATAATCCGACCGATGACCTCCAGCTACGGCGTGACGCAGATGTGACCTGCGCCACTCTGCTCTGTTTTTCCAAAAATGCTGTTTAGCCCTCTGTTTACAGCCTGCTGGTAAAACTGACTGACTTTGTTTTGTTCCCTTTCGTTTTCTTTTCCCTCTCAGAGGGCGGAGCCAACACCTAGCTGGGGAAGGGTGGGGAGCGCTCAAAAACATTGTTTGCTGTGTTGGCGCCCCTTCTGACATCACAGGGGGTTGGTTTTGCTTCTCATGACTTGTTAGAAAAACACTGGAGTTCATTTTGTGTCATGTAGGACTTTAAATATTTTGTGTCTCTGGCACAATGGCTTTGTTTTCCTCTGCATTCAGACGCTATGACTGCCGTCGCTGGAGCTGCAGGTGGAGATGCTGATCACTGTAGGTGAGGACTCACTTCACTCAGGAGAACCAGGACTCACCAGCAGGTCAGGACTCCGCCCCTTGCTGGCTCCTCTGTCCTGTCTCTGCACTGCTGCTGCAACCAGTATTGTTGGGATTACTCCATAAAAGTAATGCAACTACTCATTACTGATTACTCCTTAATAAAGTAATCTGAGTATTTCTTTAACTACTTTGTTTCAAAATTAATCAATTACTAATTACTAATTACTTTAGTTAAAAAATGATACGGTAACAGTTGCTCAGTGCTTTGGAATGAACTTTATTAAAGTGCAAATTTTGCAATTCCAAATATTGCCTCTGTCCTCTTAACATTGAATGTTTGCTCTCTGAACACAAACTGCACATTTCACGGAACAAACTCATGCACAGCAACACTGGTGCCTTTTGCACTGCCCATATTGTTAAAGTAATTATAAGATTTCGGAACAGTAACGATAGTGTTACTTGATAAAGTAATTGTGATATAATTACCAGTTTTGCCACAGTAATCTAATTACATTACTCCGTTACTCAAAAAGCAGTTTAACTACAGTAGTGGATTACTTTGTAATAGATTACTCGCCAACACTGGCTGCAACACTGGCTGCAGTCAACGAAGCTCGCTGTCGCTCCAGGTGACGTCTCAGCTTTGCAGGTGTAGTAGAGGAGAAATAGCAAGAAGTAGGGTTTTAGAATAACAGAGCAGATGATAAACTAACACAGAGCTGGAGGACACACGTGCGCACACATACATACACACACACACACACACAGGCCTGTTTCCAGCCTCCCAGTTCTGTCACGGTGCTCAAAAGCTGGCCGGCTTTCTGCAACAATCTCGTCAGCGTATGTCTCGGCTCCTGACACCAGACCAACACAACGCCCCCCCGCTGCCGGCATCACCCCTCCCCCACCGCCATCCCGGGAACTTTTCCTCCATCGTTTTTTTTCTTCTCCTCCTAACAAATTGCCAACTGGCTGCACTCGAACCCCCTCTGCTCTCCCTTCTGCTCCTCCCCTAACGAGCTCCAAACTATTTCAGCTCACAGAGGTCGCAGCTGCCCCACCCTCAGTCGGAGAGGGAGGAGGGGCGAGGGAGGCGAGGGAAGCGTAGGGCGACGTCAAAAGACCATGGGAAAAAAACCCGAAACAAAAACAGAAACAAATAAATACCGAATTCACGTCCGACTGAGCCCGAAAACTTTGGAAGCGCTGTCAATTTGTGCGTCTTGAGAGCTGAAAGCTGAGCGACGCCCACTCGCTGCACAACAAAACAACAAGAAGGACCTGAGGATGCTGCTTTTGCATTAAGTTTATATAAAGCTTGGAGAGGGGAAAGGGAGGGGAAAAAAAGAGAAGTCATTCTGAGCTGTTTTGTGTCTTTTCTCTCTGAGATAAAACTGAGACAAGGGAAGAAGTGATAAGAGTTTTTTTTTTGTTTTGCCACATTCGAGTTTGCAAAATCAGCTTATAATGCAACAGGAATCAGGAAGGACTGACTGTCTCCTCCTCTCTTATCTCTTTCTTTCAAATTGTTTGTTTTTTGCCGAAGACAGTCTGCAAAGTCAGAGGCGATAAATGATTCACATCAAGTGTTGCTGTATCGTGTTTACAGTTTTTGGCTTTTTTAGTTGCTCCTTTTTCTAATAAAAGTCAGCCAAAGGTTAAGCTCATCTCTCTCTCTCTCCCTCTCTCCCTCTCTCTCTCTCTACCAACATTGACTGACTGCAGCTTAACACAACTGACATGTGCATGAAAAAAATGCACATGTAATTTGACAGATGTGCGGCAAAATGAGTTGGAGTCGAACATCAGACACTCGTGCCCTTCCCGCCTGAGCCATTTCCAGGAATCAGCCCCCAGTTCCAGAAATCAGCTCCCAGTTCCAGGAACCAACTCCCAGGACCAGGAACCAACTCCCAGTTCCAGGAACCAACTCCCATTTCCCAGTTTGGAATCGGCACTCCCTGCTTCCGAACCCCTCAGTCAGAATGTCCACAGGTTCCACGTGTGGCTCTGGTTCGCTGCTAGCTGATGGAGAACCAGGTGAGCTCATCCATCATCACTGAGGTGAAGTGCACACTCACACACTCTCACATGCCTAAGTGCATACATCAACAATACACACTAATTTACTAATTTACACACGCAAATGAGAAAAATCCTTGGTTTCACTGACGCAGAAGACAGCGTGAGGTGCAGCTCCACCAATCAGAGGCCGAGTTTTGGAAGCAACAGCTGCAGAGACTTCAAGTCCGACTGCGGCTGTCGTCTCCGACTGATGAAGACGAGATGGAAGGTGAGTTTCCACAAAGCCACAATCTGCATTTTGAGCAATTTAGCATGGTGGAATTTATTGAAACAGCAACATTGAAAAAACAACAACAACACAACAACAATTATGCAATAAAACTTTCGTGTTTGGGTCTGGAAAAGAGCCTAGTTAGCCCTCTGGGACATCACGAAGGGTCGACCCGGTGACAACTGTGTCTTTTAGCACACACAATTGTTTGTTTGTTCAGTGGCCAGACAGAGACACAGATTATTGACAGAAAGCACTGGTATAAATTATTTTGGTACTACAATAACAATAGAAAAAAAGCAGTGTTGAATGTACACATCAAGGTATTTTCAGTGTTATGAGCTGTCTTGTAGTTTTGTTTCTTTTGTTTTTTTTTGCTGCTCTGCTCAGAGACTCACTGCAGTAGTAGTTTTTGCGTGTTTCTGGATGTGTGTGTGTGTGTGTGTGTGTGTGTGTGTGTGTGTATGTGTGGGTTGGGGGGCTGTGCAACTTTGTTTGACATTATTGGCCTTGGCAGCTCTGGAGCCCAGAGCCACGTTAACCGATGTGTCAGGTGTTGGCATTTTCCTTTTCCTTTTTTTTTCTCCTCCGCCCATCGCTCGGCCGTGGTTCCGATGGGCAGATAAATCAGGGCAGGTTCACACAACACCTTTTTCACCCCCCTGTTTTCCGCCGCACCGGCCGCAGGACTGGCTTTTTTTTGGGTGAGAGTGGTAGCGGTGCTCAGGGGGGAGGAGCTGAAAATGGCGACAAGCGTCGAGAAAAGTTTTTTTGTGTCTTTTCCTGGAACTCTGCCATGCTGAAGTTTGCACCTCCGGTGAATTTAAAGATAAATGCCCGAAACTGTTTCGATAGGTTGCAAAAACATGCATGAAAATGATCTTGATTGTGAATGATTGCAGCGGGTTGAGTAGGTGGCGCTAGACGAGGGTCAAACATCGAAAACAAGCGTCAACGAGCAAAATAAAATTTCTGGGTATGGCTTTTGTTATTATTTTTTGGACGCAAGGCTCCGATGAAGCCACCTGAGGCTTTCTGAAGCAGCTTAGGTCAGTAAAAAAAACAAAAACAAAAATCACAGACCTGTTTACCCATTGGTTTAGCCAATATCTTTTCCCTCACCGGAAGCTTAAAATAAAAAAATGAAAAAAATAAATAAAAGGAAAGTGAATGTGAAAGTTGCACTTGGTTGCGGATGAAGCTAGCAAATGTTCACATCGCACTTGTGTTATATGTTAAATGTGCTACCGCTGGTATTTCTCAGCACATCTACTTTTCATTTTGCCAGCTTTCCATTAGCTCTTAAACCAAAAAGATGTGAGAAATAACAAAGTTCCCAGACACCCAGATGTTAATATGGATTATATTGCTAATAAGCTGGAAGCGTGCAGTGGAGGTTAACAAGACATGCAAACAATTTAACCTCAGTAAAAACAAAGGAAATTGTTTTTCCCGCCTTTATGCTGTTTTGCTGCAGTCTGTGACGCATTTCCTGGTTGCTGCTGTTGTGCTTTTCATCGTGTTTTCACGCGTCACCTCCCTGTATCGTAGTCTCCCGAAGAGAGCACGGCGCCACCGCAGGCCAGGAGCGGACCTGGTCGAGGAGTGCAGCTGCAGTGTCTCTGTCTCTATCTCTCTCTGTCTCTCTCTCTCTCTGTCTGTCTCTCTGTCTGTCTCTCATTAGTGTCAAATTTGGCAGATCGCGAACAATTTACAGGATTGTGCTCGTGTAAGCACCTTATCTGCAACACAACGCAGTGTGAGTCACAGCGCCAACCCGGATCGCAGGACGCTGTGCATGTAAATGCGCCGCTTGATGAGGACGGAACGCATCGCTGCGCCGCCTCCGTCGAGCACAACAGGCTCATTAGCATATTAATGCGAGGCGGCGCCCCGCGTTCTTAGAATGTGCGCGCGCCGCCGGCCGGCGCTGCGGCTTCATTGGCGGAAGTCTTTCTGTATTCCGCCCGCTCGGCGTCGGTGCTGTTGATCCAGGTGGAGTTATGGACCCCAGATGGCTCCAGGAACCTCTAACAGCTTCCTGGGCCGAGCCGTAACCCTGAGTGATGGGCCCATCATTGCAGCCGCACGGTGACTCAGCTTATAAGGTTAAGATTCATGTAAAATAAATAGTGTGGCGCATTACTCAGCCATACCCCCCGCGACCCCACGGCATTCTGGGACAGCGCTGCGGTCCCAATTCCTCCTTTCTCGTGCATCAGAGGGAAAAATCTGTTATTTCTTATCAAATCTGTATTCTGGTGTCGCGAGCGCCGCTTCAGGGCAACACTGTGTACATTGACTGCTATTAGTCACGTCTGTTGACAGTGTTTTTCTGAATCCCTTGGTAATTTGGTGGCACTAGCAGGCTTGCTAGCGTTAGCTTCCGCCAGCTAGGTAGGTTTGGCAGCACGTTTGAAGGAGGTGTTAACGTTGTGATGAACTTATTTTGTCGGTGTTTTTGCGTCTTTAAGAATGCCGGCAGCCGGCGCTAGCTGTTGCACTAGAACAGCGCCACCTTGTTAGGATTTGTCAACAGCACGATAAGTGCACGAGATGTGATTTCACTTTAATTCAACAGGCTTAAGAAGAGGCTGAAGCAACACTTGAAAGTGTATGAAGAACGGTGAATTGACACTGAAGAGAACTACACTTTGGTAGGGGCACACTTGGACACACACACGCAGACACACACACATGCACACACACACACACACACACTGCAATGATTTCTTGCAGTGATCGTTTATCTTCAACCAGCATTGAGACAGAAGGTGAACACACTCACTTACTGTCCTGATGTTCTAGGAGACGATTCCATGTCACCAGAGCATCACCGTTACGCACACTCACACACACACACACACACACGCACTGCCTGCTCTCCACAGCCGATCCTGAGGATGAATGATGATACGGCCGTCCATGTTCAGGCTCCGCCCACCTGCAGTCAGCGAGTCGGGGAAGTCGGCATTTATCTTGTCAGCAGGCGGCGCCGAGCAGCTTCCGACGCAGACGGATGCAGGAGATACGGACACCTGTTTATGTCGGCTGAGAGGCGGAGCAGTGCGACGACTTTCAGCGAGGGCGTTGCTGGAAAAGTAAAGTGGAAAATGAGAAAAATATGGCATTTGCCTGTTGGATTCTTTGTCGGATTATTATCGTACGAGGCTTCTGATTGGCAAACACTCCTTGCCTCTTCTAGCCCAGGACCTGATCCTCGGCGTCTGTGTGTTTGTGTTTTGGTTTGTGCGGTTTTTCTGCCTGAGGACTACGGACGCAAACGATCTCAACGCCGTCGTCCACCGTGTGTAAGGCTTCTACTGCAGAAAAAAAGAAAAAAAAAGCTGAACTGTGGCCGCTAGACCGGAAGTGCAATACTGAAACTGGGGGACGCCACTCTGCCGTCCGGCGAGGCCCGACGTGCGCGCCCGCGTGCACGCGTCCCTACCAGAACAGGAAGTCTTCCCGCTCACCTCGCCCGCTGCCGCCCTCGTCCTCGCTCCAAAGTCGCCTCGCTGGCAAAAGGCCGAGAGCTGGAGGAGGTTCTCAGAGGGTAGCGACCAATTATACTCACACACACGCTGCTGCGGCGCCACGCAGCGGCAGCGGCTTTCTGAAGATTCCTTATTTGTATTTCAAGGTTGCGCCCGCTCACATTGCCGCAGGGCAAGCGTCTTTGTGCCGGCGCCGCAGCGGGGACGGCCGAGACGTTTTCAGCTTTTATTCTTTTCTTTTTTTTTTCCCCGGGCCGAGACATGAAGGGCGGCGACGCGCTCTCGCGGTAAACACACACGCGCGCACCAGCACCGCCGCCTCTAATGAGCGAAGTGCAGTGAAGGGACTCCCCTCCGCTGGGAGAGCGCACCCTAAAGGTTGACTATTGTTATTTCAGTCGCTGTTTACGACTCCTGTGATCCTGGAGGAAAAAGCGAGTTGGCCACGAGGCAGCGTGCGACGGAGGAGGCGAAGAGTTTGAATCACCTGGAGGATCGGTCGGCCGCAGGTGAGCTGCACGATTTGGTTGTGTCCGACGCTTTGCATCGGCCGGTGCAGGCTGACCTGCAGCAGTAGCTACGACCTGGCCGACTGTTGTGCTGCGTCGTCTGCCAACGTTCCGTTCAAAGGTCCGATCATTTTTTGGACGGAGGCGGTGAATTGAATCACCTTCTGAAAGGATTTGTTCATTCCCATGTCCAATTACACACTGCAAGTTCTGTCTGTTTTTTTAGTGTTCTTTTGTTTTTAATGACCTCTCCGCATTTCATGATTAAAAGCAAAGCTGAAAAAAACGGAGAAACCAGTGCCAGTGGCATGTTAAGCGACTCCTTTGCCGAATGTCCCGCCTTCACTGAATGAACTGTGCTTAAGCGATTTGTTTGCAACAATGCCGCACTGCTGGTTAGAAGAAAAACTGAAACAGTCCTAAAGCAGGCAATGATAATAAGTTGTGAAAACAACAGCGCCGCCGGCCAAAGTGCTGGGGAGCTGAACGATTCAGTGAGCAAACGATTTCATCGAAAGTGATTCAAGTGATTCAGTACATGGATAAGAGCTGTGCATCCCATCAGTCGCCACCTGGCAGTAATTCCATAAAATTCCTCACTGTCTCCGCCTTGTGATGTCACTTCACTGAGCTCTGAGTCACTCCATGGAATCGTGACGCTCGTTTTGTGCGTTTCACTGTAAGCAACGATTTGCCGGACACCCTCTGGAACGTCGACCGGTGATTCACCACTCCGGCACTGAGATGCAGACAGCGTCCGTATCGCCACGTAGTTTAGCAGAGTGGGATTATTTTAATCAGCTCCCCCTCCTGTGACTGAATCCCAGCTTCGCTTCACTCTGACCTGTCACGCTGACTCACTAAAAGCAAAAAGCTGTGAAATCCCACCCGATCGTCTTTTTAACACGAGCGGAAGTTGTCGCGTTTGACGCCTCGCGCCGTCGTCTCAGTGTGGCGCCGCTTGCCACGTTTCCAGCGGCGACGGTTTAAGCGGAGATCTCGTTTTGAGTCTTGAAAAAAAAAACGTCTTGCAAAAACGCTCCAACTGCTACTACTGATGCTCAAATTAATTTTCTGTGCTTTATGTGAAAACTGGCAGCAGCAGCAGCAGCAGCATGAGCAACAACTGTTTCTTTCTTTGCCTTTTCATCCTCACATTCAGATTCACACTCTAGATTGACTTTATTTTATTTTATTTTACATTAAACACACAGTTTCAAGCTTGTCCCGGTGCCGATCTCAATGGGTAGAAAATTGTCGTAAACCGTTTTTAAAGAAAATAATAACACCCGACACAAACAACCATGTATAAGCACTCGCAACAGCAAGAAATCACCAACAACATGTTTGCAGGGCAGAAAATTTCATTATCTTGTGCGTTCAGCAAAACGCCGCAGTCGGGAGCTAATCCATTAATTATACAGGGATGCTTGTCCAAAGCAAATAGCTAAATATTTATTTCATTAATTGTTTTTTTTTTTTCACTTTGCCAGCGTCCCCAGTATTTTCTAACTCCTTGGGAACTAAAACATCATCAGTCTTGTTCTCGAAAGCCGCTCACACCATCTGAGGCTCCAAACAGGGTCCATCACTGCCGTCCACTCAGACAAAACCCAAGTCGCCAAACTTAGAAATGGAGAGAGCAGGGAAAATATTTTAGAACTTTTTTGTTTCTTTTTTATTTTATTTTGACTAAGTTTTGCGTGATCAGGACATTACGTTCCTGACATAATCTCCTGTGGCAACTCTGGGCCATTGGCGTGGCAGTGGGCGTGGCCTTCAGGTGCAGCGGAGACAGTTTCCAGGCTCCCCTGCTGCGCCACGGGTGTTGATTCATTATGCAGCCGGCGTGCTAGAAGGCTTCAAAGGTTCCGGTGACGCTCCTCAGCCTCACGTTGCATCAGAACTTTATGAAGTGTGTCGCGGCTATCGGAGCTGTAAAAAAAAAAAAAAAAAAAAAAAAGTAGAAAAAAAAAAGGAATAAAAATTCCTCAAGTGTGCAGAGGGAGGTGATTAAATGGACGCCTTTAAAAGTCTCGCTAACACGAGACGAAGTTCATCTTCGCACATTGATCCCCGGGGGTCGTTTAAATGAAAACGCCCTAAATGGGTCGTTACGACCAGTTAGAAACCTGAGAGGCATTTAGAAGGACAGAGAGAGAGAAAGAGAGGGAGAGAGAGAGAGAGAGACGAAGACGAAGTGGAGATGAAAGAAAACGGGGGTGACTGTGATGTTAATGAAATATTTAAAGGCCTTTCAAACTGATAAATGGCTTCGGCTGTGTGTTTTACACCAAACCCCCGGAATGTTCTAAAGCCCCGTATTTAATCAGTTTGGAAATATTCGAACTCATCGCAAGAAGAGGAAGAAGAGGGATTCTGGCCACGCTTGAGCAGCATATGATGGGGATAAAAAAAAAAAAAAACGCGTTTTTGGCGGACGGCTGATTTTTAATCCAGACGAGCTGCCGGCCGACAACCTTTTCCTTTTGTTGTCTTTGTGGGGACTCGAGCGATTGAGCTTTAAAGCACAAGGCGAGGGGGGGCGATTAGAGCCGTAGGATCTTTTGAAAAATACCTTTTTGCAGATATTGACATTGGATAATTTGGACAACACAAAAGAAGAAATGTCTGCCGAGTGAATTCAGCGATAATTTCAGCGTCCGGAGGAGAAAAACTTTGAAACCGAAAAATTAAAGTCACTTCCTTTTTTTCTCTCGCGTTTATCGCGACGTCTTTGTGAGCCGGGCGGCCTGCGCGCAGCAGATAGAGGCGCTTCATAATTGGCTCCTCTGTGCTTAATTAGCTCGAGTCATCGGAGGTTCCTTTTTGTAGCCGAGGAAGAAAACAAAAAACGTGTTCACAATCAATCACAAGTGGGCGTCGCCTCAGAAAACGGCCCCAAAAAGTTATTTTTGTGTGTGTGTGTGTGCACGGCGGGAAAAAAAAACTATTTTCCTCGACACGGGAGGAATCAGTCACCCGGCAGTGAGCCGACGTCACGGCTGACTCGTCCTTTCGATTCGGGTCAAGTGGCGGCCTCGGCGGTTCGGTCCGCCGCCGCCGCCGCCATCGCCATCGCCATCGCCATAGTAACTCATTCTGCGTGATATGAAACGAAACACAAGCTCAACTCATCCATCATCTCTCTAGCGAGGCCCCATCCATCACGCTGAAGTCCACTCTGCTCCGGTTTCCCCGCGACCCGGACCGTGATTGGACGTCGTCGGGGAGTGAGAGAGAGAGAGAGAGAGTACTTTCATGCTTGAGGCGTCCGGCGCCGCTGTTCACTTCCTGTCGTAAATCTGGGATTCAGCGAGCCCGGAGACCCGTCGAGGTGTTTACAGGAAGCTTCTACTTGTGTTTTGTTTTTTTTCTCTCTCTTCCTGCCGTCTTCCAAACAGAACAAGACGCCTGGACACGAAGACAGAGTTGAGTCCTTCGGCGGTGAGATGACCCTGAACGCACCGTGTCGGCTGGAGCTGCACCTCTGGTTCCACATCCCCGTCCGACAGCACGTGAACATCCAGGGGGTCGAATCGCAAAAGAAGTCCCACGTTTCCATTTGGTGCTGTTTGAAGTTGGGCTGTCAGTCACTGTCAGGTGCAAAACGGCAGCGTCGCTTGTTGTTTGTCTCTCAAGGAGAAAAGGTCTGAGTAACATTAGCATTGGGTGTCAAGGAGAGCTTCTTTTTTTCTCTAATATAATGGATAAAGGGTGAAAACAGAAAACAAACAAACAAAAGTTGGTGCTCTTGACAAAAAAACAACATTACAACAAAAAAGAAGAGAAACTGATTAAAACCTTTAAAGATTTTGAAATTGGTATTATCTTTTAATCAACCTTTAAAAGATTTAATTTTTTCATTTTCATTTTTAATGAAGGGCAAACATATAAAAATCATTAGATTTTATATATATATATATATTTATATGAAAATCATTTATCACTGACTGCACAGCGAAGGAGAAGGAGACCTGCTCGAGATTGTTGCAGGTTTTTTGCCGATGCTCCCGACTGCCGCACCAATCAGGTGACCCTTGACCAACAAGGGGTCAAGGGTCGCCAACACCAACCTAAACTGTATCGCTGACGTCAGCACACCACAATACCAGCCAATCAATAATTGTCAGATGTGCTACATGACAGCCAAGAAGCTAAACATGAATTTTTTTTTAAAAAATATAAAAAAATGTTGATGTATATTTGCTTGCAGTGTCTCTTCTCACCACTATATGGCACTAAATCTGACAGACTGGATCTTTAAGTTGCTTGTGATTCAACACTGATCAGTCATTAATTAATCCATGTTGGTCTGGTTCACTGCTAGCTGCAGCTGCACCACCGTCCAGTCTGTTTGTGGGCTTGCAGCCCGACTTTTCAATATGCCCTTTTAACTTTCAGATCAACTCTTTTCCTTCTGTCTCCATGAAAGCGGCCTGACGGCACCAGCGCAGCTCCGTGGAGAGATCCGGATAAGATCCGGCGCTGAGATAAGACGGGCCAGAGCTCCATCGTGGAGAGAACAAAAGAAGAAGTAAGAAAAAAAAAGAACTTTACTCTCACGTTTTCCGAGATTGTGCGGAATGAGAAGACACTTGATTGACAGAGTTATCAGAGTGGGCCGGACTTTTTCTTCTTTTTTCACCGGGGCGCCATTGTTGAAGGCGCCTCGAGGGGCACGGCGATAGAGGGACGACGACCACGACGCCTTTCAGAGCGGGAAAGTGGCGCGACGAGACCGCGCCGTCGTGTCCACCAATCAGCAATCATCAGCGAAAGCGGCCAGAATGCGGACGATGACTCTCAAAAACTCGATGAAGTCCACGCAGCGTTCGCCGCCCGCAATCCCCATCCGTTTGTTTGCGAGGCTCCGCCCACCGCCCGCTCTCCGCTTGTCAGAGATTCGCAGCGGCTGACGGATGTCTCGGGAAAAGCGGCTCGCTAATTGGACTTTTTCATCGGGGGAGGGAAATGGATTGCAGCGCGCTGCGAGATGCGTAGAAAAGAAGAGAGGAGAAGAAATCAGGCTGCGCTGATGGATGATTGTGTGAGAAATGCTCAGGGCTGCATCTTTCCGCTGAGCACTCGATTGTTTGCCAATAAAATAAAATAAAAAAAGCTACAATTAATCACAGCGCTTGATAAATGGAGGCCTGAAATCCCTATTGGAACTTTTTGAGGGTTTGGATTTTTTGTCCAATTTTTAAAATTTGATAGGGAAATCATTTGTGTGAAGTAAGAAAGAGGGATTGATATATACATATGTATTTGTGATTTTGATCACAGATGCAAGTTCATCATGTTGATTATTATCCATTTATTACTGGCACAATTGCTAATTTAATGATTAATATGATTGAGTAAAGGTCCAAGATGACACAAACACACACACACACACACACACACACACACACATCTATCTATCTATCTATCTATATATATATATATATATATATATCTATATATATATATATATATATATATATATATATATGTATTTAGTGGAGCAGCAACAACAACACACAGAATCCGATGATGTCTAGGAAACATAACAGTTAGCCCTCTGTTTACTGCCTTCTGTTACAAACTTGTCTTTTGTTGGACCCTCCACTCCCTTGGAAGCAAGCAAAAAAAAGACAAACCAAGGTGGGTTTGAGAACACAGCCAGCACCTGGCTGAGGGTGTGTTCACAGACCTGGAAGAGGAAAATCACTGCCCTTTGTGACATCATAAATGGCCAACTTCCAGAACAGTGTGTTTTAGCTCAGAGGAAGTACATTCTGGCGTCATTCCTGGGCAGCACATATACATATATTGTATTTCCTGCTATGACAGGACTTTAAGTGCTGACGGAAGGAATCCGTGGAAAGGTGATGCGTCACATTTAACAGACGTGCGTGAAGGTCGCCGTCATTATCCTCCTCATCTCAATTACTCTCCCATCATCCCCGCTTCCATCATCATTATCGCTGTGACCTCGCACTCCCCACTGCCGTTGCCGTCCCGCTAATCTCCGCCATCAGCCATCAGCACTTCATATCTGGAGCTCTCCGCCGCTCGGCTAATAAATATTTATTGGCTGTCGCTCTCAAAACTTTCCCTTTTCTTGCATAATTCTTGCCGAGGAAGTTCGGCGAGGGTAGGAAGAAAAACAAAACTTTTTTGGGGGGAAAGTTCAGGTAAACAGACGGCTGTGGAGTGTGTGTGTGTGTGTGTGTGTGTGTGTGTGTTAAAGAGTTTGGTGAAATTTCCTGCTCAGAGCTCGGCGGGGGGTTTCAGGCTGCGTGGTTGCCGACAGCCTTCAGAAACTGTGGGACATGATGCTGTTTTCCTCAATAGTCATTGGAGTTTCGAAGTTCATACAACTTCACATCACAGGTGAAGTTAACTAAGAAAAAAAGCACCAAATCGTTATTTTGATATTGTCCCAGTTTCTTCCCAGGCAGCCAGACAGACAAGATTCCAAGCTTCCAAATTTTGCACGCCCAAAAGAGAAAGAGGCGGAGCCACGGCCAGAGTAGAAAGGATAGCGGGTTTGCCTTGAGATGTGGACTAGACTAGAGGAGACTCATGGCCACGGCAACCAAATGTACATTTCTATTTGTCTGAAAGATTTTTAAATTCCGTCTGTTTAGCTCAATAGCTGAACATCACATTTATTTCGTTATTACCGCCCCCTGACAGTGCGGCGGTTCTGCAAGATCTCCCTCAAGCCCGATACAATGTAAGACAGCAAACTAATTCTTACACTAGCTACACAACAACCGCCGGTTTCGGACAGCACGTTAGCCATCCGCTAAAAAACACAGACTGTCGATAACGTAGCGTCCATGAAGCAAGGCTCCAATTCCAAATGATGTGAAACGGAACCGAGGCCGACGAGCGTGTGGAGTAAAACCTGTTGCGTTTGTACAAAACAAAACAAAACAAAAAAGAATCTCGTTCCAGCGGCTCACGCCGGCTTTAATGAGAGTGACGCCATCCAGGACGGTAATTACGCCTCAGCGGCTGCACTCGCTGTCCGTTTGCACACAGAGTCTTATTGTGATCGACTGAGGCCCGGATTGATCCGCCTGGCTGTCGCCCGCTGAACTTTGAGGCGGCCTCGCCTACCCCCTCTTCCCTCCTCCCACCTCCCTCCTCTCTCTCCCTCCCTCCCTCCCTCCTCCGGACAAACGTCAACACTTTGAGCAGATATCGATCTCCCGCTGACACTGGATTTAATATGCTCCGGACTTGTCAACAAGCGCGAGGAGAGAAAGAGGAGACTCGTCCTCCTCAGGGCTCTTCTTTCTCCCACCACTCGATGAGCCATCGGCGGGGGGTGGTGGGGACGGGGGGAGGGGCGACGGCGATCTGGCAGAGGAAGTGTCACACGGCGCCGCCGAGCCTTGAATCGGGGCGACACTTTTCCAATTTACTTATTCCGAGCGGAGATGTGACTCGATCTGGTGCTGTAATGCGGCGATATTGTTCTCTCAGTGGCGGCATTGAATTATACGAGGACAGACTGACGCATTAGGCGGCTTTATTACGCCCATGCACCGACTGACTCGTAAAAGGCTACCGAGGCATATACTGGATGTTTTACAAGGTTCATTTTCTTTTGTCACGGCTACAAAGTTGCTTTTGTTTTTAATAATTTGCCTTTTAAAACTGATGGAAAATCCTCAATAATAATAGTTAAAATAAAAAACTATTTATACACCTCATGTCTTTTATGTACTTTCAGTTTTCAACAAAGGCTATCACCCCTACATTTGGCAGTTTGGTGTTTACATTGTGACATTTCACAGCTCAAACACTTTAGGACAGGCATGGGAAAACTACGGCCCAGGGGCCGTATGTGGCCCACTGAAGAAATACTGTGGGGCTTCAAAGGCGGATATTTCGTTGTAACACTTTGGATCATTTTCAGTTGACGTCAATATGTTTTCTCCATATCCCATGATATATTTTTTCCTCCTATGAGGTGGGTCACCAAAACACTCCATCCATCTGCTGCTGCTCCGGCACCTCTGTCAAATTTTAGAACCCATTGTGGCCCATCAGTCAAAAAGTTTGCCCAACCCTGCTTTAGGATGAACTTCTTTGAGGAAATATTTTTATTTTTGGTCAGACAGCCGATATCTGGGAAGCCAAAGCCAAAAAAAAAAAAATCAAGTCTCATTCATATCAGTCTGTAATTCAGCACAATACCATCCAGCAAGCCAGCGCTTTCTTTTTTGTCGTTCTGTTCCAACACATTTAGGTTTCGACCCAGCCTTCTGAAAAACCCTCAGTTTCAATTAGAAGGAAACAGCTTGTGCAAAGCCGTCAGTGAAATTTCCCAAATTATTATTAAGAACACTGTGAAACACTCCGCAGCAACGAGTCCTCTGAAGAAAATGAAGTGCTGAGTGGCTGGAGAGCTGGTGAGACTGGGGCTGCAATGGAGGAGAGCTTCTGAAATGACGAGGCTGCTGTGAGCCAAAGTCTCAGATACAAAGAGCCGAAATAAGGCTGAGAGCCATAGATGGGTTGAGGAGCTCCAACATTCCATCCAGAAGTGGAGTTCCCAGTCAGCTCCTCAGGGTTCCGCAGTAGGAACTGAAGCGTCACCTGCTGGCGAGAAAAAGGGCAGAACACCCTGCTGAGCGGCGACCCAACATGAGAGAAGAGGAAGAAAATGTACGAGAGAAGAAATGAAAATCCTGAAATACGTATTAAAATAATGCCAATTGTGGTTGAATCTTCTTTGGGCACCATCATCTGCTCCCTTCATCCTAGTCTTGCTCCTCCAGTAGCAACCTCAGCATCCTTCCATATCTTCATTGTCTTCCCTCTGGACTCATCCGAACCGTCTCAGCCTTCTGAGCCCCATTGAAACGTCCAAACGTGCCTAAGCAACCTGATTCATCCATCCATCCATCCATCCATCCATCCATTTGTTCTGGACAACAGAAGCTCTTCCTTTCGGAACCTTTCACCCTAAGCTGTGCCTTGAACACCGCACTAAGGCTGCGTTCAGACTGCAGGCAAATCTGATTCCAATCAGATTCCTTCTCAAAACCGATTTTCAGGGCTGACTGTCCACACTGTTTTTTAGCAAGTGTCCAAATGGAGTGTGGCTCTGTTCACACTGGCCCACATTATTGCCCCATCTGACAGGTTGCTGTAGCAACGGCGTGGGAGTGGAGGCGTCGTCCTACAGTATCTCCCCACACACTGATGAGCCTTTCAAAATGCCATTTGAAACTAGCTCCCGAAGGTGGTTTCAATCCGTTTAGCAAAAATCGGATTTCATGTGACTATTCCGACTACAAAAGAGCCACCTGGTTTGAATCTGGAAGGGCTAGTAATCAGATTTTGCCTGGCAGTCTGATCGAGGCCTAAATGTCATTGCTCTCGGTGAAACTTGACAAGCGACGACGTGGTTTCGCTGCGCGGCGTACTTGCCCTTTAACGCCACACGGCTGCTTCTCCGGACGCTGTTGTGCATGCAGCCGTCTCGCTGCTTCCAGCGTTGGAGCGTGCGACTGAAACGACGGCGCTCGCAGCAGCCAGCCGAGTTAATGCGGAGCTGCATTATTTATCCCCAAGCTTAATGAGCGGGGCCTCGCCTCGCCTCGCCTCGCCTCGAATCACTGGAATATTACACATTGGCCGGTGTCAACACACGCTGCCTTGTCAACAATAATGAGATTATGTAATTTGATAGCCGCGTTGGCTTCCTCAGCCCCCCCTCCCAACCCTGTTTCGGCTTGGCCGCTGCACGAAGTCGTGACGGCGGCGGCGGCATTGGCAGCATTGGCGGCGCTCTTGTGAAGGTCAGTGATTTGTGGTAGCCCCCCAAGCCCCCTCCACGCCCCCCACCTCCGCAATCTAATACAACAGGTACGTCTGCAGGTGGTTGGGGAAATTAACCGAGCGCGGTGGGCGGCGATGGCAGGCTAATCGTTGGGAGGGTGGGGGGTAAGAATCTCTAGAGAGAGTTGGAGGGGGCCGGGGGAGGGGAGGGGAGGGAGGCGGCGGCCCAGCGTGATGATAAATGTTTACGGCACTGCATTAAGCGGAAATTACCGTTTTTTCCTCCCCCCGAGCCTGCAGGGGGCTGCCGGATTGTTCATTCACACGGGGTATCGCGGCCCGCCGCCATCGGCACCGTCGCCGTAAATTAAGGCTTTCACCGTGAGAAAAGGTGGCAACGGCAGAGGAGGAGGAGGTGGAGGAGGAGGAGGGAGATCAATCATCTGGACGGGCTGTTCAAAATCATTATTTGGCTTCTCGACGATTGGAGAGCGGCAAATCATCGCTTGCCGCCCGAGACCGATGGCGATGGCGGCGGCAGTGGCGGCGGCAGCCTCGCGCGGAGGTGAGCGAACCCGACGGGAGAAGCGGAGAGCGCTTGTTTGGAGAAAAGGAGCGGCCCTGAGTGGCTCCTCCAAGCCAAGTATCGAGCAGGAGATCCCGGCAGAATCCATTATTTCGACTCCCTTCTCCTTCCATCATCAAGGCCGGGAACTGAGGGGCGTTGTGGGGGAGGGGGAGGAGGAGGGGGTGAGGGTGAGGATCTCCCGTCGCCGCTCTGCGCTTCAGATCCTCCTTCAGATCTCTGCTTTCATCGAGTGCCCTTGTCACGTCATTGATTTGATTTGCATGTTTTGTTTTTATTTCCCTCCCAAAACCGTTTTTTTCCCCCCCCGCGTTGACACGTTTCAGGACCGCACAACAGCAACACCGACAATCGCCCGCCCGTCCAAAAATGCCCGCCCGCCCGCCCGCGGCATCTGCTGCTAATCCACTTAATCTTTCCACCGGCAGCCTGTTCCAGGGCGCCTGTTTCCTCCTTGTTATTTCAGGAGAACGATGAGGCATTGTTGGAATTAACAACGGCTTAACCTCCCCGCCACGTTTCTTTACATCCCGTCTGCGGGAAAAAGGAAGGAGAGGATGGAGAGACCAAGGAGGAGAAGAAGAAGAAGAAGAAGAACTCCAGGGGAGGCGCCGGTGCTGCTCTGCGGATGAACACAATGGCGGGCGGAGATGTTCGCACCAATTAATGGATATCATTGGCTGCATAAATGATGTGCTGAGAAAAGGGACTCGCTTCCTCTATTGTGGAGCCCGAGCTGAATCTGCCGCTAAGCGTTTCAGCGGGGCTGGTACCAACCACCTGGCCGTCTCCTCGTCAGATAATAGGCCTCTCGCCGCTCCGCGGAGATTTTCCGCCGGGCCGAGGATTCCTTTAAAGAAAAAGAAAAGGGAAAAAAAAAAAAAAAGTTTAATTACCGCTCGTTCGCCTTCCCCTCCCTCCTCGTCTGTCGCCCAATAATGAGACAGTCCAGGAAATCAATTTAGCGCCGCCGTCGCGCTACAACAGGGAGAGGTCACGTTTTTTTTCACTCCCGGAGCTGCAAAGTGATCGTTTGTGTTTTTTTATTGCACAAAAGACCAAAGTGGTGAAAATTCAAACCTGCGGGAAAAAGTTCTCGAATAAAACTGCCGCCGTCCTGGTTACCGTTCCTGCTGTGTTCCGCCGAGACCCTGAATGCTCATGTGAAGTCACTCCAGATGTTTATTTTTTTTCTTTCTCACAGTTGGTGCATCCGCTCGCACCTGCTCTGCCTGCCGGAACGTTTCCAGCGTTTTCACTCGGGTTCAATATTTTGCGACGCGGACCTTAAAGCCGTTGCCAGACTCAGCAAAACAGGAAATGATGCTGAGACAGTGCGTTGCTGTTGTTGTTGTTGCTGTTGTTGTTCACATGGTTTCGATTGCTGAGTCCGCAGAGTTTTTCTCAAATGCAGTCGTCGAATAACACAGTTCATTCAGCAAATTCATCTCAATTCCAGAATTGACGGTGTCACTTCCTGGTGTGCTGCGTATTGAGTGCAGGCAGCGTTACACAATGTCATCAGTCTACTCAAGGAAAACAAAAATTGGCAGAAAGACAAGGAATTTTATGTGGCCAATTTTCTTACATCTGTGACATTTTCTCACGAGGGGCAAATTTAATTTTTTTTTATTCTAAGTGAAAAATTGCAACAATAGCAAAAAAAACAACAAAAGCGTGAATTCATCTTCAGCGCTCCAGCCCCCCCCCTGCTTAGACAGACGGTAAAAGGAACACGACAGATCAGCATTAACCCTCTAATTTATTCCCAATCAATATCCTGTCAATCCTCCCTCCGCCCCTCGCTCCCCCCGCCCCACAGCAGCCGTGAATAAGATGCTGATTGGGCAGAACTTTTGCGAGCGGTGGCTGCAGGCTGCTGTTCTGCGGGCGGCTCGCGGCACGTCCCGACGCATTTTTCTTCCCCGGCAAACAGTCGATAGCTTGCCGGAGCGTGAGAGTCTTCAAACGCTCCTCTGTGCAAGGGTTCAGGGGGCCGAGAGAGACGCCGCGATCAATATCGCATCTCCGGGGAGGCGTGAACGCAGATCGGACGATGCCGCACGCGGCCGCTTTATGTCGGCTGCCTCCTGCGTGGCTGGTTTGTGGGTTTCTGGGAGATGCAATGTTTTGACTAAGTATCTACCTATCTATCTAGCTAACTAGCTAGCCAGCTAGCTAGCAAGCTAGCAAGCATTTGGTTTCTCCCTCCAGATTTGACCGACTCTCTTCACTTTACGTCACTTCCTTCACGCTTCACTTCAGTTGGCTTGGGTCCTCATTGAAATGGAACATCTCCAACGCACTCAATACACCAAAAAACACCTTTACATCAGAAATATGGAAGGAAAAAGAAAAGAAAAGCATGAGTTCATTGTCTTTTCTGCTGCTGTGCCTGTTTTTTTTCTCTTTTTCCCCATTTTTTTAAATTATTATGTTAACGATTACTCCACTGGCTTAAATAAGAGACGGTTGAAGCAATATTAAAATACATCCCAACCCTGTTGCCAGGTTGGGCTCCTCCAGTCTGAAGGCAGCCTGGTGGTCGCGCCGGAGCCCTGCTTTTTATGCGTTCACGCCAACCTGTTGCTGGTCCTTTACGGCCTCCTGCCGCGTGGCCGATGTGGAATTGCAGCCGAGGGAATAATAACAAGTCGTCCCAACGCAGCCGCCGCGTGTTTAGTGTCGTTGACGGCGACGCTGTGAACGTGCCAAAGACAAACCCAACCTGTGAGGAGGAATTCTTGGTACTTTGGAACTTTCAAAACACAAACTCGTGGACTCTGAGACGTGACACGACGTCATCCGTCTCAGCAGGTTTTCTGTTGGCTTTTTACAGCCGCTTGATGGTCGTTTGCAAGGCACGCCACACGCTGATCCAGACTGAAATTTTATTACATTAGTTTCCTGAGCCCCAACCACTGTTCTGATTGAGGTCCCGCGCAAATAGCGTTGTGTTTACATGCATGCAAATGACACGTTTATCGTCATTTCCGAGTCTTAGCGGATTATCCAGCCGTCGATGTAAACAGCGTAATCCCACATCGCTCTTCCATTTCGCCACCCGACGGCGAGTAAATCATACAAACATGCTCGAAAAGATTTTGCCCAATATTCAATTTATTTGCGCGTGTGTCTCTGTGTGTGTGCATGTATCTATGTGTGTGTGTGTGTGTGTGTGTGTGTGTGTGTGTGTGTGTGTGTGTGTTACGTTTCTTCTTTTTTGCACCAAGGCAGCAAAGAATTTTGGGATTTTCACCGAAACGGAAACCAGTGAACATGTTGAAGCCAATCAGTCGGATGTTTGCAAGTTTGACTTTCCAGTCACGTCGATTCTGAAATCAACACCGACACATCGTCTCGGTTTGCATGACCCAGGCAGATATCGCACACACGCAAATCCAACAACCCCTAAACGCTCTCTATTTGTCTAGCGAGCTGCACATTCATCACGCTGTAAAATAATGATGTCGCAAGCTTTCGAACTTTCACTCGAAAGTTTGTTCACTCCAGTTATGTCGGACTCCCAGCTACGCGCTCGGAAGTTGGGCACGACTGGATGCAACGACTCGATCTGATCGGTGTTTAGCTTCCAGCTGCGTCCGGGCCGCAGAACCTCCCCGCCCCCCCACCGTGACTCTGCTTGGATCAAGACAGGAGTCTGTGAGGCGGAAAGGAGGTCGGAGCTGGAAGTTGACGACGTTCCGTTTAGAAGTTGCAGAAGGAAGTGGGAGGAACTTGTTGTTGTTGTTGTTGTTGTTGTTGTTGTTGTGTGTGTACCGACATTTAGGGATGAATTAGACCGGCGTGGGCTTCTGCTCCACCCATGGCAGTCAAAGGCACATGGGCCACTCCCCCACTGGCCTTCTGGCAAATACATCCTTGCCTCCATTTAAAACAACATACAATAGTTTTTAATGGGAGCCACCATTTTGAACTGTTTGAGTTCCAATTGTTGTTTGTTTTTTTTTCTCTGTTTTTTTCGGATGATGTACAAGATTATGAACTCCTAAGGTATAACTAACCACGAGTGAAAAAGTGCAAAATGATCAACAAAGCAGAGCCAGACTTCTATCGGGATTGGGCAAAATTTTCACTTTAAAAGCACGGCAAAAACGACGAAAGATGGCGAAAAAAACTTTTTTTGCCAAGCACAGCAGCTAGGGGGCAGTGACCCCCTAGTTCGCCCCTCACTCTCCAGTTCTTCACTTTATCTGATTGGTCCACAAATAGATGATTTTGCCAAATTACTGTTGAAGTTCGGTTAACAAATTCTGTCTCAAAATCTTCGTGTTGTGTTTGACGGACGGACACGTGAAACAAATCTGAAATCTGAAATCTAAAAAAGACTTAATACGAGTTTTGCGACACAAACTCGAGCTAAGGAAAACCGTGAAACTTCCTCGGACAAACTCAGGAGGATTATGAGGTCGTGACCTCTCGTCTTGCAGATTGCGTCCCGACCAACCGTCGGCGGTTGGCTGTGTGGCAGAGCAGCGGGAGTGAAGTGGCTTTGTTTAGTGTCCGGTTGTTACCTGGAATAAATCCTCCGCTCTCAGGCGTGACAAACTGCCACACGCTGTTACCGAGGCGCTTCTTCACGCGCATTTACATACATATTATTATTCAGGAGGCTCCACGATTCCATTTGGGGGCATGAAAACACCATTTCCCATCTGGTGTGAGCCCCCATTGCGATTATGCGCTGGGATGGGCTCATATCACCCAGGGTGTCCCATTACTTTTTCCTCTTCCTTTTATTCCTCTGGTTTCCGTCCACAATAATATCCCAAGTATTGGCCTTAATTATGTGTGCGGGGGTATTTGTAATTATGGCATGAATATGCATATAAACAGCTTAGCCTCAAAATGACCTGGACTGGGAGCCTCCGTGTGTGTGTGTGTGTGTGCTGGCTGGTGCGATGACATATTTTCTCTGCTACGCTGTTTCTAATAAGCCCACTACGAATGCTTGTGATTTGCTGCAGACATCATTTCTTTCTTTTTTTCATACATTTCACACTGTACATTTCCTCTCTGATTAACGTCTTGCTTTTCGTATTTCTCACATTATCAAAGCCAGATTAGCCCTGAGGCGCTGATCATGTGGGTATTAGACGTTTCTCTGCACATTGGGAGCCTTTTAAACGCATTTGAAAGAAAAAAAGGCGGGAATCTTTAATTTGGCACAAATTTTTTGTCGCTGTGCTCATTTTTCTTCTTTTCGAAATGTCATGAGACAGCAAACAGAGGGCTAAACATGCAGCGTATTGGTGATCGCCAATCACAGAAAGGTCCTCCACGAGAGTCTGGATATAAAAAAATAAAATCTAAAAATGTGAACAATTTTCAGACTTTTTAAACTGTTTGTCAATATTCATAAAATGGACATAACCTAAAGTAAAGTGGGGCTTTGAACAGGTTTTTCAATCTACATAATTTCTTCTCATTAACTAATCTCGATCAGCGGTGTCAGTTTAAAAGACCAGTGTGCAACATTTGAAGCTGCATGACAATAAATGAAAAATAGATAAACACGCATGTGTTTGTGTCGCAAAAGAGCATCTTCAGTTGAGAAGGACGGTCCAACCACAGCCCTCACGCTGGTAACAGTGTGACAGAGGCGCCTCCCTCTGGATCCACCACCTGCTGACTAACTCATTTCCTGTTTACATGGATGACATTTTAACACAGCAAACGCCAGTTGACATTTTCAAACCATCGAATCGCCACACACCCGCTGTCCCTACCAGCAGGTGGCGCTTCCCAGCAAATCCACTTTACCAAAAAACAGAAGCAAATGCGAACTTAGTGGCCGCTTTGACTTGATCTCTTCAACCACCTGCAAAACCTGAACTTAATCTCCTCTGGTCTGCAGGCAGGATCCAGCCTCAGCTCGCTTTGGTTTGCACTCACTGCAGGGGGAAAGAGCTCAGAGCAAATAAATAAAGCAACGTGGCCTCACTTCAAAATGCATCGATTTTTTATTATTTTTTTTGTTAATTGCATCTTAAAAAGGACTAGTGGTACGTGACCACAATCGAATGAGTGTCGTGACGACATGGTGACCAAGTCTTTCTCAGTTTGTTTTGATAGAGGGAAGTAATGTAAAGGTACAAAAGCTCTCGCGTTTCATTTATTGAAGAACAAAAAAAACAGGTATTTGTACATGGAAAATAATTAATCCAAGTTTTGTGCATAATTTTTCAAGATTTTTTGCACCATTGATTGGAACATTGCTTCAATTTGTGTGTGTGTGTGTGTGTGTGTTTTAAGGCCCAGCTTGTGATATTTGCAGAAAGTTTTCGGTGTAAACAGGGACAAAGCTTTGCTTAGCTTAGCTTTTTTTTTTCCCACTCTAATATGGTTTCCCACCACTAGATGCTGCTAAATCTCACTCTCGGGGCCTTTAAATACGTTGCTGTCATTGAGTTGAACCAGCCTTGATTGGAAGGGTTTGAGTGATTGCTCAGGTCGGTGGTCGGTGGCCTCTTATCTCTGTTCCACTGAGTGCAGGAGAGGCCATGGAAACCTGTGCAGTGATTCATGCTGTGAGCTTTCTATTAATTTCCCAGACAACTATAAGTCTGGATTGATTCCTGCTCATAAACGTCCCGGCCAGCCGGACTTTTACTTGACAGAATTTATTGCAGCACTTCCTGTCCTTCCTTCAAAAAAAAAAAAAAAATATATATATATATTAAACTACAGACGTGGTGATGATGGTGTTCTGAACAAGATGTCCCGCTCCCTTTCAATCTGAGGCTGCTAGAAATAAGATCTATAAGCCTCCATCACTGCACCTGGATCCCCCCTGCATTTTATATTTTCAATATTGTTTTAAATGAAGCTTTTAGGCTGTTACGACCCCTTGATCCTGTTCTGCTGCTGCTGCTGCTGCTGCTGCTGCTGCTGCTCTGCGCTCTCAACGGGACGCACTTTGTCTTGCGATGACAGGTGAATCCTCGCCTCGCGCTCGTCCGTGCCACGCATGCACCGCTGGAGCGCACCAATACGGTCGCCCCTCCCTCCCCTCCCGCCCCCCTGCTGCTGCTGCTGCTGCTGCTGCCTGCCTGCCTGCTCGCAGCGGAGGAGGAGCAGACAGAAGAGCGGAGCCGAGGCACCTCAGGCAGGCGAGGGACGCGGCAGCACGAGGAGCAGGAGCAGGAGCAGCGTCGACGGCCGGGGAGGAATGAGAGAAAGGTGCCAGTGATGAGGACCTAGCGGAGGCGGACGGTGACCGAGCGGCGAGCTTGGCGGGACTGCCTGCTTCTCCTGTGTCGGCATCACGGAGCGCATCGGAGCCGCTGACTGGAGGAGGAGCAGCGGCGGCGGCGCGGCGGCAGGAGCAGCAGCAGAATCCCCGCATCCCCGCAGCCCCCACACCGCATCACTATCACCCGGACAGTGCAGGTGAGTCCCTCCTCACCCTTCCCCGGGGGTGACGCCTGCATGTTGGCACCCGGCTGGGGTCTTCAGACGAGCACGTGGCTCGGCTCGATGAAGACTCAGCGAGGTGCGTGTGTGTGTGTGTGTGTGTGTGTTTGGTCTCCCCGCAACTTTCAAGCGTCCGCTCGGGCTGTGTTACAGCCTCGCTCGCGGTCGGGTAAGTAGCGTGTGCATGCTCGCGTGCGTGCGGTTCACCTCACGGAAAGGAGACAGATCTCAGTTGTTTTTTTGTTTTTGGTTTTTTTTTCCTCCACCAGGTTAATTGTTGTATGGCGATAGATTCTCGTGCGCGTGTGGGTGTGTGAGGGTGTGTTGGTTTTTGAAAGAAACAGCAGGAGGCGTCGCTTCTCTGCAGGGAAACTTTGTCGCGATTGATCTCAGAGGAATTTATATCATGAGGCCATAATTGTCAGGGCAATTTAAACAGGCAGCAGCAAACAGAACAGGAAAAAGACAATAGATTTGATTCCATAAAATGTGCAGTTATATAAGAAACTTTATTTTGAAAAGAACAAAATTCCAACCTCTGAAAAAAACAAACTTTACATATGAATATTTCCACAAAACCTAAATTAAAAGACAAGTTGAAAAGTCAAACACTGAATAAAACTGTATGGAACACAAAATTACACAAGAGTTGATGCCAGTATTTGACTGCAAGGAAATAGAAACAAAACAACAACATCAACGAAACAGCAGCTTTCTTTAATCGGGGTCGATTCTGCAGCGTGGTTCCTCCCCCGGTGTCGCGCAGCAGAGCATCAAACCCCCTTTTACATTCATCGCAACATCTCATCTCCAAACAGGCGTGAGACGCCCTCCCTTAGCGCAGCCTCGGCCCTCGTCGCAGCCAGCGGCGTTTAGCTCCCCGTGCACCCGCCGGCGCCCCCTGTCCTCGCAGCAGCCGTGCGGGATGTTGCATCATGCGCCAGGCTGTGCTGGGTGCACAGGCGGCGGCGGCGGCGGTGGTGGTGGCTCCATGGCTCATCGGAAAGGCCCGTAGCGCAACAGCAGCTCATTACAAGTGCAGCGGGACGCCCCCAACCCCCCACCCTCCCTCCTCCCGCCTCCCTCCTCCTTCAACCCCCCGGCAGGCTGCCGGCGGCTCATTAGGGGTCACCGAGGGCCAAGTCTCCCACCAGGAGCCCTGGCTTGTTACTGCGGCGCTGAGTGAGACCACTGCTAATTGGAGTGAATTCCTTTTCCTCCTATTTTTTCTCCCCCTCGTCCCCAGACAGACTGAAGGAAAGTAAAGAGGGAGAGCAGTCGTCGGTCAGACTTTACTGGGAAATGGATTTAAATGCCGATGTGAGGTTTTCTGTTTCCTCTCAGCTCAGGGAGCCTTTTTGAGTGGCGAGGTGGTCGGTGCAAATCCCACCACGCCTGGCTGCCGCTGTGAAGACGCGCCAGTGCTCGCGCTTCCCGTATGGCCGACGTCCGACGTATTTTTTAATAATAAAGTAGCAGTTCCTCGCTGAAAAACAAAACTTTGTAGACTTGAAAATTTGAATAACTAGAATATTATTGCAATGCAACTCTATCATGAATACCAACTCTGGCCAACAGGGGTGGTAGTTTCACAAATCAACTGATCTCACTTGAACTGCTCGCCTCCTCCAGGCTTGTATGCAGTAAAAACCAACAGGGAACAACAGGCTGAGCTCAGGCTCACAAATGTACGGTGAGCCGCAAGGGTCAAAATAGTTTCACAGAGCTCAAATGCAGAAATTGTCATAGCACGCAAATACACACACTCGCAAAAAACAGAACTTGCAATTCACTTTCTCCTTTAGCCACTGGAGGGAGTGTGTTTCTGATTCACACACTGTGTTAATTCTACTTCCTGCTCTGCACCAGTTCTAGTTGCCACCAGCTGATTCCACTCAGGTAGCTGCAGCAGCAAGTTCCTTGCGGTTTTTTTTTGCCCCTAAAGGTGAAACAAAATGTCACAAATAATTGTTTGTCTGCCTCTCGGCCGCTCTGCTCCCCAGTCAGGCCACGCTGATTACGGCAAACGCTTTCGGGGTCAGCGGCGCCCGTGCAGACGAAGAACCTGGCGGCAAAATCCGTTGTTGCTGCGGAGTGAATCTGACCCTCGGCGGGTTTCTGCTCGAATGCCGCGAGGGGAAATCTTTGACGCCAGCGTTGACTCGACCGCAGCGCTATCGACCGGCCGGCTTCCTCCCCGTCAGAATAAACTATAATGCATGAACCGGAAAAAAAACCTCTCCCCAGACTGAACGTTCACACTGGCGCTAAAACATTTAGCCACTGAGCGTCTGAATATCACTTTTATTAAAAGGGGCACCGTAATCAAGTGAGTGCAGAAGTCTGGAAGTCTTTTTTTTTTTTTTTTTCTTCCTACCATCTCTTTATTAGAAGCTCATTTCCCTTTTGATATTCCACAAGCTGCTTTATGGCACAGTTTCAGAAATGCATCCCTTGGAAGAAAAGGAAGAAAAAGAAGAAGAAGAAGAAGCCTGTTGGTTTTTCGCTTTCTCGTTATTGGAGATTAGAACTAGCTAACTGCTCTGCATTTTGTTTTTTGGAAATGCACTTTGTATTTTCATTATGCGCTTTCATTTCGTGACTCCGATATTGGAACACGTGGCCACGCGCAGAGTGAGATCCTTAATTGACTTGGAATTATTTTGATAAAACAAAACAAAACGAAGTGAAGCGGCTCCGTCCCTAATTAAAACCTGCGGGTTCGCTCTGTGCTCGCGCGGAAGCTTTGTTGCCTTTTAGCCATTCCGTTCGCTCCCCCCTCCTCCTCCGCCGTCGGTGGCTGCTGGGTCGAGGTCGGCGGCCCTCGAAGCCTCTCGCACTGCGCGCGGAACTGCTTCGGCAGCCGTCTGCGTGTCGGGGAGCGGTGCGTTTTTGCGATTCTCGCCTGGATTTTGTATTTAAATCAGCCATTTGCAGGTGTGAAGGTGCGGTTGAGAACGCGTGATGTGTTCATCTGCAGCCGAAGGACGCTGGCGGCTTTTCCTCAAAGACCTTCAGAAGGCCGACGCCTTCTTGTTGCACCGCCCGTTGTTTGATATGTATTAAACGTAAGCAACCACCAACCCCCCCCCCTTCCCCCCCAACACACACTTTTCCCCCCCCTCTTTCAATTAGTCGGCGAGGGCGAGGTGAATGTATAATTGAGTTTGAGGCTATTGTAAAATTTAAATTTTCATGTGTTCCCCTCATGGAATCGCAAAGTTCATTTGGGTGCTTTTTTTTTTTTTTGGGCTGGAAATGAGTTTGACGCTTCCGAAGGCACGGCCGCGCTCAGGGTCGCGCATCTATTAGCGGCTCGGCTGCAAACTGTGCTCAGTTGCGACCGGTGGAGATGAAAGAAAAAAGAGAGCCGCATTCCAATCAGCTGCTGCTGCTGTGCGACGCTGCTCGCTGCTCCATGAGGTCGGATCAGACGGGAATTAGCGGCGGGATGATATTTATGTCTTATTTAATTTTCTCAAGACTTTTAAAAATATTATAAAGTCAGGATGAGGTCATTTTGATTGAGGTGCTGCTTACCTTGCTCATTTTGGGTCACTAAATTCCACTTGAACTGCTTCGCCAGAGTCTGAATCTCACGGTGGCGCTAATGCTAACGTTGGCATGAGGATCAACAGGCTCCCTGGCCCGGTTTTTGCCGTTTTGTGTGTGTGTGTGTGTTAGTGTGTGCGTGTGTCACATCGTAGCGACATTTGTTGCGTAACGATTTGTACATATCGCGCATATGTCATTCGACCCGCCTTCCCTGCAATAATCCAGCGTCGTGCCAAACGGCCGACTTTAGTCCCGAGAGAGGAGGGAATCTCTTGATCCTCTTTATCTTGGCCGCCTGCCGCGGCTCGCTCGCCGCTAGCAGGGGGATGAGGTGCCGCAATTGGACCGGCAGGAATCCAGGGGCGACGAGCAACAGATCGACGGATCGAGTTTCCGTTCGGTTCGACTGAATCACGTTTTAATATCCTTCCCCCCTCAGCCTGGCGCAAACAAAAGAACAGAAGAAACCTAAAGATCTACAGAAAGCTCTACGTTTAGCCCTCTGTTTACAGCCTCCTGCTGAAACTGATGCGCAGTTGAATTAGAAGCAAGGCTGTCTCAGAGGGCGGAGCCAACACCTGGCTGCCGTTGTTTGCTACCATCCTGTGAGAAGTGCCGGGGCCCTTTGTGACATCACCAGGGACTGTTTTTTCAAAGAATCAGCTGATTTAGGATTTAGCGAAAGACAATGAAAATGATGAACTCATTTACTCGCGTCGCTATCAGCCGGCTCGCGGCGCTCACCACAGCAAAGGGGCTCCTCTGGTGTTGCTGCTCGGGGTTTGCCGCCCTGGAAAGAAATAGTTATCAGTGGGAATTTGACGTCACTCCAGCTTCTGAGGTAAAATGTAACCATCAATATTTGATGGCCGCACCGCAACGTTAAGACACGCGAGCTGCTTTGTTGTCGTGTCAGCAGCAGAATTTTTTCTTCTTCTTCTTCTTCTAGCGATTGGCTAGTAATGTCAAAATAAATTTAGATGGTTGGGATGAGGGATGATTTGCTTTTTTTGTTGTCTTTTTTTGAAATTCAGAGCCAATTTTTTTTTTTTCTTCTTTCCTTTTTTTCCCCGTTCCAGCACGATGGAAGATGAAACAGTAGCTGCTGCAGGGTCTCAGTCCAGTGCACTTCCACTCTCGTGATTCATCTATGCTTCAACAATTCCCCTTTCCCCCACCCCTCCGACCCCAGCGTTTGATTGGGCTCCTCCTCTGAGAGGCTTTAAAAAGCACACAGCCACGGTTAATGTAAGGAGGAGCTCAAAGTGAAGAGCTTCAACCCGCGACTCTTCCAGTTGCCCAGCCGTCGCCGAGCTGACTCGCAGGAACACCGACTGTTCATCCACCGGCCGGAGCTGTGAAATCGAAGTCACTTCACCTCGCCGTCGCGGCGGCGGCGGCAGGTTCAACGCCTCGGGTCGTCTGCGCTCCCATGACGGCCAAACTCGATTTCTTCTCGCTCACTCCTGGTTTATGATTCACTCGCAGCAGAGAATTGGGTTTTTGAGTCACTGTAGTAGCCGACTGTCGGCTCTGCGCGCCAAAATCAATAATGGCGCGCAAGCTCCGCCCACTCCCAGTCCCAACTGATTCGCACAGTGGAATCCACTGATTTGAAATGAGAAAAAGATGCATTTCAATGGATGGGTGAAAAAAATGAAATAAAGATCAACAATATTTTTTTGTCCATCTCAAGTGAGTGAGTCGGAGTCGGGCTACTGGTATCTATGGATCAAAAGAAAGTTGACCTCAGCTGCTGGTGAAAGGAAGATGGACCTTGTGGAGGAAGTCCTTTTTTCTTTTTCAAAACTGCAGATTTTCAACAAAAAAAAATGAACCCACTTCAAGGGGATTTAACTACCGTTGGAAGATTGAGGCGATTTCTAAATTGTCATCAATTACGGTTATGAACTTTGAATGGACTCCTCGGGTCTTTTCAGGTCTATCAGGGCCATTTCATGAGATCACAAGCATCTGAGTATTTAACTTTCCAAGGAAGAGAAGGTTTTAGCCTCAAAATAAAATAAAAACGGCAAAAAAAAGGGAAACAAACTGGTCCTTCAAAAAACCCTGAGATTGTAATTTGTTCTGAAAACATGCCGCATTAGACGATTAAGAACCCTTTTTTTTTTTAAGCTGTAACCATCACCGCAGGGTTCACAACCAGCAGTTTCAGTTTAGTGACTCAGCACCGGGGATTTCTGCCTTTTCTGTCGGCCTTTTCAAACCAATTTGGCATCATGGCTCTTCCAAAGACTTGGATTAGTGCGGATGAGCTGCGAGGAGCCACTTTAGGTTGCCTTTTTGCATTCATATCCCCAAACTGTTTTGGAAAATTGCTGCTCGGCTCTTTAACCCCCAACACGCCACAAGTGTTTTGCACACAAAGAAAAACTGGACTTTGGTGGGCGGGGAAAAAAAAGAAAACACTCTACGCACCCGTCAACTGACGTGATCCGGATCCAGATCAGTTTTCCAGATGATTAAGAGTGGATTTTCACAGAGGGGGAGAGAGAATTTCCGAACATGCTTGAAGTTTTCAGATGTCGGGAGGGTGGAGAAACAGTCGCTGCCACATGCTGGCATCCTGAAACACAATGGCCGTGGAGACAGTAGCTGGAGCCGCGAGGAAGGAACTTCATCACCATCCCGCTGTGACTGCTGGGCGCCACCACCCCGCCCCAAGGAGGAGATGCACACACACACCTCCCATCAGACTTCACACCTGCCATGTTAACGGGCTCCTGCCGGGTCTCAGCCGCAAAAATCTGACATAGTTGCCACGGCGATGCATCGGCTCTAGGGGATCTGACGTCAAGATGGACCATTAGAAGGTGCGACTGAAACTTTATCCTGTCTGGAAAACTGACCTTGGCCACTGGGCTTTTTGGTTTATCTGACTTCCTCCCATATCTGAACATGTGACCTGAACAATGTGAGAACTCGGCACCCTGCCAGCCTGAGTGCAGGAGAGGTGAAGGTAGCAGCGGGGGAATGGGAGGTTGGATGGATGAGTGGATGGATGGATGAGGATGGATGGAAGGGTGGCTGAGGATGGATGGAAGGGTGGCTGAGGATGGATGGAAGGATGGCTGATGGATGGATAGATGACGGGAGGATGATGATAGATGGATGATGGAAGTATAGATGGAAGGATGGATGATGAATGGTGGATGGATGGAAGGATGGATGATGAATGGATGATGGATGGATGCGGATGGATGGAAAGATGGATGAGTTGATGGATGTATGCGGATGGATGGAAAGATGGATGATGGATGGATAGATGACAGGAGGATGGATGATGGAAGGACGGATGAGTTGATGGATGGATGCGGATGGATGGAAAGATGGATGATGGATGGATAGATGAGAGGAGGATGGATGATGATGATGGAAGTATAGATGGAAAGGTGGATGATGAATGGATGGATGGAAGGATGGATGATGGAAGGATGGATGAGTTGATGGATGCATGCGGATGGATGGAAGAATGGCTGATGGATGGATAGATGGTGGGAGGATGGATGATGATGATAGATGGATGATGGAAGGATGGATGATGAATGGAAGGATGGATGGATGGATGGATGGATGAGTGGAAGGATGGATGGATGAGTGGATGGATGGATGGATGCTCTCTTGGTTGAACTGTCTGGCAGAGGGTTAGGGTTAGAGGGGTTATGGTCAGACCAAAAGGTCATCATCACCTTCCTGATGCAGCAAGGCAAAGGTGCTCACTGACAAGGACAGCGGATGTCCTCGTCCCTCAGCCTCCATCCAGCCGAGCTCTCACTGATGCTTGTTAACAGCCAGGTTCCTATTAATCAGTTACTTTGCTGCTGATTGCTGCTCATTGGATGCAGCCGAGTGCCGACAGAAGCAAAACGGCTCATTTTTCATTTGCCTCCACAAGCAAAAGAGTTTTTGTATTTGACGTCTTTATTTCTCTTAAGAGTGGAGCCGTCGGAGTGAGTCCCGACTGACGGTGTTTAATCACAGACACCAAAAGAAAAAAAAGTCTGTGGAGTTTTTCAAAAGACTTTCAAAAGATCTTTTCATCCCCGTCGTTTTGGAGGAGACGACCTGGAAATCTTTGCAGATGAAGCCAGAGATTTTTGTTTCGAACAGCAACAATCAGACACGCGGCCGTCTTGAACTCTCTCTCAGACTCTCATTTTTTTTAAAGAATTTCACTCTGCAGGTCAGACAAAGACGTCACAATAGTCTCTTGAGATTTATTGTCAGATTGATTTTGATTGTGTTTGTTTGTTTTTTTCCCCCTGCAGTTTTCTGACATTTTATGCACTCAATTGAAAACAGTTTGCGCTGTCCAATCCCCATGTAATTACACTTAACAAAACACTTAAAAAAAAAAATCTTTACCTGCAGTATTGGGAAAGGAGTCTTGGCTATTATGTGCAGCACATCTGCGCCATGTCTCCTTGTTGTCTGTAATTAGGAGCGCAGAGATGATAATGGGAGCTAATGGATTGCTAGACGCCAACACCAAAATGCCAAAGGGGGCGGAAAAGGAGGAGGACAAAAAAAAAAAAAAAAAAAATCAAAGCCAGGCGGTAAATTCCCCTGTGAAGCAGGCGTCGATGACAGTGGAATAAAGAGCGACGGCGGCTGTGTTTGTTTTGGAGGACGTTCTGGGAGACGCGGCGCTCGCATGAGAGCCATATTGTCCTTCTGTCTTCCTCCCTTTCTTTCCCTTCGCGACGGCAGCTGTTGCGGCTTTGATCAGCGGGAGGCGGCGCTATAGATGTAGACCTGAAGGCCGCGCACACACACACACACACACACACCACATTCATTATTATTATTTTTTATCATTATTTATATTTTAATTATGCTTTTTAATTCAAGGAGATTCCGAGACTTTCCACAGATTCTGTTTGTAGTCTGAGAGGCCGGATGTGTTTGTTGGATCTGTGTTGTTCATTTTAAATATCCTTTGCACGCCAGAGCTCACTGACAAAGTCTGGAAACGGAGGAGGAGGAAAAAAACAACTGTCTTTTATCTGAGAATGTTTGGTAAATTCTTTAACAAATCGCCCGACTGTGCAGCTGTGGGAGCTTCAGCTCCAAATGAATAACTTCATTTTGAGTTTGAAATGTTTAAATTGTTATTCCTCTATTTTTTCGTGTTTATTTTGACGGCTCTGTGAGAGTTCAGTCCTCTAATACACTCTAATCGACAGCAGTCCTGCTGCTTCGCCTTGTTAATCTGGAAAAATAAAAACATGAAAGGTTTTCGTCTTGGAAGAAATTTTGTCCATGAGGCCCGACCGAAAAACTGTCGAGTCAAATAACCTTAATATTATTATTATTATTATTATTATTATTAATAATAATTATTCATTCATTCATTCATTCATCTTCTATACCCGCTTATTCCAATTCAGGGTCACGGGGGTCTGCTGGAGCCTATCCCAGCTGTCTTAGGGCGAAGGCAGGGTACACCCTGGACAAGTCGCCAGTTCATCGCAGGGCCACATAGAGACAAACAACCATTCACACTCACATGCACACCTACGGACAATTTAGAATACTCAATTGACCTCACATGCATGTTTTGGAGTGTGGGAGGAGCCGGAGAACCCGGAGAGAACCCACGCAGACACGGGAGAACATGCAAACTCCACACAGAAAGGTCACAGGTCCGGCCCCGGAATCGAACCCACGACCTTCTTGCTGTGAGGCGGCAGCGCTAACCACTGCGCCACCGTGTCGCATAATAATAATTATAATAATAATAATAACTTCTCATCTGTGTTGCTGATCTGTTGGGTGTTGAAGTCGTCTGTGCAGATAATTGCAGCTCAGGAGTCGACGCTCCTTTAGTTCCGCGACATGTCGGCCGTGACAAAGACAAATAAACAAGCGACGGAAAAATCCAGAAGTCGGCAGCAGTGCTGAGGGCGGGGGTGTCGGATTGGGGGCGGGGCTGGCAGGGGAATTGAAACGGCGATGTCGACGCACCTGCGACCGGAACTGCTCGGTGGCGTCACTAATTTATCACCGGGGCTTCAGGCAGCGCAGGTGCTTCCAGGTCGGAAGGATTTGAGCTTCCCGCAGGAGATGATTCACCGGCAGTCAGTCGCTCCGACCGGAGTCGCTCACTCTCAGCTGTTTGACGACGTTAGAAAAAAAAAAAAAAATCAATGGCAAATCGGCATTAAGACGCAACCCATTAATAGCAGACAGCTTGTCGCTGCCGCACGCCTGGTATAAAAAAACCCCCACAAACGACGAAAAACAAAACAAAACAAAAAAAAACGTCCTGTTCTCCGGCTCGTGCGTCGCTTTTGCCAATAAAGCTCCGTTTCAAGCGGGAGATGAGTTGCCGTGTTTCTTGGCTCCGTGCTGCCACTTGGAGTTTGTTATGTCACTTTTTGTGTTTTTTTTTTCCTTCTCCCTCCCTCCCATGCGCTCGTTATAAACAGCGCTGCGAGTCTGCGGGGAGGGTCGCTGGAAGAGCCGCCGCGGATATTTTGACAGTTGGCCGGGATTTGTGAGGCGGGGAGGGAACGACGCGGCTGCAGAGCCATATGGCGGCCGCACGCCCGCCCGCCCGCCCGCCGCACTCCTCCTCGGCCCGAGCCGAGCTCATTATTTCGCCGACCAGGAACTGGACGGTGACTTGAGTCAGGAGAACTTTTCAAAGGCCAGAATTGGTGCACAAACTTTCCAAAGCCCTGGGTTGTTGTCGTGGTTGCGTGCAGATTTGAATTGTCGGAAGAGTAGAATGTCTATTAGCTGCAGTGGCGGAAGCAGGAAGTGCGTTTGTTTAAACAGCACAGGACTTGACTGGACTGGACTAGTGTAAAAGGAGAAAGAAGTAAGACTGCGAATGAACTTTTACTGTATCTTCTATAATGTATCTTTGATTTTGAGTCATAAAACAAGCTACAGATGATGAGGTCATTCCTCTCTAATATCAGCTAATTCATTTATCGCCTTCATGCGGACCTGTTTGAGTGTTTCTCTTTGTATTGCGTGTGCATATAACATATTTTTATAACTATTTCGTCCAAGGTTGTCTGTGGATGAACCAGAGGAGGAAAACATGGATTTTTAAAATATTGATACACATTTCCAAAATTAATTCCAAATCCATATTCATGTATATTGACTACCCATGAAGGCCATGTATAACATAGTGAAGCAGGAGATGGAGGCAATTCACACCTCTGTGATGTTCAACCTCCTGCATCGTCAATCAGAAAAGTTGCACTTGTTGTTGTTGTTGTTCTGGTTGTTGTTGTCTTGCGATGCTGACTGTGGAAAAACTGTGGGACGAACACTGGGACTGTGAAGACAGCAAGTGCAACATCACCATCGACCTCTTCGCTACAACTCCAACCTACCAACTGTTACGCGGCAGCCGAGCTTGTTGCCACGTGTCTTCTCCACCGCTGTGGCGCCCTCAGGTGTCGTTTAGACGCTTGTTGGCGCCCAAACTACACCTGTTTCCAGCGAGAGATCAATAGAAAAACCTGCTCAGTTTTTCCTCCCACACCGACATGCACGCACACACAAATGCCTCCCTCCAACGCTTTTGTTCCTATAAAACAGGAGCTGTTGGGCAAAGTGAAGGAGAGCGGGGAGGGAGGAGCCAATCAGGACGCAGCTTTGTGGGAAAAGTGTTTGTGTTTTTGCGCCCTGACAAGGAGAGGGAGGGAAGGCAGGGAGGGGGGGCGAGGAGCAGATAAGAAGGACGAGCGAGAGAGAGCGAGGAAGATCCAAACGGCAGAGTGGGAGGAGCCCAGGAACACAGGAAGCCTCCTCATCTCATCTCATCATCAGGAGACAACAGGCGGCTTCTGCTCAGAGTGTTTAGCCCACTTTTCTCTGAGCCAATTATCTCTTCGAGACTGGAGGTGAGCAGCAGCAGCAGCAGCCGCAGCCGCAGCCGCAGCCGCAGCAGCAGCAGCAGCAAGAATCTCACGGTGACAATATCGTCTGAGAACAGCGGTGTTTTTCAAAAAGATACTGTAGCCGTACACGTGAAAAAAAACCAACATGTTCTGTTTCGAGGAGCCACTGGAAATTTGGCAAAGAATGAAACAGGAACGGGCTGCAGTTTTTGGAACACAGCAGTCGGTCCAGGCGCAGTGAAAACTGGAATGTTTTTGGGGAGTTCTCATCCTCATCAGCCACGAAAAACCCTATTTTTGCGCAGCCCGGTGTGACCGTCCGTCACCTTCACCCGCGGTTTTGTTGCAAACGGGGATAAAACGCCGGCGGACAGGTGAAGCCTCAGAGCGCCTTAGCGGCTGAACCGGGCTTCTGTTTCATGCTGTTGTCTGCCCGGCGGTGATTAAGCGGCCGCGGCTGCCGTGGCGGCTCAGCCGATGATTCCCGGCCAGCGCCGCCCAGGCGTCCCGGCTCCGAGGGGGTCGGGCTGGCGGGATCGGAGGGTCAGCCGATCCGCTCGGAGGTGCGGGAGATTTATGAGCGACCTGGAAAAAAAGCCGCCGTCTTGCGGAGGGAGCGGGAGCCATAAATCAGGAGGAAGTGGGTCACGTCGGGTCAGCAGGCTGCGGGTCGGCTGTGGCTCCGCCCCCCCGACACCGCTGCTCCCTGTCTGTCCCATAGGTTTTAGTTTCCGTATTGTGTTATTTTTTTTTTTTTCTTTTCGTCCCCAGGACAACGGTTGACAATTTGGCTGAACTCGTGCAACCGCTCGGCCTTTTAAAAATTCTCCATTTTTTTCCCTTTCCGCCTTCCCGGCTCCGATCAGCTGCCAGTCTCGCCGCCTAATGAATTCCTGTTTTCCTTTCTGGAAAATGTCAGCAGCCTCTTTAAGTGAATCAGCGCTCAGCCCCTCTATTATCTTCCCGCCATGTTAACACTCGTGGCCTTTTAGCCGCTGCTCGTCTTAATCACCCCAATTATATCATGTTTGTCCTGCGAGAGTGAGGCGGGCGAGCGAGCCAATGGCGACACCTGCCAGTCCCCCCCCCGTTGGTTTGAATCCCTCGGCTGGTCTGACTGGTTTTGTGAGTCGTCTTCCCGAGGGGAGAAATTGATCCCCCCCCCCCGACTCGAGGATTAGCGACGAGGCTGCGGCCAAATGTTGCAGCCGCTCCCTGCATGTCGCATGCAGGGAACGCAGGCCCTTTATTAGCTGTTGCATAACGTTGGGGAGGTGGGCTTGGCTTGCATGGGCGTCAGAAGAAGAAGAAGAAGAAGAAGACTGCTTCCTGTCAAGGCAGTGGGCGAGCGGCGGCAGCAGTGAATAGCGTGAAGCTGCTCTTCCAGTCCTCAGACGGCTCGAGCAGGAAGATAAATAATCTGAGCCCTGAGGAGGAGGGGGAGGAGGAGAAGAGGAGGGGCGGATCTTTGTTTGTTTGTGTGTCGGCTGTTGCGGCGGGAAGAGCTAGCTAGCTAGTTTTCTGTTTCGACTGCTGCTGCTTTGTGGAACGCTGCTGGCGCTGCCTTCAAGCGCTAACACTGAAGCCAATGCTAGCAGTGATGCTAAACTAAAAAAAATAAAAATGTATAAAATAAAAACGCAAGTTAAAATGAAAGTTAACTCGTCAACTTGGCGCTGTACACACATGCAACTGTTTCTCTATCAATTGTTTGATTAATCCGAACAATTATTTACCCTTTAAAAATATTTCATGTTCATATTTATTCAAGTTCACTCCACTCTGTTTTCTAGCAGAAATCTGAGGCTCTGAGAAAAAGTCCATCTGTTGATTCTTCTGCTCGCTCGCCTCAAACATTCTGTTTTCTGTTTTGTTCTTCTGTTTTCTCTCCGTTCTGGAAATCGGCCCATCGTGATGTCACACAGGGCATTGCCACTTCTCAAATGGCAGAGACGGCAGCATTGGCCCTTCTCCGCCCCTCTGACAACACATTGTTTTAGATTCAGTTTTAGCAGGAGGCTGGGAACAGAGGGCTAGAGGCTGCTTCACCAGGAAAAGTAGTTTTTTTGTTTTTTTTTGAATAATTGTGCGTCTGCAGCACAGAAGTCTGGGTGAAAAAAAGAAGAGGCTGCACGTTCTGTTCCCCTCCTTCGACTGATTTTCCTGTTTCATTTTTTAGAGCAAAAATCTAGTTTGAAATGAAAGAAAATTTGACCGGGGGAAAAAAAAGATAAATCCATTTTAAAACACGAATAATCACTTTAAATTACGTCAGTTTCATTTTTACTCATCATCATTATTGCTATTATTGCGGGAAGTGCAGAACACTTTAGCTGGTAAGGGCAGACAGAAACTTTTAGTCGCCGCTAATTGGCTCGGACGACAACCTCGTTGTGACTTTTCGATTTTTTTTTTTGCTCGCCATCATTAACTGGAGTTTCGTCCCTTGATGGGTTTTGTGGCGAGAGTCGCAGCGCCGGGTTACAGCCGGTGTCATCATTAAGCCTGCAGGGCTCAGCGCCGTCCAGTCGCACTGCGTGGTTGTCATCGCTGTTGTTAATTTTTAAATCCATTAAAACAATTCCTTCGCCACTTCAGCGACATTATTTATTTATTTTTTTTGACTTATACGGTCGTCTGAACAATGGAGGGTAAAATGTGGAGCAACTCAGCGGCGTCGCAACATCGCGGTTTTGGGCTCAGTTTCGTTGAGTTTCGTCGTTGGGTTTGAACTTTTGAAGCTTGCGAAAGCTTTTTGTTCGTATTCTTCTTATTATTTCTTAACCAGTGCGCCTCAAGGGAGAGTTTTTCACTCATTCGTTAAACCAAAAATAAAATTCAAGGAATAAAACAAAGACTTTCCTGAAGAAAAGCTGCTGCAAAACCCTTATTTACTTTTAAACATCCGTTTCCTCTTTCACTCGCGCGCACACTCACACACACACACACACACACACACACACACACACACACACACACACACACACACACACACACACACACACACACACACACACACACACACAGTGTAACGCTCGTCGGTGCTGCTCCAACGATGTTTAATTAAAATCCATGTTTAATTGATCCCAGTGAATAACAGAGGCTTTCCACTGCACCGCGTTCACCACCTATTCGCCGTTGGTCCCCGGAGAGCCTCCTCCTCCCCCTCCTCCTACTCTTCCTCTTCCTCTGCTGCCGCTTTGATGATGTGGAATCTTTCATTGTTCATTGCTTTGAATCCAGCTTCAGGCGGCCGTCTGCTCCGCCGTATGGACTCAGCTAACTCATCGGCAGATCGGCGCGTCCTTTCTGCGGCTGCCAGCGAAAGAAGTGACAACCTGCATGTCGTTTTTTGACGTCAGTCAATTTGTCAAACCTTTTTCAAAAGGACGTTGCCCCTCAAAACTCATATTTCACCACTTTAACGCCGTCGGGGCGTTTTTTTCGTATCCACGTAACCACTCTGGAGTTTTACAGCGAGGAGGAAAAATAGTTGGTCTCCTTCAATATTTTCCACACACGATTTAATTGATGCATATTAAAGGAACAGTCCCCTCAAAATGTCCAACTGCCTACTCAAAGGATGCTGTGTGGACTTCGACCGAGCGAGTGAGTTGTGGATGATCTCTCCCTCCTGCTCGTCCCGCTGCCGACTCGTCCTCCGCTCGCACGAAAAGCACCGACAGGTCGACCATTGTGTGCAGAGAAGAGCTTCATTAAACCCGCCGACGGGCAAAGAAGACGTGGAAAGAAGTTTTTATCCCCCGAGCTTCATCATCCATTCTTGGGCTCCGACACGCCGTTTGGCTTTATTGTGGAGCATAAACAGAGGGATGATGAACGGGGCGCGGGAATTTTTCTTCCGCTTCACGGCCTCTCACCTTTAAGTGTTTGTTTAACCGGCTGTGGGATGAATCACTTCCTTCAGTGTTCCTGGTGTTTGAATGCCGAGCAGCAGCAGAAGCAGCAGAGGAAGCAGAGGAAGCAGTCAGAGCTCCCGGCAAGACGCTGCAGACTCTATAGCCCCAATTCCACTGGCCAAAAAAACGTGGTGATGTCCCGCTAGTAATCTAGATTTGGTGGCGGTGGAATCTGCTCACCGAGCGCGCTGTCGCGCGACAAAACGGATCGCACAACCTGGCAATTGTCAAAATCGGCTCCGATCGGCTCCGCACCAATCGGCTCGCGGTGGAATCTGGAAACCCGGGTCAACACCACCATTTTTCCCTGCCGCACGGGGTGACGTTGATCGTAACGTGCGCTAAATCAGAATATCGCGCCAGTCGCGGCGTATATCAAGTACTGATGCAAAGGTTTTCGATCACCATCCATCAGCGCTCGATAATTGTTCATTGTCCTCCGGCTGTTTCGCCCGCTGCTCGCGCACAAAATGGACCAGACGCCGAAACAATCGCTGCACGCCGGGAAGCGGCCGCGGAGGTGCGCGCCGCTTCAAGACTGGCGTGAACGACATCATTGTTCCACTACAGCCAAAAGTGGCCAACAACTAAGAACACTGGCCACCGCCGGACACCTCGTCATGCGATCTCAGCGCGATGACGTCAGCAGACACGCAGCGGTGAAAGCGGAGGGGGTGCAGCTTGCCGGCGGGTTTGGTGCGTGGAGACGGAACTCAATGCCGATTGCTTCCGCGACATCCCGCGTCCAAAAACATGGTGTCATCCCGCTAATTGTAGTGGAACAGAGGCTTATGAATGTTTTTAAATTAAAAACGTGACCGATTTAATTACAAAAACCATTTTCAGGGAAGGTAATAAACTTCAGCGGTGACCTCCCAGCGCCAACAAGCTCGCTTCTCTTCACCGTTTCACAAGAGACTTTGGCACCGCGGGGTCTGCACGGCTTCCCTCATTGTTGTTCCTCACTGAGTGCAGCAACAGTGGTTGTTGAACTGTGTTTGTCTGTGCGTGCGTGTGTGTGTGTGTGTGTGTGTGTGTGTGTGTCAGAGAGGCTCACTGTGTCCTCTCTGTGTTTTCCAGCTGACACACTCCTGTGAGCCCCAACGTCCCGACTCCCGAAATCCTGCAGATCTCAATAGAATGCAGCCGGATGAATTATTAATGACAAGGTGAGGAGAAGAACTCGCACTCACACACTCACACTCTCACACAGACACACACACACTGGTCCAGTGACTCGGCACCCAGTGCTGGAGCCGCTGTGTGTTTCACGGCAACGGCGGCGGCGGCGGCCTCAAGCTTGAGCGTTCCCGCCGTGCCGTTAATAAAACGCTGGTTTCCCATCGTCCTCGCTGTTGTCGGGGTGGAGTGGGCGCGAGTGGAGGCCGTGCGTCAGCAGCCGACACGCAGGAAGTCTTTTTGTCACCGGCGACTGTTTTCCTTCCGTGATCCAAAGATACAAAGATTCACGGCGGGTGAGTCATCTGCTCTGCGGCCACATTATTAGGCATAGCAGCAGCAGCAGCAGCAGCAGCAGCAGCAGCAGCAGCAGCAGCAGCAGCAGCAGTATGGGGTTGTTTATGTATGAATGCGTGCGTGCCGCTTCAAGGTCCCACGCGCGTCGTGCCTTCGGCGTGGCTCCTTTGCAGGCCGCGCTTCGGTTGAGTCACGGCTGTCAGCGCTAGGCACGGCGAGGCGGCGAGTTCGAGGGTCATCGAGGGATAATCGATGATCGATGGCAAGAGTAAGTATTCATCCTATCGGATTTGAAGAACTGCAAGAGCCAAAACAAACGAGACGCGACTCCCCGCCAAAATAAGACTCGACGCAACGCAGCACGAAATGCGCGCGAAAGCGGCAGCAGCAACAGGGTGTGTGAGCAACGCACACGACAGGAGCGGGTGCAACGCAAGCAGGAGTCTTTTATCCCCGCAGGCTTCATTTGCTTCCCTCACGGGTCTGAAAGTGAAAACTGGAGCCGATTCCAGCAGCTCTCTCTTCTCTCAGTCTCTCTCCTCACCTCTTTTGTTCCCCTCCTTTTTCTTCTTGAAATGAACAATCTTTTTTTTTGCCTTAACGCTCGTGGCTCCGGTTTCAAGCGCAGGTTCGCAGTAATGAGCGCCGCGGAAGGCGAGAGGTCCGCTAATGTGGCCTACGTTTGCATGTTTGACCGCTGCTGAGGTAAAACTGGAGGCGAAGTGCAGCTGCCAACTTCCCCTCCGGCGCCTCTTCATCTCCTCCTGAAGAGCCGCTGCTCTTTCCACTGTTTTTTTTTTTTTTCCTTTTTTCTCACATCTTAAAATTAGACGCTCGCTGTTCAAGAGTCGAACTAAATTGTCGGCAGCAAAAAGTCTCGCCCGTCCCGTTGATCGGCGGCCCGACGGCCCGGCGTTTGCAGTCGGGTGGCGCCGCTGCTGCCTCACACGGCTGCGCCTCCGTCTTTACGGCGCCTTTATGTCACATTTTCAGTCAGGCGTGAACGTTATGGGGCCTCGTGAACGTGTCGTGCTAAAACGGCGCGGAAATATCTCCATCCCGTCCGTCACCCGTCAGTGCACAGGCAGGGTTGGGGGAGGGGCCACAGTGAGTGGGGGCGGCGCCTATCCCAGCTCAGGTTGGTGTAACTGTGATTAATCTGTGTGGGAATTGAAAAATATATCTGTCTCTGTTTTAATGTGAGTGATTTTAATTGAAAAATAACAACAACAACTACAACAACAACAACAACAACAGGCCGTTGTGGGGATGTAAATAGAAACGAGCTGTAACTTCAAAAGGGACCAATTAAATGCAGAGACGAGTCATTTTCACAACACGCCTCCGTGGAAACATTACATTAAACCTTTGTTGGGGATGATGAGCGCCTCATTTGTGTCGTTTCTCTTTTTAAATACCTGTATTAAAGCATTTTGTGTTCCTTTCTTGGTGCACCTGGTGGCGGCAACAGGGAGGAAATAAAGCTTTTAATTTGCGAAAGCGTAGTGAAGTTTGGACTCTCAGCAGATGCTGCGGGCTCTCATCCAAGCAGGTTTGCGTGATTTGTTAGCTGTAGCTACTGCTTGCGTATGCTAGCGTTGTTGCTAAACAGAGGCTAAAACAAATTATTTGTTCTCAGTTCTCAGTTTGTCTGGTTGGTCATTGCAAAAAAAGTGCTGGTTGCACTTTGTCGTCATTGCTGAGTTTAAACTTTATTGGCCTGTAAAAGCTTTTTATTTCTATTCTCATTATTTTTTTTAACCAGTGTGTCTGAAGGGAGGGAGTTTTAAAGTCAAGCAATAAAACAATGACGTTCCTCAAGAAAGGCTGCTGCATAACCCTTATTTACTTTTAAGCATTTTTTTTCATGGGATGGCATCTCGCCAACAGCGGCATGAATGACAAAGTAGTTCACGACTTGCCTTTGTGGGGAGATCAAATGTTGGACTCCACACAAATAGACGAGGACGTTTACAAAAATCGCAAGTGGCTGGTGATCTTTCTCGCACCTGTCGCCAAGTAGAATATTTGAATTAATTATGATTAATCAACTTAAAACAAACGCTGATAGGGGAGGCAAACCTTTTCTTCTTTTCTATGATTTATGTTGACTTCAAACTTTGGACGGAAATAAAAACGTGTTTGTGATCATTTACTATTTCATTTTTATTTATACTTACGTCCAAGCAATACGCCTATCAGCCAGTAGAGGCTCAATTTCAGATTTTGTCACTACATCTTGGATGTATGTATATCAGCGTGAGTGGAGGTCTGGCTGCAACCGTTGCCTCTCCAGTCCATCAGTCCGCCGACTTCCTCGTCTCGGGTTGGCGGTTCAGCGCGAGCGGCTAAGAAGACGGAGCGGCTGTGGTACGAGCGGCCCTGTGGTGGCAGTGGCGAGCTGGACCGGAGAGATTAGCCGGGAAATTGACACTGACAAATCTCATACATTAAGGCTTCCTGGGAGGCGGCTATCTGCTGAGGAGGCGGTGGCAGCCGCAGCCGCGGCGGCGGTGGTGGCGGCGGCGGCGGCGGTGCCACATCCCAGAAACGGCGGCGGGTTCCTTGGCGGCGAGGCAGATAAGGAAGCCAGGTGCGCTGGCGGACGTTTCATTTGACTAATGTGTTTACGGCTCCAGCAGTGAGCCGAGTTAGGGGGGAGAGATGAGAGTAATTAATTTTAGCTGTTGCAGCTAAATAACAAAGCAAATACGGGCAAAACTGTTTCATTTCCCTTCGGAATCAGCGGTGGTGGGGGAGGGGTGAAGATTTCTTCTTCTTCTTCTTCTTCTTCTTCTTCTTCTTCTTCTTCTTCTGTCTGTTGCCTGTTTTAATGAGATAAATCCAGCCCTCTTTGATAAGGAGTGCTAGTTAGTGCCGCTGGTCGCCTGCTAGCCTTTTGATCTCCTCTCAGCGTGTTTGTTCACTGCTTCCTGCACAGGAGCGAAGTGAGGGGCCGACGCCACCCAAACGCAAACGCAAACGCAAACGCAAACGCAAACGCAAACGCAAACGCAAACTTTCCATTTCTTTCCTTTTCTACCCGGCAAAGAAATAAACACCTTAATGAATTCCGATTTCACCGCAAAACATCTCACTTCCTTTTGTTGATTGAAATTATTTTCCCGCTGCGTCCTGAGAAGATAAACAAAGTTGTTGGTCTTTATAGACGAGTCGCTTTATGTCTGCTGAGCGTTCTGTTTTGTGTGTTTTTTTTTTTTTTTTCCCAGCGACGCACTTGAGAAGTTCAAGGTGTCGCATTTCTATCTTTATTAATTTTGGATTGCGCCGTTTCTTTTTCAGTTAACTCCTGGAAAGAAAAAAAAACAACAACAAAGACGCGGGGCGAGGTGTTAGCTGCTTTCTTGCCGTTGCCTGGAAACAAAGTGAGTCTGTGCGCACCTCGCACGATCTCCGCCAGACTTCCTTTTATTTCCCTCCTGTGTGTGAGTGCGTGCGCGCGTGTGTGTGTGTGTGTGTGTGTGTGTACGTGCCGAAATCACTCAGGGTGTCTTTAAACCCGCTGACCTCATTCCCCCGGAAAAGACAATATTCCGCTGCCGTCCCCGTGTTCACGCGCAGCTGCACGTCGGCACGCTCTGACTCCTGCAGGCAGGCAGCCTGGGCAGGAGCGCCGTCGCGTCCTCTCCACCTCCGCTCCCCTTTTTCCCGCCGTCGCTCTTCCGACGCTCCTCCGGATGCTGTGTGAAAAGCGGGCCGACTGAACGATCGTCCTGGTAGATTCAGATTGTTGTGGATTATTGGTCCAGCGTTTGGATGCAAACAGCGGGCTAATTGTGACGTTGTGTTACCACAGGTATAACTGTGCTGTTTGCAGCCCGGATGCTGTCAGCCAACTGCCAGCTTCAGCAGCAGCTTTCTACAAATCCTATCTTTTAAATTCTCTTTATTTTCTGAGTTTTGTTTTTGTTTTCTATTTTTTCTTTGGTTTTGGCGCCTCATCAAGGAGCCGAGCTGTTAAATATTCATGGCCGTGTTGTGTTCTTAAAATAAGGCTCATTAGCACTCCCAGCCTCTTTTCAAGTTCCGCCTCTCCCTTGTCACTCCCCTCCGACGACGAGCAGCAGAAACATGTTTATCTGGCACGATTCGCTTTTTTCCCGCCGCGATGCCGAACGCCAAGACCTTCCCCCGACTGAACAGCATCGGGACGCTCGTCCTTCCGGCTGCGGTTTGATGATTTCTTTAAGTCGCCCGCTGCCTCGATTAGTGGAATTAAAGAGAGGAATTCTGCTTGAAAGGAAGGAATGATTGGTTAAAGGAAGGAAGGAGAGAGGAAGATACAATGAATGAAATTAAGTGGAAAATAAGACTCGCATTACAGATTGTAGCAGTTTTCTGATGTAAAAGAACAATGGAATGTGCCAATATATTTTCTCTTCAGCCAGTAATAATGATAAATACAATAATATCATATATAATAATATAATGAAAGCAAAATCTTCATCAAAATTGTGATTTTACATCTAAAGAAGCATTTAGCTACTTGATGGTCACAGTTTTAGTCTTTATATATAAAGATTCTCATTAAGTTTATTCCAATTTTTTTCCCCCTCAAAGTTTAGCCGCTGGGTCGGACGGTCGGCTTGGCCCCTCCAACATTTGGTCGTCAAACGCGGCGAACAGCTGTTTCCCAAATCCCTCCTAAAGCGCCTGGATGGACACTGTGAAGCGGCCGCGGAGGTTTTTAGTGTTTGTGTGACGTCGGCGGAGCTGCTGCGCTGCCGCGCTGCCGCGCTGCCGTGTCGTGTTGTTTGGAAACCTCTTCATTAAAAAGCTCTTTGGACAGCTGAGTGGATAATTCCACACACACAACGCATCTGCTGCTGCGTTCATCCATTATGGCCACACTCACTCACTCACACACACACTCACACACACAGAGAGTTGTGTAGCGTCAGGTAGGCTAACGGGGTCCAGCAGCGTATTAGCAGCCACTTCATCCTGTCCTTTTATATTTCACCACTTGCTTCATCAATGTTTCATCCCGCCCTCCTTCTATATGTTGCTCCAGCCTGAAAGCTCCACCTGACCGGCGGCCTACTGTTGGACCGCTTGCTTTAAAAGCCCCCTGCATCCACTCTCCAGTTAGCGCACGTCCGCAACCCCCCCCCCACCCGCCCACCTAGCCGTCCAGAAGTGCTTGGACGGGCCGCGGCTCTTGAAAGGACGTCATTAGTGTTGCTAAACGACCTCGCCGAGCCAAAATAGAACAAAAAATAAATAAATAACAGCTGATAGCCGCCGCCGACGGGCCAAATGCCGGCGGTTCCTCTGCGGACGCGGCATTGAGGCTGCGGTGGTGTCATGCTGAAAAGTGTGGCCGGTGCTAATGTGCTGCCCTCGGACCGGCCGGAGTCCTGCTGGGACGGCCGATTAGACGGCAGCCCCGGCCTGATGGGCCGCGACCTGCAGCTGATGGATGAACACGTTGGAGGAGAGAGGGGTGGGGGAGAGGCGGAGGGATGGAGCACAGAGAGGTGATCTGCTTTGGGGTTTTTTTTTCTTGGGTGATGCGTGTTTTGGTGAATGCAAGACAATTTTTCAAGGGTGATTTGAATGCGGCTGTCACTCACTGGAGAAAAAAAACGACAAAATAAAAAGACGGAGTGACAGCGGCCAAGCGCAGAATGCTGGCTATTTTTCATCGTTCACATCCCTTTGCAAACAAACAAAAAAAAAAAGCTCAGCCATCTGGTCCGTCTGTGATTCACTTCTGCTGTTCGGTGGAGGCAGAGGAGGGAAGACCAGAGGAAAGACGGACGTCAGGAGAGGCGAGCGTCAGAAGCCGTTTTCCAGTTGTCCTAGCGGGTGAGATCAATGGCCCAGCTCCATTCCTCTTACTCACGTACTGACCTTTGCCCATCGAAACCAGGTTGCATCCTGTGCAGCCTTTCGCCTCAGCAAAAACAGTCATGTATTCTATCCATAAACACCTGTTGAATCTCTCAAGGGACCTTTAAAAAAAAAAAAAAGGTTACTGGGAAAACGTTAAAATCTGTCCATCGTTTTTGGCTCATCGATAATGAAAATAATGTACCAAGAAATGTTCAGTTTCCTTTTGATCAAACGGGACCAAAGGCGCAGCACCGGCAGTAATAGATGCTGTAAGACGGCCTTTTTTTGTTCTCCTCGTCTTCCTCCAACTTCCAGGGCAGCGGCTGGTGTGAGCGCTGGGAAGCTGAAGCCGTGGCGCCCAGGCCGAGGGAAGAAACGGGCGGCCGTTCATTAACATCCACTGAAAACACAAACCTCGGGATATAGCAGAAAAACAAGACAAAACAAAAAAAACAAGTCAAATATTCCATGAGCACAACGGCAAAACAAAAGGTGTCCTCGCCCTCCAGCCCCCCCCCTCCCTCATTCCCCTTCCTGCTCAGGTAAACCGCAGGACGAGGAGACGGCGCCGCGGTTAAACACTCTGGTCTCCCTGCGCCACTGGAAATTCATCTACATTCTCCGGCTGCAGAGCCAAACTGTTGCCTTCTCCTTCACAAGTATAGCTGCCTGTTTTCAGTGGCAGCCAGCGGAGTGTCAGGGAAAACAAGCAACTGCAAAAACAAGACAAAAAAAATAAATAAATAAATAAACACCCAGCGTCAATAAACAGCTTGCAAATCAGATTTTTTTTTTTTTTGTTTTGTTTTCTTGAAGGTTTAGCGGTCTACACTGTGGCGTTCAACTGCAGCCAGTTTGTTGTTGTTGTAGATTTTATCTACTCCAAATCGATTTGTGAGGATTGCAGGACCAATCGCCGTCTTTTGAGGAGCGAGAAGCACAGCTTGTAAACATCGTCTCGGTCTGCGCGGAGGAAATGTGATTGGTGGCGCGATAAATTTAATAGACAGGAGGCTTTCGGCCAATCACAGTCCAGGAGTTCTCCCAATTCTAAACATTTTGTTTTGGTCATGTCAAATTCAACTGCAGACTCCAGACTCTTTATTTCTCTGCTTCGTATTTATATTTTATTTAAGAGGATTTTTTTTTTCCCCTGTTCATTTGCTTCATCAGCTTCCACTGACTTTAAGGCAAAAAGTGCCTTGAAATGATTCCACTTCCAAACAATACTGACTTGGAATGGAAAACACAGTCTCATCCAATATATTCGACTCTTGTTTAAAATTCAGTTCATTTCGTTTCTTGCAATTTCGCTCCAATTCCCCCGACAGAAAGCAGCTAGAAAACCCTCTCAACGCCCGCAATCCTCCCGCCTCATTCCCCGCCCGTCGGCCCGCAGCTCGCCGCGCGTAGCGCCGTCGACGTCCTCGCGACATCGACATCATTTATGGCCGTATATCCACAATGAGACGGGGGAGGAGAAGAGGGGGTTGGGTTTGGCACGAAAAGGGAGGTTTACCCGCCTGGGGAGAAACCGTGAAGAACGGCAGTCAAATGATCCGGCCTCCTCCGGGACGAGGCGGCATTCAATCACGGCCGACAGTGCGGGGCCCTGAGGAGCGCCGACCAACACGGCGCCGCCTTATTGAGAGGAATAACGTCCAACGCGCTCAGCCGCGCAAACCAGGTTTGTGGCGTTCCCCGTGCCGCCGCCGCCGCCGCCGCCGTAGTCGTCCATTAATTACCGGCGTTGACTCATAACATGCTTGATTACGGCCCTAAATTGTCTCCGCCAGCCGCCGCCGCCGCCGCCCGGCCCAGCCCGGCCCGGTTCGTCTTCGCTGGGAAAATGATGAACTCAATGAAAAGTGTGACAGTCATGGTGATGGATGGCGTTGGTCGCTGCGCACTCAGCCGCGTCTGCTGCTGAGGAAAAAAAAACTATATGTTTTCGTTGCGGGGGCAAAATTCAATAAGACTATATAACAAAAAGATATTAAACCTGGTGGTAGCAGCTTTGAAACAGATGTCTTTGTTCCTCGCAGCGAACCAAATAACATCGCATTCACAGCGCAGAGAGGAGCCAAAGAAAACTGCCGCGTTCCGTAAGTTCCACCGCAGAAACTAAAAGTTCTGTATCTAGTCGAAGGGTTTTCTAAGGTACCGTGAAGCCAGGCCCCGGGCGGTGCCAAATAATTTGTTTATAATTGGAATTGTATTTCCTTGGCAGTTAAATTGTATTATTTTTATATTGTATATTTATATTTTATATCTGTCGTTGGATACAAATTTCTCAGAACTTTCTTTATATTAAGTAATTACAAAAATGTTTTTTTATAAAACCGAGCTGCTGAAACGAGTTGAAGAAAGAATCCGAAACATAGCTAACCCATAGCTTGCTAGCTAAGCCGCCCCTCCCTTAAAATGGTCCCTGCCGGTTAGCAACTTGCCAGACAGCTCGTCAGGCCCCAAAAGGTCATTTTTTCTTTATGTTAACCGTTCTTTCAATTTGTCTTATTTTCAAGTTTTCAATTTTTCTCTCGTACCACTAGAACGGACCTCCAACTTCCTTCTGTCACCGCGCTGCCCCCTGGTGGTCGGGAGAGGTGAGAGTGACGATCTTCCCCTCATCCCACCTGCGGGACGACTGAAAGAGGATTGAGAGACTCGGGCAGCGGTGGCGGTGGCGGCGGCGGCGGCCGTGTAATTGAATCCCGCCTTGTTTCACAGAGTGCGACAAAGCAGAGCGGCGAATATCAGGGTAAACACACTCGGCACCTGGAGACCCACCTCGCCCACGACAAACAGCAGCGTGGCACGCTGCCGTCCGCTATCGTTGACGCGTGCCGCAAACACCTGCCGCCGCCTGTGTGTGATGACTGCGGGGCGGCGGGGGAGGAAAGGGGAGGAGCTTAGACTGAAACCGTCCATCCATGAGGGAGTCTCGGCTAAAAGGTCGGACAGGAACGTGAGAAGCGGCGTGGAGTTGCTGTGTTTTAGGCTGCGCGCTCTAAACTCCAACGGAAACAATGCAACTGGGTGAAAGAGCCACAACGATCGCACAATGTCAGACAGAAAAACAAACAAACATGAAAACAAATTCATGAAAAGCTCAGCTGTGACACTTCGCTTCAGAAGGGGGAACCATGGGCTGCTGGTCCATGGAGGAGATGAGTTGGTCCTGCTTAGATTCTCTGAGATCCTAGAGATGCATGAATGCGTGTACGGTTTGGGAAACATCGCTTGGTGCTGAGCGACAACACTGCTGCTGCTGCTGCTGCTGCTGCTGCTGTTGTTGCTGTTGTTGTCATTGTTATGAGATGTGAACACAACCACGCTGATGGTTTGACGGTGAACGTTTTTGCGGCGCAAATATCCGGGAAACTCGACCTTGATGTCGGTCAAATGAAAGTGTGGCTCCTTCATCGTTGGTGGTGGAATTCGCACATCTGTCTAAAGCGACTCTCGTCCAATCAGCAGCTGGAAAATTCTCTCTCTCTCTCTCTCTCTCTCTGAACATTACACACAGCAACGTCCCTTAAAGGCATTAGTGTTACTCTGTCCTGCCAGTCACCCCTACACGTGCGTGTGTGTGTGTGTGTGTGTGTGTGTGTGTGTGTGTGTGTGTCCTTTATATATTTATCTGTGTGGCTTTGTGGGGAGGCAGAAGCAGCTCCGCTCCACCTCAAACAGGATTACGCTGCCGTGGCCCCTTCAAGCGTCACTTCACCCCCCCACCCCCCCGACACACACACACACACACAACCCCCCTCTCCCCTCCCCATCGGCGGCCTGTTGCGCCTGCCGGCTAATCTAAGCAGATGGATTGTGAGAGGCAGCGGAAGTCGCAGTGGTACAGTAGCAGCGGAAGCTTAATGGCCTCCGCTCCCTGGGAACATTGTTACAATCTGAAAAGGTCGCCGCCGCCAAAGCGCCTCTCGGCCTCGGCTGAACTGCTCGTCTGCTCAGTGGCACTTCAAGGTTTGTGTTAGTTAAAGATGTGGGTGGAAATAAAATGCTAAAATCAACGCGTCGGTGTTGAATTTGAAGGTCAGTATTTATGCTGCGGGGATATTACAAGACTTATTTATTTTATTCAATTTTTTAATCATAAACTTTCATGAGTTTTATTTGCCCCTAAGCGACACTGATTATATTGACTTATCATGCAGGAATTTTTTTTAAAAATTAAACGAAGCTATGTGTTCAATAATTAACTCAAAGTAACGCCACTGAATCTTTAAATTACCGCAACCGTAAAAAAAAAAAAAAAAAAATGAATTAATATAATGTATAAATAAAATTCAAAACAGTGCTGCAAGCCAAACAAACTCAAAGATTGTGATCTTTGAAACTAAATAATGTATTATAAATAATGAAGTGTTCTTGTTTGGAGGTTACTGCCTCAGTAGATTAATAAACCGCGAGTATTCAGTGGGAAACCAACAAAAATAAATTCAACAGAAAGAAATCCCTAGTTTCTTTTTCTGGTTGCTGCAAATGCTTCAAGGAAACAACGAAGCTTTCATGGTCTAAATACATTGAAGTGCATCTTTCAAAAAAAAACAAAAAAACTCTACTAGAAATAATTTTCAGCTTGACCGGACCAATCAGTGTGCTTTTGAGGAGAAAAAGGCGGGAGCTTTGACCAGGAAATAGTTGTGGCATCAACAGGAAGTTGATGCTAGCTGCTAAACAACAGCGGCTCAGTTTGATCCTGAAAGATTCATTTTGGTAAAAAGAAAAACACCCCTACTCAATCACTTCCACACTGTCAGCCAGTTGGGAACCTTTCAAGAAGAGAGAGACATGGCTTTAAGCTGCTGCTCAGCAGCCGTGGCCACAACAGGAAGCTGCTGGCTAGCTTGTAAATGGTTTGCGCTTCAGTGTGGATGTTGCAGCGCGGCAGTCAGTCAGTCAGTCAGTCAGTCTGACAGAGTTTAGTTCAACCGCATCGCGACACCTTGGTCCCGCCATCGACCGGCTCAGCCGACGCCGATGAAATCGGATCAGCCTGCCGGTTTGACCGCTCTCGGTGGCGTCCAGTCGGAGCTGAGATGCTAACGGCTCGTCACGGCTGCGGCGGTGGTCCACTAATCCGAGGGATCTCTGCCGCTGCGTATATGTTGCTCTCGGAGCAGCCGAGCGTTAAATTGCCTTCTACTGGGAGCAGCTCGTAACGGCCGGGGCGCCCAAACAGCGGCGGCGGCACCCGGCGGCTACTAGCCTGAGCCGCCGAGTGCTGCCACGACTCCACCCACCCTCTGCTCAGAGGGCAAAGGTCACCGCGGCGGCAAAGTGCGTCTGAAAGTCACAGCAGGATGCAAAACAGGAGAAACCAGTGCATCTTTTTTTTTTTTTTTTTAACTGGTGTTATTTTTCTCTGCAGTGGCTCGAGAGAAAAGTTGATATATTTGCTGTTGTTCTTTTTTTAAAAGACAAAATCCCACATTTTACTTCAGGGATTTGCATTGCAGGTAAATGGTGAGAAAATACGATAGGGTGCATCTCGACAAAGGAGGTGCGAAGACAAAAGGCGGGAGGCGGGGGGGGTTGAGGGGAATGGAGGAGGACAGTTGCAGCCTCTCCGGTAATGAGTTACGGCTCCGTCTCCCGGTGCCAGGAGCCTCGGTCGGGCCTCCCGCCGGGCCGCTGCTGCCGTCCCAAATGTAGCCTGCGGCGCTTCTATCCAAAGGAGCCGCCCGGCACGACTCCGCCTCCAAAGGCCTCCGCCAATATGTCCAGTGGCGGAGACGAGAATAGAGGAAACTGCAGGGGGGGGGGGGGTGCTTTCTGTGTAAGGTGCCGGTTGTTTTTTTTGGGAGGTTCTTTTTCCTGCAGTGACAGAGAGGCTGCAGAAAGACTGGCAGTAAAACTATTCAGGGACGCAACGAATAAGAACGAAAATCCAACATTTACACGGGAAATTAGGTGCGAAATACAAACACGTAAAAGAACAAATGATGCCGGAACAAAAAAAAAAAAAAAAAAAAACGAGCCTGCCTTCTCTTAAATTTTAGACCACGTGACTCCTGCTCGAGTCTCCTCTGTTGATAAGATCCCCTTCTGCAACCTCCCGGGGAAACGTGTGGATTCACCATCAGATCTTTCAATTTCAGCGTCCGTCCCAAATGTTTCCTGCCGCGGCCTCTGCACGTGACGCCGTCACCAACTGTCGTCTGCCCCCCCCCAAAAAAAAAGCCCCGCACAATAAAGGACTTGCTCTTAATTATACGGCGAGGCGAGGCCGCCACTCTCTCCGTGTGCTATAATGGTCCAATTTCACTCCCCCCCCCTCTCTCTCTCTTTCCCCCAGCCAGTGGTTAACCGTGAGGGTTGGCGAGCGGCGGCGGCGGCGGGAAAATAATTTCTCAAAGCTTAAATCCGTTGATTGTTCCTGCTCAATTCAGCTCCGGAGCCGCTTCCGTGGGTTTTAAAGAGCTTTTTTTTTATTATTCCTCTGCTCAAAGGCACTTCAGCCGCGCATTCATTTCATTTCAGGAAGGAGTTTTGCCGTCACGCAACATTGCGTCGCAATTTGAGGACGGTTCCTCTCGCAATGTGAGCGGGGGCGATTTTTTAATTTTTTTTTTTTGCGTGGGAGGGGCTGCAAGGGCGACACGGCGGCGTGAGGGTGCTGGAGGTCGCCGGGGTCGTTATCTGTTGAACATGTGAAAGGTTCGCTCGTGTTTTTTGAAAGGAACCTCCTCCTGGATGGGATCAGCTGATCTGATGCACCTCCACTTCCTGTTCCAAGTGACCGAGGACCACTCGGGGAGGTGTGCTTTAATCTTTGGCGCGAGGAAACAGCGCCTCCGCCCTGGATGTAGCCGGCGATGAAGATGACGGATTGCACAAGCGCGGCGACACCTGCAGCACAGCGGCTCCCTTAGTTATTTATTTATTTGTTCTTTAAATTGGACTCATTCCTCAGTTCTGCATGTTTGTGCTGGAAGATTGGACTTTAAAAAACCCTGTGTGCGTGTGTGTGTGTGTGTGTGTGTGTGTGTGTGTGTGTGTGTGTGTGTGTGTGTCCATCAGAAGCTGTTTTCTCGCTGTTGGCTGCTGAATTATTCATCAGCTTACTGTGAGATAAGTCCACATCGAGAATAATGATTAACACAAACTTACTTTTTTTCTGCTGCACTCTGCAAACCGTAGTAGAGAAAAAAAAAAAATACGACCATGAACCGCCTCCAAAAACTGGTCTGTTTTTTTCCCCCGCCGCCGCCGCCTCCCTGCAGAAGCGGCACCGCGCGTTGAAAGTGGCGCCGCTCGCGTCGAGAGGGGGGAAAAAAAGCCGCAAAAGAAGCGGATCTTTCTTTATTTATTTGTTTTGCAGTCACACATCAAGGCGCCCACGCGCCTCGCACGCGTCCTTGTAATGCACGGTGACAGTAATGGGGGAATTTTGCTGTCAGCGGAGACGGAAGAAACAAAAGGCATGACTTTGCGCGACAGACGAGTTTTGTAAAGAATGGCGAGCGAGAGAGAGAGAGAGAGAGCGGCTGCCGCCGCCGCCGCCAGCCGCTCTCAGCAAATGCTTCGCTTAATTAGTCGCCCAAACAGCTCGTCGTCTTTTAATGGAAGAGCCGAGGTGCGTTCCGAACCCCTTTCAGTGGACGGTGGCGCTGCACAGCCACTCGGTGAACTTTATCACAAGGCCACTGGGGTGCAGCAGCTACAGAAAAAGTTTTCTGAGAATTCAACGTCTAGTCGCATCCAACAACATTGCCCCCTATGGATTAAAACCAGTATTTAATTTTAACATCCAAAGCCAAAATGTTGTTGCTCCTATTCATTTCCTGTTCAGGAGGAAGTGATGTACGTGGTTTGACATTCACATAAAGAAAAGGTTTCTTATTCTGTGTACTGATCGTGACCTCACTTCAACATCTCTTTGCCATTGTTCTGCACGGCTAGCTGCCAACTGATGAGCACCCACACAGATAACTCTGAAGAATGCACCTGAGTACCATACTGATGTTTTCCAGCTAACATTGCGAAAGTTATTGCATGGAAAACATGTTGCCAGGTTATGTTTATTCCCTACTTCTGTTGCAACAGTCGCTGAAGGGTGAAAAGTTTCCTTTGGTTTTTGGATTTTTGGATACATTTTTCAATTGTGCAGAAACAAACGGCACAGTACATGTTTATCATTTTTTAATGAAGCTAATGCTATTAAAATATTTAGCGCATGCAATTTGCAACGCACCTCCAGTGAATCTGAGTACATTCACCGCCCCGGCGAGTTTTTGCCCTTCATTTCTGCAGCTCTCAGTCAGAATGTCGGAATATGTGAGGAGCTGCTGCTCCTCCGAGGAGCTCCTTGCTGGGGATTTTTTTTTTTTTTGTTGCAAACTGTGGCCACCAGAACAGATCATATAAAATGAGGCTGTAGCGCTGCAGACTTGTTATTTATCTCCTCCATATTTAACGGAGGACTCGCCCTGGGAAGCAGATGGTACATTACCAGTAATAAAGCAGGGCCGACTTTAGCGGTGAGGCGACGGGGAAAGCGAGTCTGGAAGGTCTGGCCAGTCCGTCAAGGCGGAGGGTTGAAAGGTGGCGGGGGAGAGAGAGAGAGAGAGAGAGAGAGAGAGAGAGAGAGAGAGAGAGAGAGAGAGAGAGAGAGAGAGAGAGAGAGAGAGAGAGAGAGAGAGAGAGAGAGAGAGATCCTCGCTGGCTCCAGCTTGGCTGTGTATATTCACAGAGAGAGAGAGAGCAAGAAGAAGAAAAAAAAAAGAAGGCTGGAAGCATCTGACCTCTTGGTTCACGGCGCCGGAGTCCAAGTTGCTGAGCGAGCGGCTTCCTGCCGGTTTATTGTTGCGCTCAGCAGAAGTGACGAGAACGTCCACGCAGGATGCAGAGAGCTCGCCGGACATCGTCACACGGGGGTACATTTTTTTTTGAAGACTTAAGACATCCGTCAGATATTCTGCTGGTGTTTTGACCTTGAAGGTCAGCCAGTGGGTGCGGGGTGATGCCGCCCATAGCCTCAAGTGCGCGTGCAATAGGGTGTTGGACGACTCCAGATGGTTTTCTGCCTGGAGACCTGGTGGGTTGTCGGTTTGATCCTTGGCTGAGTCGCCGCTATGGCCTCGTGTACACGAAGACGGGTTTCATGAAAACACATTTACACCAAGCAAAGTACTTACTTCGAAGTAACTCGAAGCACGAGTTCAACATGGTCTTCTTCTACTCACCGTCTCACAGCGCCACACAGGGCCTTGGCGTAAGATCTGTAGTATTTTAAGTTGTTTTCGGTGATTTCGTCTAAGCGCTAACATTTTTGGAGACGGCTTTAGCGAAACGCAGTTTTTGCGGTTCATAAAAATGGTCAGTGTCAAAAATAGCGTCTTTCTGTAAACGTGCCTGACACTTCCCGCTTGGCACGCAGCATCAGAGGGTCGATAGCATCTGAAAGGCGATTGACTCGTATCCTTTGCTTAACACGTCTTTCTTTGGGCTCTTTCCAAGGTGGAAAATATCTTCTTGCCTTTGCAAAAACATTCCACTCCATGAAGAACCTTCACTTTTCCAAGGCTCTGCAATGCTATCCTTACTTTCTCCCCACTCGATCTACTCTGTCCTTGACAATTTAGATTAAAGGTTGTGGGTAAAAGTAGGTAACTCGTAAACACGAGCGGTCCCCTGCTGGATGTCGGTGGCAATGCATCTTGGACTGATTCTGCATCTCACACAGCGGGGAGCAGACCGATCACGGCATGCCGAGGCTGCTCCTCAGGGCCTGACGAGGAGAAAATAAATGCGTCGTGATTCAATAAAGGCAGTCGCTGGCTCCCCCTCCCCACTCGCTCTCCATTCGCAGACAAATGCCATTGTTAAAGTGGCTGAGAGGAGATCCTAACAAGTTCCAGGAGCTCCCAGGAGACGAGGAGGAGGAGGAGGAGGACGGATCTGGGGATGAACGGAGAGGGATGAACGCACCGATTGAAAGCGATGGTGTCCCTGGCTTTCTTCACAGCAATGAGACATTATTGATTTCTGAGGAGGGGGAAATAAAAAACACTCTTAATGCATCCAGGGAGCCGACCGAGCGGCCGGCCGGCCCTCCGCTTCCCCCTCCAACGCCGACTCCCGTCTCAAGCGGGAATCCCCGGGCTCCCACGATGTGCACGCCGCCTCCAACCCCCTGTTCTGTTTTGACGGGACGCCGGCGTAAATCAGCGGATACCACGAGAGTGGTTTATCAGCGGGAGGCAGCGGATAAGTGCGATCGTTTGCCGCTGATATTTATTTTATGGCTCCCCGAGTCCTGTTTTTTTTTTTTTTTTTCAAAAAGTTGCTCTCCGCCGTCATGAATAAATCTTTCTTATTCATCGCTCAGTGCCGTGCTAGCGTTCTTCCATTGGACGAGAGGCTGCTGAGATACTTTGTAACAGCGCCGCCACGCAGATGTTGTGATGACTAATTCACGGCGAAAACCTCGGCACCGCTGAGCCGGCCAGGTTCCAGCTGTAATGACGCGACAACGACTGGCGCGTAGATGTGGAGTTGTGTGTAGTTTGCCGAAGATTGATTGTCAGCAAACTGTCACGCTGACGACTGCAATGTGAAGTTCATTTCGACCGACCGCAGGGGGCGTCAGTCGTTGGGTTCCCGTCGAATGAGAGCCAAAGTTACTCACACTCTTGTAGTAGTAAATGTAGCTGAGAGAAAAGAAGAAAAAAGGACTGATTGGACTCTAGTACCTCGAAGATCTTTTGTGTATTTCCAAACAGTTTGATTTGGTACCGCAACTATTGATAATTGCAGTAATCAGTTAATCTGTCGCTTCATTTTCAATGAATTACATTCATTTATTATTTGAAAAGGTGAAAAAGTCCCTTAAATTATATATATAAAAAAAACAAAACTGCTTTATTCCAAGACCAGTTGCAATAAAAGAAGAATAAATATTGAAAGTATTTATTATGAAAAACATAATACAACAGCGGAACCAATGTCTGGAAACACAGACACAAATTCATAAAAATTGCAAGTCATTTTATTTCTACATCTGCCAATAATTTAAACATGCACATCTCCAGCTTTATCGTGTTGTGATTTCCTCTGAGGACCGCACGCCAGGTTGCCGAGCCGCCGTCTCGCCTCCCCCCGTCCCCCCTCTGTCACCCCCTCCGTCCCTCCCTCCTCCCTCCTCCCTCGCCGGCACTCGGGCTGAAAGATTGGAGGTTGAGGCGCCGAGCCGCGAATTAAAGATGCTATCGAAGGCGGCGAGCAGGTACAGTGACTCAGCGCCGATGGCAGGCGATACGGGATGGAGCTGCCGCCTGCAGCCTGGAGCTCCGCCCCCCGCCGGAGTTTATCACCTGGAGTGCAGATAGTCGGCTGGGATAGCAATCAAGGAGATGATGGGATGTGAGAGAGCAGCCATGTGTCAAGACGACGGGCAAACGTTTGATTTGTGTGTGTGTGTGTGTGTGTGTGTGTGTGTGTGTGTGTGTGTGAGACACCCAGTCAAAGAAGTTGTAGCTGCAGTCAAAATGGGAAGTGTTGTTTGGCATTGTTTTGTGTTGCAGGGTTGGACGCTAGGGCTCGGCGTATCGACATCAATATTATTGATACCAAGGTGACTATCAGTAGCGGATCCATACTTACCATACGTGATGAGATTGATTCTAGTTGCAGTTTCTCTTCTAACACATCTGGCAAATGACTCCAACTTCCTCTCAGCTTCTCTCCAAGTCTGTCTGAGTGAACTGTACAGCTCCCACTCTCTCTCTCTCTCTCTCTCTCTCTCTCTCTCTCTCTTTTCCCCCCACAAATATCTGCCATGGAAGGTCGAGTTATAGCGTTAAGATTGTTAGGTTTTTATATAGCTACATTGTAACTTTTTGTTGTTTTGCATACTTATTTTCACACTGTTTAATTGTTTTATTTTATAGTTAGTTCATAAAAAATGTTTAATTGCCTAAAATCTTGGCTGTATCTGTACTGTTTTTTTCTCCTGTTTTTGTTTGTTTGTTTTTCTTCTTCTTCTTTTTTTTTTTTTTACCAAGGTCATAGTCAACTTACTACATGCAAAATCCAAAAAATATTCAATGATCATGACATTTAGTAAGTAAAAAGTCAAAAGTAAATCACCGATATTAGCCCTGTACAAACTTGGAATTGGATCGATACCGAAAACCCCAGTATTGCCTCCCCCTATTGGACATTAACTTAGACTCCAGGACGGTGGCTCATCTGTAGAGCGTCCTCAGTGGAAAATGTTTGGCAGCAACCGAAAAGTCTTGGACGAGACTTTCAGAGAAGCAGATTCAACATTCAACAACAGTGTTACTGTGTTTTTATAGCGTGCTGGACTTCCAGGGTTGCTTTTTCTTTCTCCTAACCAGCCTCCCAGATTGATGTCGGAATTAAGGTCCTCGCAGGCGGAATTAGCACTTAGGCTGTTGTGGAAAGACCAATTAGAGTGCAGCCTGGAAACACTTCCCCAAGTTGGATCATCAGAAACCCTTTTTTTTTTTTTCAATTTCTCCTGTTTAATCCGAACAGTATCTGGAGGACCTGTGAGCAGCGCCGCTTAAAAAAAAGGAAGAAAAAAAAACAAACAGCCTTTCTCCAAGCTTGGGTGCTTCGGTAGGTAGGCAGGCAGGTGTATTTGCTCGCCTTGTCCCCCAGAACTCACTCAGCGGAGAGAAGATTAAGTACACACATTAATCCAGGAGCCGCAGCGATCTTGTAATTCACTCACTATGCTAATTGCCTGTTCTCTTCGCCGCCAAAAAGGGGCTTTACAGGCCATTAAAAGGCGGCGAGGCGCAGAATAAACACACTCAGCTCCGTCCGAAAAGTGCGACTTTCTTTTTTTTTTTTTTTTGTCGTCGTCGTCGTTTTTGTTTTTTCATGCAGGGTGGCGGTGGGGGACTGCTAAAACATGTGCCGCTCTCCCATTAGAACCAGGAAGTCGTCGTCGGAAACAACAGCGGCAGCTTTTCCCGAGGTCTCGCTGCTAAACGGGGCTCCGTGTATTCACACGCGTCCCCAGCAAATACACGGAGTGCTTTCCGCGTCATCCGTCCCCGTGTCTGACAGCCGTACCAGCGGAATGACACAGAAAGACGACGGAGTGTCTGCGTCTCCGTCGCGCTCGTGCGCAGCGCCGGGGAGGGCGAGCCGGGGGAAGACGAGGGGGGTGTTGGTGGTGGAGAGAGAGGGGGAGACTCTGAGCGCCGCCGCCACCGCCACCGCCACCGCGGACGCCCTCCCCAAGTGGCCCCCGCCAGCCTCCGACATGATGGATGTTGTTTCAGATTAGCTTCCCCGGATAAAGCGGCCTTGTCAAAACACGTCGACTGGCGGTGCGAGCGGATCGAGATCGTCGCCAGATAATTAGTCCATTTGCTGTTTTTATTTTTTTGTTGCTGCTGCTGATTTTTTTCCACTCCCCCCTTTTTTGCATCGCTTGCACGGCGCCGGCCGACTGCCAGGGAACAGGCCTGTGACGGATGACTCCGACACAGGGTGTGTGTGTGTGTGTGTGTGTGTGTGTGTGTGTGTGTGTGTGTCTCGGCACAGAGCCCCGACTCCAAATGTAGCCGCTCACGACTGGAGTGTGTTTTTTCCTGATACAGCTAATGAGCGCCGCCATTAGACATAAATGACATTTTAAGAACCTGAGGAGCTGGAGGACGGAGGAGCAGCCTGGACTGACGGCGGCTGCAGGCGGCCAATCAGGCGGCGGCGGCGGCAACTGGCAGACTCCACCCACTCGCGGCTCTGCTGTCTCCGTTTTTCCCACGCAGTGCAGAATTTCATTTCGAACGTGTTTCCCAACTGTCAAGAAAAAAAACAAAACATGCAGTTCGGGAAATCAGCCCTTCGTGATGTCACGGAGGGCACCAACACCTCTCCCGAGGGCGTAGATGTTAGTCACCACACCCACCTCTGAGTAGGGCTGGGTGATTAAAAGTCATATTTAGGCTGAATATCGATTTATATATATATATTTATATATATATAAATATATATTGGGATATATATCCCGATAGGCCCTGCGATGAACTGGCGACTTGTCCAGGGTGTCACCCTGACTTCGCCCTAAGACAGCTGGGATAGGCTCCAGCGGACCCCCGTGACCCTGAATTGGAATAAGCGGGTATAGAAGATGAATGAATGAATGAATGAATATATCCCAATATATATTTATATGTATATAAATATATATCGGGATATATATCCAGATATTTTTTCCGCAAAGTGAGAGTAAACGTTCAGTCAAAATGAAAGCCAAGAGCAGAGTGCTCGATATCGGCGATCTGGCCTAATTCCATATCGCATTTAAAAATATGCCGATATATTTTTTATATCACTGTATCGCCCAGGCCTACCTCTGAGACCACCTCGTTTTTGTTCCCTTAACCAAACACAGAGCAGATCATTTTCAGCAGGCGGCTTCAAACAGAGGGCTAACTCTGCTGTTTTCCGGAGGGCCTGACAATCGTTACACCGTGGAACCTTTAATAATTTGTCCATCGTATTATATTTGATTTATTTCTCCTTTTTTTGGCCTCATTTGAATGCGTTCGTGACTCAGCCGCTAGTTTTTTTTCTCTGCTCGTCTGTCTCTGCCGTTCCTCCTCCACATTCGCTACGTCCAAACCCCAGAAGGTTCCGCTCTGTCATTATCCGGTTCGCGCCAGATGGATTTTTCAGTGTAAACAGTTGTTTTTCCACGCGTGCCTCGATCAATCACACTCGATCAGCGCGAGTGTCCTGCTTAACGAGAGAACAGCTGCGGAATTTGGCTGCGGCCCTGACGTCGTCCTCGCGCGTGACCCGCCTTCCATAAATAAAGTGGATTTTTAAATAAAGGACGATTTTGTTGGTCTTTGTGCCAATGAAACATTTAAACGATCTGGAAAAACGGTAGAAGTGAAACAAAGGCGGACAGAAATGTATTTTTTTTTGCATCGTGCGGGCAGGTAGCGAGGAGCAGATGGAAGAAAAACAACTCAAAACTCCGTGTGTGAGTTGTCCTGAAAACAAAGATGTGAGGATCAGGTCTCTTTGAAAACATTTTGTCTCTTTTTTGTGTGAGTGAGTGAGCGAGTGAGTGGGTGTTTCTGGTCTGTTTGGATGCTGTTTTCTGGATAACCTCGGGAATGGAATGTTTTTCCTCTTCTTCTCTTTCGTCTTCATCTGCCGCTGCCGAAGTCCGAGCAGTGTCTATTGCTGCTGTGCTGCTGCTGCTGCTGCCGCTGCCGCTGCTGCTGCCGCTGCTACGGTGCTGTGACCTTCTGACTCTCCCAGAGGATCTCTGGAGGTATTCTGAGGTGATGGCGAACCGTTTCTCTGCTCACGGCAAGACCCGGGACGGTGAAATGCAGATGAGATGTGGAGGTGAGGCTGCTGCTGCGTGGGCGGCCGTCTCTCGGGTTGAGAGTATTTTTTATTTTTCTTCGCTGTGGAAGCAGTGGAGGTCGCCGCGGTGAAGCCGCTGCCGCATAACCACCAACGTGACTTTAGCTTGGAGAACCCTGCTGCAGCCTCCAGGAGAAGAATCAATTTTTTTTTTTCCAACACACCACCAAAACCAACCAAACATAAAACACCACTTTTTCTCTGTTTTAACCCTCGTTTTTTGTTTGTTGTTGTTGTTTTGTCATTTTTCTCTGTTTTAACACATGAAATACTTGTCGGTAGGGATATTTCTCAGCCGTTTGAGAAAACTCATTTGCGTGAGGCTCAAATCTCTGCACATTTCTTTCATTTCGGCTCAGTTCATTCCCAGCTTTGTGCTCATTGAGATCCAAATAGTTTGTTTTTTGTGCCGTTCACATGATGTGGATGAAAAAAAACATTTATTTTCCACTGTTTTTCAACGACAGGACTAGATGGTACAATCCCTTAGATTAATCAGCACTTGGTATTAAGTGGGGGATCAGGGGCGGGGTGTACATGCTTCACTGGGGTCTTCAGGTGGGCACCCCCCTTCATTGGTCTTTCGTTGATAGGCCCACGACACCTCCGGAGGGCTCAACGGCAACATCTGGCGTCCCAGGTGTGCCTGACTTGACGGCTCGTCGGAAGGCCTGTCCTCGCGCTCCCATTGCCTTAAGAAGCTTGGTTGTGGACGCGGCAACGAAGCCTCTGCACCCGACCTCTATCGGAAGCACCTGGGTACGCCAGCCGCGTTGCTCTGCCTCAGCTGCTATTTCTGCACACTTCAGGCGTTTGAGTTCATATGCTTCACCGACTGAGGTCTCCCATGGTACAGTCAGTTCAAGATGGAACACAACTCTCCAAACCACTGGTTTACGTTCTCGGGCGTGGGAAGAACATCGTAGGTGGCTCTGATGATGAAGCTGATTTGGCTTCCTTCCATCTCCCAGAGATCCTTCCATGTCAACTTGCGATGCTCCAGGTTTTCCCAGCTAGTCCACTGGCCCTGTTTGGACTGTGCGACTGCTGTCGCGCATCTGTCTGCCTCCTCTTGCTGTCGAACCTGAGCAACCACTGGCTTTCTCCTCTGGGTTGATGTTGCCTTGTGCCATGTGGGTCGACTTGTCCCAAGTCCAAACCCACCTCTTCCATGCTGCACCTGTCCCACAATGTCTCCATGCCTGAGAGCAGATGTTGCTTGCTGTATGGCTTCAGATGGGATCCATTTCCTTCCAGCTGCCACTCTGGGAGCAGCCGCTCGGATCACGGACCATGTTTTGTCATTTTTCTCTGTTTTAACACATGAAATTCTTGTCGGTCGGGATATTTCTCAGCCGTTTGAGAAAACTCATTTGTCTGAGGCTCAAATCTCTGCACATTTCTTGCATTTCGGCTCAGTTCATTCCCAGCTTTGTGCCTATTGAGATCCAAATAGTTTGTTTTTTGTGCCGTTCACATGATGTGGATGAAAAAAACATTTATTTTCCACTGTTTTTCAATGAAAAGTAACAAAACAGAAGAAAAATATTAGCGCAGAATATTTTGCAGGGCACCAAAGTCAACTCTGCATTTGGCAGCCAACGCAGCGCGCTGCCTCCGGCTCCGCATGGCAGTGGGAGGTAATTGCTTCAAGGATGAACCGATTTGTCCAGGAATTATGCAAAGTGTGCGTGTTGATTTTGACGAACCAACTAATCCCTGTGTTAATTTTTACATCAAGGAGTGGAAAAAGGCAGCAGCAGCAGCTGCTGCGACTGGGAAGCCTCGTAACCAGCAGCTGAAAATACATAAATAAATGAATGGGAAAAATAAACCACATCAATGCAAGCGAGTACAACTGCGGTCACTCGTGCTCAGACGGGCTAGCATGCTAACGAGAGTTCATGTGTTGACAACACAAAAGCCTCTCGATAAGTGAAAGATTTTGTGGCGTTGGTGTTTTTTTCAAAAAAAAAAAAAAAAAGAAAACACCCTGCAGTTTTACAAAGTTACACAACTCTTTAAAAATTAAAATAATAATCCTCTTTAATATTCATGAATTTTTCATCCTTCTTCTTCTTCTTCTTCTTCTTATTAGTAATATTATTTCTGAGGCCAGCAGCCTGTCATTAAACCTTGTGGTTAATGTCTTCAAACTCCATCATCAGCCCCCGGCAGGACCCTCTCATGTTGGCTAACAGTCTGGCTAAAAGCTAAAGCTAATCTAGCCTGAAGCACCTTGGCTCGACGGTTAAAAAAAAGGAATAAAAGAGGTCATCTCCAGACATCCTCGGCCGCCTCCATCCGTCATCTCGGAGGCAAGTGGCACATAAGAGGATCCGTCTCTGCGAGCGCTTTTCAGCGCCGCCCTCAGAAAAAAAAAAAAAAAAAAAAAAATTACAAACAAACTAAAGGCGATGGATCGATAGAGTGTCTCCCAGAATGATGAACTGGGACTTCAGACGAGGAGGGGAGGGAGAAATCGATGCGCGCTCCCCCCTCCTCCTCCACCTCCTCTCTCCATCTCCCCCTCTCTGTGTCCTAAACTCTTGCCAGCCGTCCTCGCACCTCGGTGTTTAAGTGCGTCCACCGGCGGCTCCCTTCACACCGGCTGTGATTTAATGACCTCTTTTGTTTCTTTATTTCTTCAGCAGGCCCGGAGAGAGACCCTAACCCCACACCACCCCCCCCCCAAACCCCACCGCCACCGTGATGTGTGAGCACACCCACCGATAATGGCCCAGAGGATGCGCAGCGGAAGTAAGTGCCTGTGCTCAGATTTACCGCTCTGGTGCCCCACTCCCCCCTTCTCTTCCTCCCCCCGATGGTCAAAAAAAAAAAAAGGAAAAAACCCAAAGCCGCATTGATCGGCGCAACATGACCATCTCTGAATCGTAAGTCAGCGCTTAACATGCGTCTGGTGAGATGAAGCTGTTTATTAGCGATGCGACGGATCGATGCAGGTATCGCTGAGGAGCGAGCCCAAGCATCGGTATCGGTATGGAATCAATAGCGGCGGCATGAGACTGATACTTAATACTATAATTGATGCGCCGCAGTTGGAGGGAAGAGTTACGACTGTGATGCTTGACAAGTCTGCGCTTGAGTAATGCACTCTTGATATTTGGGTTTTCCATTTGAAAGACGTTTCTTCTAAAACAGCTGCCGATAAAACCTTGGCGCAATGAGACTTTCTTAATCATGCAATTCAATATTTGTGTAGTTGGTCAATTTGGATTATGTCGGAAAAGATTACTGCCTTTTAAAGCCTGCGAGGATGGATCAAACTCATTTTTTTCTGTTTTTTTCCTTTTCTTTTCTTTTTTTTGGTTCTTAAACCGAGGACAAGGCAAATGAATGTTGGAAAAGTTCTCGGGGAGTTTAAAACAAATAAAGCAAAGTCCAGACAAGTTCCGGCAGTGCGAGTCTAGAGATCTCAGCGGAGTTGGAGCCCAGAGACGCAGCGACAGCGGCGGCGGCGGCGGCGGCGGCGAAGTGAAACCAGCGACAGCTCTTGCGCAAGCACACTGAGGCAACGCCAAGCCGAGTTTCGCTGCAAGTCAGCAGGTTTCATGATGCAAACCTTTAAAAACCGGCTCCTCTTCCATCACCGCCGCTGCTGCCGCTGCTACTTTTCCTACGGCTGATGTAAAACGATAAATCCTCCAGAAAGGATTTCAGGCAGAATTTCCACCGGTTTTCAACCTGGAGAAGCTCCCAACCTGGAAGCCGCCTTCTGTGAAAGCCTTCAGCGAACTGGGCTCAGTTGTGGCACAGATGGAGAAAAACAACAACAACAACAACAACAACAACAACTGGGGACTTTCTCACTGCTTTAGTTTGTGCATATGTAAAAAAAAAAAAAAATCGCATTCGGGGCTTGCAGGGGCCCAGATAAACTCTTATCTCTGTCGGGACACAGCGCCACAGCTCAGCCACCAGATCATGAAAATTACACATATTTTTATTTATATATTTATTTTCAAAGGCGCCGATTAAAAACAAGCAAAAACATGCAAAGACGCGGTCGACTCAAAGGAGGACTAGGAGACTCCAGAGCCGAGAGGCTCGATAAGAGGGAGGATTTTCTCATCATTTATACATGTAGGCTTGTAAATCTTTAAATCTACTGAGTGTATTTGGTTTCCCTGCTGCAGCCCGGTTTGTTTCGGTAGGGGGGGGTGAGGGTGGCGCTGGGGTTCCTTTTAACGCGTCCCGTTTCCTTGTTTGAGCAAGTAAACACCAGATCAGAGTTTCAGCAGCCGGAAGTGAGTCTTTAATCCCAGTTTTGAGAGCAGGACACGTCTGGAAAAAAATCAATAGCGTTGCCACGTACAGCGCAGCCAATCAAACGCAGCCAGGATGTTTTCAGATCAGCAGGGACGGTGGTTCTGCGTCTGGGGCCTTTCTGTGTGAAGTTTGCGTGTTTTCTCCCTGCTGTCTGCCTGGGTTCTGTCCAGAATCTCCTGCTTCCTCCTACAGTCCAAAAACCGGCATGTGAGGCAGATTAGGGAATTTTAAATAGGTGCGTATGTGTCCATGTGAATGTTTTTTTTTTGTCTTTAACGTGGCCCTACGATGGACTGGTGACTTGTCCAGGGTGTAGCCCCACAATAGCTGGGATTGGCTCCAGGCACCCCACCCCTCCTCCACCCCCAACCACTACCACCACCACCACAAGTGCAGGAGAACGCGGCTCTAGAAGACGGATGGACGGATTCTTGACTTCGCAACGGTTCCTTCCTCCGTCCTCCACCCCCACGCCTGCACTTTGCATGAGCTGCCAGTCTCTGCTGCCTCCACCTGCCGCCGCCGCCGTGGCGTGTGGATGACGCCTGACAGCGCCGGCCCGTCAGCTGGCCGGCCACAGTCCGGTCTGATCCGTCCGGGCGGAGCTGCGCCTGTCCGTCTGCGCGTCTCCGGGGTGGTCCGGGCCGAGGTGTAGCCGCCTTGACGAGCTGACACCTCCGCGCTCGCCACCTTCATTTTTCATTTCCTCCCCCGCGCTCTGCCGCCACCGCTGCCGCTCTGAATGCTGCAGAAGGATAATTCATTCCGTTCACATTTCACTTTTTGTTTTCATCAAGGGGTAAAAAATAAACGAGAAAGACGCTGAATCAGGTGAAGTGAAAAGCTCCCATCGGAGGTTTTTACCTCCACATTTAAGCTAAAACGGCTTCTTTTCTCCCAGAGAGACTTTTAAAAGGATCTTCAAGCTGTTTTTTTCTTTTCTTTTTTTGTTCATGCCGCCGCTGTGTTCCTCAGCAGGACTTAATGCACCCAGCAGGATGTCAGGTTTAAGGGGAAAAAAAAGAATCCTGACACGTCCGCCTGTCACGAGCTTCTGAAATACGTCCTCTTTTTTTGCACAGGGACTTTTCCTGTTCTTCCTTTCCCCCAAACTGACACCAATACGTGCCAGCTGTTTTTGGAAAAGTCCCTCCTTTAAAAAAAACCCAAAAGAAAAAACCTGTCACTTGCCTTAGAAATATCAGCGCAGATGTCTGGCAGCTAAAAGTGGCCCAGTCTCCCTGGAAACAACAGGACGACACAGTCACAAGCAGAGCTCACCTCCAAATTTAAGGCAAAAAGTGAAAAAAAGAAGAAAAAAAAAACATCTGCTGCTTTGAAACGTGTGAACTTACTGTAGTTGGTTCCATGATTTGACAGTGTGGCAACATAAGCAGTTTTTTTATTTCTATTTTTTCCCAGCATCAGTACAGGATGATTTCTCTGAGGCTTTATTAAAGCTCCCTCACCCCTAGTTTTAGGCGTTTACTTTTCATCCTGGACTCCAAGTCAAGGGTTGCAGTTGATTATTTAAAAATAAATAAATAAATGAACTGCGATGAACTGGCGACTTGTCCAGGGTGTCACCCTGCCTTCACCCTAAGACAGCTGGGATAGGCTCCAGCAGACGCCCGTGACCCTGAACAGGAATAAGCGGGTATAGAAGATGAATGAATGAATGAATGAATAAATAAATGAATAAATAATTAGAAAAATGTACTCCATAGCTCCTCAGAAAACAGAATATTTAGCCATATGTCTACAGTCTTCAGATAAAAAAAAAACAACAACTAGCTTTTAGCTTCCTGCTGAAAAGCTGCTTTGTTGGACCTTGCACGAATTTGGAGCGGTATAAAAATGAGTGGGCGGAGCCAACTCCTGGCTGGAGGTGTTGTCTCTGACAAAGGCATGGCACACTGGTGCCTGTTGTGAGGTCACAAAGGGCAAATTAGATTTACAGCAGTGTGAAGAAGTGAAGGATCAACTTTTCTCACTTCCTGGAAAGTCACTGGTATGTCAGAGACATTCCGAAAAAATGCAAAAAATTCTGCATTGGAACCGATGGCTTTTCATTGGTTTTGCAACCTAATATTTTATGCAAGGAGAAAACCCTGTGGTTACAACTTTGCTTCTTCTCCAACCTTTAATCGTTGATCACAATTCTTCCCCCCGTGTTTTTTTTTTTTTTTCTTTAAAGTAAAATAAAAATGCAGTGAAAGCGTGCAGACTGGCTGCTAGCGCGGCAGTGGCTCCGTTTACATCCTGGGCTGTGGTGGTGAGGCGCCATTGATCGCCTCCCTGGTATCATATTTCCAGAACCGTGCTGCGGCAGGCTGATTAGCCTCCGGTGGGAGTGGGGGGGAGAAGGGCGGGAGCGTGGGGATGGGGGAGGGGGGGTAAATAAATAGGAAAAACAGGGAAGGAGAAGTTGCAAATCATCTTTTCATTATTATTTTTTCAAACGTCGGCAGAAAGTTATTATGGAGGCCTCGGCCTCTGCAGAAAATATCAATATGGATTTAGGAGGCTCCCTGAAGCAAGGTTCTCAGCCAATTAGATCTCTAATCACTTGTAATGTAAAAATAATTAAATATTAAAAACACACACAAGCAGGGAGGGGTGTGTGTGTGGTGTGTGTGGTGTGTGGCAATTTAAATGAGGTCCAGTGGAGTTTCATTTACCAACAACGGCTAATTGGGTCAAAGCTCTTCATCCTTGTCTTCTGCCACGAAGGTCTGAACACTTACAGCTTCTTCTTCTCCTCCTTTTCCTTCTTCTGCTTCTTGTTCTGTTTTTTTTGTTTGTTTTTTTTTTCCCCCCCGGCAGAGTGCACCCGGCCTCAAGGCTACAGGCACTCAGCTGATGTATTAATGGGTTCAATGGGCGGGGCCAGTCGGCAGGAGCAGCGCAGCACTCCGTCCTCCTCTGTTTTCTCCTCTCTCTCTCTCTCCCAGCCTCCCAGCCAACGTTTCTCGCTGGGACGAGCCGCGACGTGTCCTACATCCACTTGATACCTGAGGGCGCCGCTGTAGGAATGATTACTGCCGTGCGTGACTTCCTGTGAGACGTCGTGGGTTGGGGGGGTTTGGCGGGAGGGAGCGGCAGTAGGCTAACGGCTAGCCGTGGTCGCCCAGCGAGGGCGGTGATTTACATTAAAAGTCCATTCTCTTTGCTTTGGCAGGTACGTTGATTTTTTTATTTATTTTTTTTCTGGCAGATATTTAACAAGCATTGGGCCGCAGACGTGTTCATAAGAAGCAGAGGAAAATTCCCCGAGGTGGTTTTGTCTGAAAAAATTACTCTTGACTCTTTCTCTCCCGGCTTCTGAAGCGAGCGAGTTGATGAAGAAGCTAAACGGACAGACAGACAGACAGACAGACAGAGGTTTCTGGAGGTTGACAGAATTAGTTTGATGATCCGATCCTTCTCCCCTGCAGGCCAGGAGGAAAACAGCGCTGGACCTTTTAAATGTAGCTCCCACACTTTCAAGCTTTCTGCGATTCTGCACCTCTGGGAAAGTCTTTGAAAGTGATGCAGTGACGTGATTACGGGTGCTACTGGAGCTGTGCAATGACTAGTGTGGCAGCAGCTCGTGTTCTGGAGCAGATAATAATTCCTCAGTAAAAACACCAGACTGCTGCTGCTGTTTGGCTGAAACTAATGGAGACACTTGGAGTGGAGCTGCTAGAAAATATACATATACGGATCAGCGGTTAAGATCTTTAACTTATCATGAGCTGCACAGATTACAATAACAATCACACTGGAGTGAAAGGGAGAATCCGGGGTTGGAACGGAGAAGCAGCAGCAGTGCAGTTGTCAGGCTTAAAAGACAACGGCAGCCGCTCTCCCTCGATGCTCCGCCTCCTGTCCAGCCGGAGGACGCTAGACGCCGTCTCCGCCTCTGTGCGGCGGTGACCTCCGTCCTCGGTCTTACTCAACGCCCAGCGCGCCCGGGGCTCTTCATTCGTCTAAAGACGGAGGGTGAGAGGGAGGCACGGCGAGGTCAGCCCCTCCCCCCAGGAGAAATCCTCACGGCGACCTGATTTCTGAGAGTTACTCCTCATATTCCAGGGTCGCCCGCACGATTCAGATGATCCTCCGTCAGAGATGTTCAGAGTTGTTATCCAGAATTATATATATATATATATATATATATATATATATATATATATATATATATATATATATATATATATATATATATATATACACACATATACGTATATATATATAATTCTGTCCTCACTTGAGTTGATGTCAAACTAGACAGTTAACATGTGAGATGGTTCAATGAAAACTGAAGCTTGGAAGTTCAAGTTTTTTTTTTTTTTTTTGTTTTTTTTTACTGATTTCCTTGCATTTCAATCTCGAACAGTGTGGTTGAATTCACTCTACAACTTTTGTGAAACTGTAGTAAAACCAAATATAATCAACTCTCAACTCTTTACAGTGATTCCATATAATTCAAATGTCACTTAAATCGACCGCGGACGTCCTTCGAACACTCCGCATGGCAATTAGCAAGCTAGCTACTTAGCAAAAAACTATGATTAGCAACTCTGTAAAGGGAATCAAAACTTTCCAAAAAAAACATCAAAAATATACACTCATCAGCCGTACGTCGCTAGACAACAAATAAGCGTGTCGGTGTCTACTCACAGGCATATAGTCTCCAAATATTGCCATTAGCAAGATGCTAATCTCCAGTCTGTCACAACTAAAATGGAATGTTAAATGGAGTGCTAAAAATGGAATGAAATTAGTCTATTTAAATAAATCAAATCAAGTATAGTTTCAGCACACACACACACACACACACACACACACACACACAGTGTATATGTATATATATATATATATGATTCTTATTATTCTCATGCTTTTTTAGTATGTGTGGAAAAACTCTCTTGTACAGCAGCGAGGGTGATAATAAGAAGAGAAACACTTTGCATGTGTTGCGCTGCAGTTGCAGCATCGCCGTGTCACCACCAGTCCCTGCAGCGCTTTCCACACCCCCCCCCCCCATCTCGCCCACCCCCCCATACACACCTCTCCCCACCATCTAATCTTCCCCATAATTGCATCCATTATTAGAAATGATGCCAAACGTCTGGCTGAGAAACTGTTTTTCCCGACTGTTTCTCATGAATCCTCATCAACGCTGCGAACCGGAAGCCTTTTCTCACGCCGCCTGTCACATCCGTCTCTCCCCTGATCTGAGCTCAGCGACTCGCGCTCGTATTTTCATTGCGGCATCTGGATTTAATTGGTGCTCGACGCCGTAAAGCCGCAGCTGCTCTGCTCTGTTAGGACAATAAATTAGGCCAATTAGGAGGCGGGAAACAAAGGAGGCCGTCCTGCCGCCGCCGCCGCCTGGAGACTGAGAGTGTGGTGGAATGATGAGGCAACCTGAAAAAAAGGAGAGAAAAGAAGAAGAAGAAAAAAAAGCAACAACCCACCTGGCCCTTCATCCCAGTGATCAAAATCCAGTTCCAGTCCAGCGGCCGCGTTGAGCGGCCGCGTTGAGCCGCCGCTCGCCGCCACCGCCGCCGTCCAGATGAAACAATCGGCTGCTTTGAAACCCATGGAAGGTTCGGCCAAGATTAATTGGCCGCCGGCACGATGAGCTGCAGATGGGTTTTAGGGTTAGCAGCGACTGTCGGCGGCGGCTAATGAAGGCGATAATGAGGGAGGAGGAGGAGGAGGAGGAGGAGGAGGAGGAGGAAAACAACAGGAACATCTGGCGGAATGTTGGAGACCATCCTTCAGGTTTTCTCTCCGAGAGCTCGGCCTGCTTCTGAAGGAGGGCGGGGCTTGTTTCCTCAGTGGTGGCGGCGGCGACGGCGGCGTTCGTCTGGTGGAGGAAGGTCGAAGTTTGACCATCTCTCTGGCGTCGTGCGTGGCCGGGACATGTGATTAAAGGCGGCCGGGGAAGGAAAAAAAAAGATGATGAAGTTTGCAGTTTCCTGAAGTCTCTCTTCATCCTGAATAATGACACACACACACACGCACACACACACACACACACACACACACACACCCCTTCCCCCACCCGCCTCCACCTTCTGCTGAGAGGGCGAAACTGTCTCCAGGTCGGCGCTTCATCTCCGGGTAGATAAATAAATAAATAAATAAATAAATAAATAAACGGGGATGGCGGAGCCGTCAGCCTGAATGGAGGATGCGCCCGCAGACGCAGGATTTGGATGAATGAAGTGGATTTCACTGGCGGGACCCTCATCCTGTGTCACGCCGCGTTAGACGGCGAGCGAACGGCGGCCTCCTCGCTCGCCGCGCGCCAAATGAACGGACTCCAACTTCCAACTTCCCGCCGTCTCATCGTATCGGGATCGAAGCCCGAAAAAAAAAGAAAAAAAGCTGAGCATCCTTCTTCTTTTTTTTCACCCTTTTCCCGCCACCAATTACCGGCCTGTGAGGAAACAGTCCGACTCCACTGACCTCGAAGCCTCTCTCTCTCTCTCTCTCTCTCTCTCTCTCTCTCTCTCTCTCTCTGCCTCCCCGCCTGTTAGGACAGGAGTGTTATGGTAATGGAGGGGAGAGTGTGCGGCGCGGCGATAGCGCGGCGGGAACCAATGGCCTATTATCCACCGCGACGTTGAGGCGATGGCCGGAGAGAGAGAGAGAGAGAGAGAGAGAGAGAGAGAGAGAGAGAGAGAGAGAGAGAGAGAGAGAGAGAGAGGCGAGTCCTATCTGTTATGGTGATGATGCGTTTTAAATGGCTGGCGGATTTTTTTTTTTTTCTTCGGCGTGCTCTGGGTTCGCTCCTCCTGGCTACTTCAGAATATTTTTTTTTTCGTTTTTTTTTTATCCATTTTTTTTTCCATGGTGATGGATGGAGAGTTTTTCCTTCCTCCTCTCCTCTAATGACGGCAGAACAGGCCGTCTGCCCGGAGAGCCGAGGCGATGAACAGGATGAAAGCCTTAGTTACCCCCCTCCCACCCCCACCCCCCACCGTGATATATATTTATGGCCCGTCGTCTCCAGCCAATCACCCGCCGCCGTCCTCCGTGGTCATTATTGTTGTTGTTGTTGTTGTTGTTGTTGTTGTTGTTGTACCTGCTGGCGGTGTCCATGTGCAAACTTTGTGAATCGCACCTCCTCCTGCGCTGCTAGCGCTGGCCACCAACGCTACGCTAACCCTCTTCTTCTTCTTCTTCTTCTTCTTCTTCTTCTTCTTCTTCTTCTTCTTCTTCTTCTTCTGTCCCCCCTGCAGAAACAGCCGAGTCGGGTTCCCACTTCCTGCGTCCCGTCCGGGCCGACCTGCCGACGGCCTCCTCTGGCAAACGTGTCTGACTCTCTCAACAAGGTAATTCCCGGTTCGGTGCTTGCATTCATTACATTTTGGGCGGGAGCCACCGCGTGGGCGTCGCCTCCTGCTGCGATGCGTCAAAGCGACGCTAACTAACGGCACCGGACTCCGACGCCGTGTTGCTAAATAAAGTATCTAACTTGTTAAGGACAAGTGCGGTTGTGAACAGAAACTGTGAACAAGCTGTTTTTCTCAACGAAAGCCTTTGAGTGAACACACAAACTCACATTTCCCCCATGTTTCAACCGAGAAGCTGCTACTTCCTCATTGAAATGTTGCTACTTTATTTCTTTCTTCTTTTCTTGTTCCGGTACAATGCGTTTTTTGTTCAGTTTTTTTTTTTTTTTGTGTGTGTGTGTGTGTGTGTGTGTATCCGAAATGTTTCCTGCTCTGAAGCTTTTGTCCAGTGGTTGCTGAGAATGACAAGAATCACAGCGAAGATCTGTGAATTAGAGGCCATTGCTGTTCGTAGCGGACCGGTTATAAAAGTCTCACCTCTCTAAGTGTTCAGCAGTGGTCAACAGCGTCTGCGTTGGTGTCGGCAAGAACGATCCAGCACCTTCTTGTTTGAGTGGGTATCGGGTTTGAAAAGTTTGAAAAGAAAAAAAAGAAAGGAAGAAAAATAAATAGAGCAGCCGTGTTGGCAGAGTGGATGACAGAGTGGATGACATCTCGCCACATGTTGCTCTGAGCGGCTTTTTCTCTCTTCAGTTTACGCCTCTCTTTACAGTTCAATCCACCAATATTCACATTTTCACCTGTTTCCAGTCCATCACTTTGAGGCTTTTTCACAACAACTTCCACAGTGACACTGATCCATGGGGTTTCTTGTAAAATGACCAACAGCATTTTTTTTTAAAATATATATAAGCCAAATATTGTCCATGCTCTTCTTTATGACTGGGATCGTACTGATGTGCTGCTGCTGTCACAATACACTTTTTGTTGTTGTTGCTGGCTTATTTTTCACGTCGCACATTAATCAAGTTGTTTTCGCCCTGTCTGGGGAAGTTGAGGCTGCATCAGGTGTCTGCCTCGCTTTCTGTCAAACATCCTTTTATTTTGAAAGTCATTAACCTGCCTGGTGGCAACATGGGAAAACACTGTGGGGACGCACTGCAGTTTTCTCCAGATCAAGGGTAGAATCCTCCGCCTCCGCTGATCTTCCGCCGCCCGCCCCCCCAACAAAGAGCGACTGCGTCCCGACTCGGCCCTGCAGGCTCCACCCTGCAGGCTCCACCCAGCAGGCTCCGCCCAGCAGGCTCCGCCCAGCAGGCTCCGCCCTGCTCCCCTTCCTAACCTATAACATTTCCAAGTGCCGCGCTCGTCTTACAAAACGTTTGACATTCCGAAGCGGCGTGAGGCTTGAAATTGGGAACAGAGGTGATCCTCCCCCTCCTCCTCCTCCTCCCCTCCTCCCCCTCTTCCTCTTCTTCCGCGTTGGTTCTCATCTGCTCCGGCGGCGCCGCGGCAGCGTGGGCGCCATCAAATATGCATGCAAACAGCTGTTTCTTCCGCAGGACAGCGAAGGGCCGTGTGCTCGGGTTTCAAATCAGGGGAGCCCTTAGGAGGCGGGCGGAGAGGCAGCGGAGAGGCGGGAAAACGATGCTCGACTCTCGGCCGGTGACAAAAAAAAAACCCTAGCCAAAAATCGGCAGCGTCTTTTTTTCTTACCCGACCAAAACATCGAGCCAGTCAAGTATTGTTAAATAATGCGTCCGGACAGTACATCCGTCTGCTCCTTTTGACCTGTGACCTTTGAGCTCAGGCTGGACATGGCACACGGTGTGAGGGTATTAGATTTCAGGCGCTGACGCTCGGGAATCAAGAATCGCACGACGGCGTTTCACAGGATGTGCATCGCATCAACTGCAGTGTTGTCTGCGAGGCCTAAAGAAGTCGGAACGACCTCCAAAAGAGCTCCCGCAAGGTCAAAGTACAGGCGCGATGTCACCTCAGACGCCTTTGCTCCAAGCTGGAGAAAAATATTCAGGTTTTCTTTCAGTCCCCAAGTTTCTGATTAATCTAAGAAACACGTTGCCTGCCTCTCCTGCAGCGGAGGCCTAAGTTCCATTTCCACCGTCCTCTCCCCCCCGCCGTCAACTTCCTCTGCTGCAGGAGGCGGAGCTACTGTGGCGAAAAAAAAAAAGAAAAAAGAAATCCAGCCGTCAAAATAAAGGTGAGCTGCGCTGCATCAGATTAGAGTTAAACAAGTCTGGCTGCGCCCCACCGTGTCGCCACACACTCACACACACACACACACACACACACACACACACACACACACACACACACACACACAGGTGTGGTAAACGATCCTCCGGGGTGCGCAGCGGCGGTCCCCCTCCTCCGCCTGCAACCTCTCGGCGGCGACTATTTGAATGGAAATGCGTGGCGGCCGATTGCCAATTTGCAGCCGGCGGCGCCGCAAAGAGCCGCCGCTAAATCAAGCAGACAAACACAAACACACAGTCGGAGGGTGGTGGTGGTGGTGGTGGTGGTGGTGGTGGTGGGGTGGGGTGGTGCGGAGGAGCGGCCGCCGGCTCCTCGGAAACGATGCAGCCCATCAGGCCGGGGGTGAGAAGATCGACCGCGGCGGCAGAGAAAATTGGAGAGGGCGGCGTTGTTGTTGTGTTTGCATGCCGCCGCGAGCCGTCGCCTGACACGCCTGCAGACGACGATGATGATGATGATGATGATGATGATGATGATGATGATGATGATGATGATGATGGTGATGATGATGATGGTGACGATGCGGCGGCGGCGACAGCAAGCTGCATCACCTTAACCAGCGGATGATCGGCTGTAGAAACGGCCACTGGCTGCGGTGCTCAGGCGGATGGAAAAATGGGAATTCTGAGGAGCGCAACGCCGAAAGTCGTGGTCGTGCAAACGCCGCCTGGGTTTCTTTCATTTTGAACACTTACATATTCAAAAAAAAGTTTGAGTCATTTGCAAGGAATGGCTCGTGTCATCGGTGGCGCAGTGGTTAGCGCTGCCGCCTCACAGCAAGAAGGTCGTGGGTTCGATTCCGGGGTCCGGGCCTGTGACCTTTCTGTGTGGAGTTTGCATGTTCTCCCAGTGTCTGCGTGGGTTCTCTCCGGGTTCTCCGGCTTCCTCCCACACTCCAAAAACATGCATGTGAGCTCAATTGAACATTCTAAATTTTCCGTAGGTGTGCATGTGAGTGTGAATGGTTGTTTGTCTCGATGTGGCCCTGCGATGAACTGGCGACTTGTCCAGGGTGTCACCCTGCCTTCGCCCTAAGACAGCTGGGATTGGCTCCAGCAGACCCCTGTGAGTATAGGAATAAGCGGGTATAGAAGATGAATGAATGGATGGATGGCTCGTGTCATTTTCGATGCAGTTGCCACACCTGAGATACAGTTGATGTATTTTGCACAATATAAAAATGTCGTCCATGGACTGTGCTGCAGTTTCACAGTGAAAAAGTGTACAAAGTTACAGCTGACAGGGTTTTTTTTTTTTTGTCTCTGGATTTTTTGTTTTTTTGTTGTTGTTTTTTTGCATTTGAGCACCTGGCCACTGGGGGCATCCTTTATACTTGGCAGAATGCCTTCCTCCTCTGTGAAACCCCGGAAAGGCTACGTGGGGTTTGGAAAACTGTCAGCAGAGCTTCCAAGGATGCAGGAGTGGATGCAGACGTTGCAGCCTGGGGCGACGCCGCCCCTTTAAGTTCACACACCTGAGACGACCACCAATCAACACATCCGGCTTAACAAACCGAGGAACGTTTTCCCTCCGTCCTCTTCGGTTCGACTGGGCGATTCGCAGCGTGGCCACTAGATGGCACTCAACCTGCCACGCTGGGCCTTTAAAATGACTCGGCTTGAACAGATGGCGCCTCAGAAGTTTTTATCTCCAGATTTGCAAGTCGAAAAAAAAAAAAAACACTTCAAACACGGCGGCGCTGTCGCTCGCTTGCTTTGTCGCCGCTCACCAACTTCAAGTTGCGTCACGAGACATCACAAGAGTCGGACGGCGTGTTTGCAAATGGATTTTTTCCAGCGTGAAACTTTTTTAAGGCGAACATCAAAGACGTGTGAGTCCTTGGATTTTTGATATGGCTTTACGCCCACATGCCAACTGCAAACATGCTCGCCCTTTCCATGTTTCTCTTGTTTTTTTGTGGGGGGGTGTTTTTGTTATTTATTTTTTTTCTTTGCAGACACGCAGATCCCCCCCCCACCTCTGATCCCTCATACTTACAGTAACATTCCGGCCCCGGGTGCCGGAGCGGCGGCGGCGGCGGCGGCGGCGGCGGCGGCTACGGGCTTAACGTAGATCTGTCATCAGCTGGCTGCAGATCAAAAGAGCAACATTGGCAGGCGGAGCACAAAATCTCCTCGCAGCGCCGCGGCTGCAGCTTCTCTGAGGTGGATGAGCACACGGGGGCCCCTGGCTGCAGGCGAGAAGTGTGTGTGTGTTTGTGTGAGTGTGTTAGTGTGTGTATGAATGTGGGAGGGATGGAGAGGTGTAGGCACAAGCCGGGTGTCTCCAGGCAAAAGATCTGGCACTTTGAAAATGTCACCAGAAACAAACAAAGGGAGGAGGAGAGGATGGAGAAGGTGTGAGGAACAGACGCTTGAGCTCGGGGAGCTGCGGGAGGAGGAGACTTCAGCTACACGCGAGGGCACGCACACACACACACACGCGCAGCCGGGTCCAAGACTCCGCTGATAAAGTTCAACCTCCGCAGGCTCGTTAGCGGCTCCTCTCTCTGCTCCTCGTTTCCTGCATTACGCGTCGGTTGGCTGGACGCCGGCAAACAAACCTTGTCAAGCCCGGCCGGCTCCAGTGACCCGTCGACCGCGATGCTAGCCGCCGCGTTCCCGCCGTCGCTAGCCTCGCGCAGCGCCGGCGGCGTGACTCACTCTGACGTCTGGGTGTCGTCTAATATGCGATATATATATATATATATTTTTTTTTCTCCTGCTTTGTGTTCCTATTTGGAATCCAGAGGCGAACGCCGCAGACGGACGAAGGTCGGCCGCGGAGGTTTTTTGAGGACGTGTCGAAAGTGCCAAGACAGGTTGAATCGGCAGGAGATGGATGAGCCGAACAAAGCAGTTCAGTCCGACTGATGACCCTGATATTTCTAAGCTGGGCCATTACTTGGCTTGCATCATATGGTTCTTTACAAAAATATTACGTGACAAATGGCTAATTTGTCTGAGTTTTTAGCAATTTCTGGATTAGCAGGAGTGAGCAGCAGCTAGCTAATCAAAAGCGAAGCGACTCTGAAGAAGCAGATAAAACCAACACCAAAAGGGAGGCGCTAGTGGGAGTAGAATACGGTGTCTGCTGCTAAGGTGATTAGCATGGTTGCTGCTACAGTGGCAGCGTTAGCATTGTTGCGCGGCACCTTCACGTTAGCGGAAAAACAATGAACGAGACTGAAGGTTTGTTTCTTTCAAGCAGACATTATTTTTCATTCTTCCCAGCCAGTTTTGGCAAAAACAGCTACAACCACCATTACTTCCGGCCCCCCTTGCATCCAGGGGAAGCCTTGATCTCATAAATAAATGTGATTGGTACATTTAAATGCGATGGAAGGCTAATTCACCCAGCTAGCTGGAAGTTAGCAGCCCGCACCACCATCCATGTTAGTGTAAGGAACATCAGCCTCCACTGCTTTCTTCAACGTCCCAATTTGGTCACACAACCCACCCACCCGCCCCCTTCTCCTCACCCCGAAATAGCAGCTAGCAACATATAAATGTACATCCCTTCTGCAGGTAATCCAAATCAGTCCTGTCATATAGAGAAATTTGCATCCGCAGATTGAATCCTGATTGAAAAGGTGCTGAAGGTGTTTGGGTGAGAGTCAGGGCTCAAAATAAACCTTTCACAAATTGCAGACGTAGCATCTGAATGTTCAGCAAAATCTGAATCTCTAAAAGTTGCAGCGCATCTTCATCTTTTCTAAGATGTTATCTGTGTGTGCGTGTGTGTGTTTGCGCGTCTGCTCCCCTGTTTACTTGAACTCAATGTCAAACCTATTTCTAAACCACTGATTCAGCTGGTGGAGGAGATATGCAGCGGCGACGTTGCCAATGCTAACCTTTCGAGATTACAGTGACATTAAACGCTGCGTATTGAGACCAGTGAGTCGGGGGGTGTTGTTGCGCCTCCATCTGATGCAAATGTCCTCCCTCACCTCTATCAGCACAAAAGTAATTACGGCAAACCGCTGTGACATCTCGGGCTGCGGCGGCGAGGGGGAGCGTACCTGCTAAAGGTCACGGAAATACACCCATCGCTCCGGCTGAGGAGGAGACAATTATCTTTGCCTTCGCCGGGGGAGGAGCCCTCCGCCCTCTCGGCCCTCTCACCGACATCGACGCTGCGCTCCTTCAGGCCGAAGCGGGGAGGGGGGGAGGGGTGATGTCGGACGTTAGCGCGCTCGGGGGGGGGGCTAAAGAGACGAGTGGCAGTGCCGACCGCCGGCGCTAGCGCCGTCGTTAGCATTGCTCGCGCTGCTAGCCCCGCTAGCCCAGGCAGGATGAGTGGGCTGAGTCCAGATCCGGCCGTATCGGCTGACCTCGGCCACGCCCCTAATTACTTGTCAAGCCTGCTCATACCCGGTAAGCCCCGCCCACCCACCCCCATTTCACTACTGCGTCCTTCTTCATCCGTTCATCCCTTTATCTCCCATCCCTGCTTCCTTTCGATCCCCTCATCCCTCTACCGCCAACTCTTCATCCCTTCATCCGTCATCTTGCCGTCTCTCGCCCCTCCATTTGTCCTCCCTCATCCCCCCGGCCCTTCACCCCCCATCCTGCTCTCTTTCGTTCCTTCGTCTCTCTCGGCACCGCAGAGAGCACTTCATCACACCATCCTCTCATCCCCTACAACCTCCCTTTCTCCTCTTTAGACCCCTCCCTTCATCCCTTCATCCTTCAACCCCCCCCTCTATCCCTCCCATCCTGACCCCCCCTCTTCCCCTTCATCTCCCTTTCTCCTCCCGCCCTGGTTTTGCCAGGTGTTCTCCACTCTCCTCCATGTCCTTCATCTCTGCTCCACCGATGATTTTTTTTTCTCTCCATACACAGAGGGACAAATGAAGCGCTCACCAACGACTCGCTAACGCCTCTCGCTTTTATTCACTTGTTTGCGTTTTATTTTTTCCAGCATTCCACCAATTTTTTTTCTGTCCACCTGTCTGCCTGTTTGCTGGAAGTGTTTTCCTCCCCTCGAGGCCTGACCTCGCTGTTCGGAGTCAGTGAGCTGCGGCGGCCCGGAGCGGCTTACGCTAACCTCTAACCCCCCCCGGGTGGAGGCGACCTCGGCAAGTGTCGCGTCGCACCGTACAGAGTCGGACGCGTCACCTCCGCCTGGCTCGGGAGGCGGAGAGGGCGGGGCTCCGTCTCTCGGGGAAGCGGGGAGGGGTTCGTGGCGGCTTCAACCGCCGGTGCGATGCTAACTGGATGCAACGAATCACCAAGTGTGGTTACTGGTGCTGCAGTTTCCCTTCAACTCTTCTGTTTAAAACTGAATGAGGTTCATTGAGTCCTATTAATTTTATATTATTATGACCATTTTTCTTTTATAACATGAATATTATGAGATTGATATGAGATTTTTGTACCTTTGCGTGTTTGAGCAGTAGCTTCCATCTTCTGTGGATGGTCACCAGGGTGGTGTTGTGTGTTGCGTTTATATCGTCATCATCTTCCTCTTCTTCTTCTTCAGACTCACTGGAGTTTTTATTCTTTTAACCAAATTTTTACAATCACAAATTTTATTTGCGGCACAGGTAAGAAAAACAAGAGACTGTGTCGACTTTTACATTTTATTGTTGGCGAAGCAAAATGGAGATTTACATTTCTCTAAAAAACAAAATTGAAGGTTTTTTAAACACAGATGCAACAAAGGTGTGGCGCCGCAACCTGCGCTGTAGAGTTGAGCTGGGTTTTTCTTTTTTTTGACCTTGAGGGCTTCTCTGAAATCTGGTGCCAAAAAAACATTTTGTGTGAGGTTTTAAACGATGAATTATTTTTGTCTTATAACTTATGTTTATTTTTTTTTATTTTTTTGTTGTTGTTTATCTTTTTTACTTATTTATTTTTATCTACTTTTTCATATTTTTGTTTGTAAAAGGTTCATCATTTTCAGTTTGTTTTTGTAAATAAAGTGTGGTTGTAAAAATCAAAAAAAAATCTTCTTCTTCTTCTTCTTCTTCTTCAATGCTGTGAGACTGCAGCAGCAGCAGCAGCAGCAGCAGCAGCAGCGCACGCTCCGCCGTTATTAGATTAACATTAGCGTGAATTTCCCTCTCATCCATGACCAGCTTTAATATTGACCACCCACTTGGTCCAAGGTCACCTCGTGAACAGGAAGCAGCTCCAGACAATTACGCACACGCGCGCACAGCAAAACTTTGTGCGCTTCCCGGCGGCTGAGGTGGGCGGGGCCGGGCTCCGGGGCGAGCGAGGGGTCCGCGGGTGAGGGAGAAGAATCCCAATCATCAAGTGGGAATAGCCGTGAATTTGCCAATTAAAGCCTCTCATCCAACATTCAAATGATGTGCATCCTAACGACCCCCCCCCCCACTCCTTCCCTCCCTTTGGTTTTTCAAGGAGCTTCGTCTTGCTTGCAAATGTGGGCGTAATTAAGATAATTAAAGCTTTTGATGTTCCGCATAATATCCGACGTACGGCGGGCAGGCAGGCGGGGGGGGGGGTGGGGGGGGTTTCAAAAAAAAAAAAAAAAAGTTGTAATGAATTCCGAGGCGTTTGTCCTCCTTCGGCTGTCAGCGGTTTGATTTTCTCTGGGACTCTTCCGCCAGTCGCCGCTACATTTGCTTTTTCTTCTCTTTTTTTTCTGTCTTCCTCTCTTTTTCATTTCTGGGCTCCGAGGACTTTATCTCCTTCGTGCGTCAACTTAGTCAGAGCCCAGAACGTCCTCAACTTTTTCTTCTTCTTCTTCTCAAACTTTCAATCAGGGTGTTGCCTCACGCACGGCCGCTGCCTCCGTCCAGCTGCTGCTGCTGCTGCTGCTGCCGCCGCTGCCGCTGCTGCTGCTGCTGCTGCTGCTGCCGCCGCTGCTGCTGCCGCTGCTGCCGCTTACTGCTGCTGCTGCCGCCACTGCTGCTGCCGCTGCTGCCGCTTGCCGCTGCTGCCGCCGCTGCTTCTGGCACTTTCTGATATTACAAAGCCATTTCCACTGATTCTATTATTTGGCCGAGGCCGGAAGCTCAGCCCCGATAAGGACACACAACGTTTACGTACAACAAAAAAAAAAGCAAAAAAGCAAAAAAAAAAAAAAAATAATAATAATAAAAAAAACTGGGCTTCCGCTGTGTTTGCTTCTAGCGGAGAAAATCCGGCCCGCCGCTGCCGCGTCGCTGTTTCCCACCCTGACAAAAGGCTTTGACGGCAGACGGCTTCTCCGCGGCTGGAAGTAATATCTCCTTGTAATATCTTCCACCCAGCCGGCGCTCGTGCCTGCATTATGCATGATGTATAGTGTGAGAAGAAGAAGTGGAGGGGGAGGGAGGGAGTATTAGGTGGCGGCGGCGGCGCTCCCTGCCTGAGCTTTTATCATCCTTAAATGCACCAAAATGAGTCTTGGGGAAAAGGAAGCGGCGCAGCTTTTGAAGAATTAATAAGGCCGTCTCATTTGGATGAGCGGCGGCGGCGGAGGCGGCGGCGGCGTCCCGGACAAGCGTGCCGAAGCCCCACTTCCACCTTTCTTCCCCCCCCCGCCTCTCCTTCCCTGACAGAGCCTTTTGATTATGGCTGATAATGTTAGAGCGACTCCCTGGAAGCCTGGCGAGCGGCGGCGGCGGTGGGGGAGTCGCTCCACTCGTCCTGCCTCAGCTTTATTATCTGGCCTCTCGCCAGCAGGAGTAGTGCATTAGCTATTCCTCAGACAAAGCATGTGGGACCCCGTCTGAGTGTGTGCGCGCGTGTGTGGTTTTGTCCTGATTGTCGAGGAAAGCGTCGTCCCCCCGGATAGAAGGTTAAGGGCAGACAGTTTCATCTCGGCGGCCTTGAAAAAAAGAAAAAAATTAGTAGTAGTCACAGTCTCTGTTTTTTTCTCTCTCTCCCGTCGCCTGAAAAAATATGTCACAGTAAAATCCAGCGATAGATCATTAAGCAAATCCCGTCTTTAAAACATCTTATTAGCATTTCATTCCAGCAGCGTTTTCCTTTTTTTTTCTCCACTCACTGGTGATTCTGCTCCGGAATAATTCGCCATCCATCCGCGTCCCTTTAGTGCGGCGCTGGCGTAGCGTGGTGGTGGTGGTGATGGTGATGGTAGTGGTGGGGGGGTGGAAGTGGCAGTGATTAGTGCTATTGTGATAAAAGCCGCCATCCAGAAAATTTGATGAGACCCGGTGAGTCAGAGGAGCAGGGACGGGCTTCGGCAAACAGAATAATCGGGCAGAGGTGTCGCCGAGGCGGCGGCGGTGGCGGCGCTATGAGCTGGTGCCAGACAATTTTCTACTCGGCTACTCATAACCTACAGGAAATGACACACGCACTCTCGCGCACACACACGCACACAAAAGGCGCCGGGCTGCCTTTGTGGAGGAGAATTTTGTGATGATGGAGGTGACGATAGCCGCCGTCGGCTGTTTAATGGCGGCGGCCGCGGCTTTTTTCCCGGCGCGACTCTGGCAGCTTTTTGCAGCAGAAGAAGAAGAAGTAGATAATAAATAAAATAACACATCCCACATCCCGTCATCCCACAATTATGGCTCTGTTTCAGTTTTTTTTTTTTGAGGCGATGCAGTGAGAGCAGGACGGTGGAGTGTGAATGTGTGGGGGTGGGGTGGGGTAGGGAGGTCCTGTAGATGGCGCTAGGTTTTGTTTCTCCTTCTGTGACGGCTTGGATTTCAACTCGCGCATGTGATCTCTCCCTCATACGTGTTGCTCACCTTTCAGCATCGGGTTTATATCAGATCTGATAAACCAACAGAAGAAGAGCAGCTAGCACTGCAAGCCGTAAACAATGGTGGATGCTAAGGGGATTAGCCTGGAGGCTACATTAGCGCCCGTTTTAGTAGCACGGAAGTTTACCTTGCACGGAATGTTTTACTTGGTGTTTCCTCTTTATTCTCCAGTGGCTTTGGCGAGATTCAATACACACAAGGGCAGAAGAGCAGGCTGTCTTAGCTCGCTAGCTAGCCAGCTAGCTAGCTAGCCAGCAGATGAGCAATAAATTACAATGTAACTTGATTTAAAAACAAGAACATGAAAATTGTCCAATAAAAAAGTCCATTAACGCTGTTTTATAAATAGTGAGTTTAAACAGTGTTGTCAGTTTGGTGCAGAGATCTGATGGAGGAAAATTTATTTCAAAACTTTAAAGTTTGTCTTTGCATTGTCAATTAAACCCTGCAATCGACTCCAAGTATTGCGAGAGCCTTTTTTTTCCTTCCTTGACCGGCAACACACACATTTAATATATATATTTTCTAAAAAAAAAAAAAATATATATATATATATATATATATATATATATATATATATATATATATATATATATATATATGGCAGAATTGATGGACAGCTTTGTCGGAAGCTAGCCTGTGACCTTCCTCTGCTATCTGGCCGCGGGCTACACTTCTGCTGCAATAACACCCCCTCACTTGTCTCATCTGACAAGTTACGCCAAGGCCGAGATGAAAAAAATGCAATCCGCCTTCAACGTGTTTTTCTTTTTTTTTTTTGGGTGAGTCGAGAGAAGAAGAAGAAGATTGGCAGCTACATAGAACCTTGATGGAGACGGGCAAAAAAAAAAGGAACCGGTTTCCAGGGCAGGGTATCCTCTGGAAATCCCTGCTGCTTTGATTCTCTGAGGGACATTAAACACAATCGGACGTCAGCGGGCGGCAAGCAGCTGACCAGACTGTCACCAGTCAGGTGGCAGGAAGCAGGATGAATGAAGGTGAGCGCTGAGCAGGAGATCCATCCACACTGGCTGCAAGTGATTTGTAAAGAAAAACGGAGGCCAGCGCCTCCTCCTCCTCCTGTGAATTCTTAATCCGGCCGACTTTCCGGGAAACCTCCGCGGCGGAACGACTCCCTCATTATTCTCGGGCGGCTCGACAAGCATCAGGAGCCGTGTTACAACTCAGACGCCCAGCAGGACGTCGGAGGAGCTGGCGGGACTCTCGTAAAGAGGCGTCTTCAGTAAATCACATTTTCAATCCGGCCTTAGAAGGGGAAAAAAAAAAGAAATATGTCTGCATGACTAACGGACGAGGAAAACATTGATTGTTTCTCTGACGTTGTGAGAAAATCTTGACCACAGTTAGTTTTTTTTTTTTTTCCTCGTCCTCCCCCTCCTCCTCTTCCTCCTCCTCCTCTCTCCTTTCAATCCTCTCATTCCGCTGAGCTCTTTAATTGGACAGCGGCTCCGCGGAAGCAGACAGAAAATCCCTCCTGCGGGAGCTCGGCTGCATGGCTTTGGTGGTGGAATCTAAGCTGAAGTGACACTGGTTGACTGGGTCGGTGGTGTGGTGTGTGTGTGTGTGTGTGTGCGTGGGGGGGGGTTAGGACTGAACAGGCTGATTGACAGGCCGGGATGGAGAAAGTACTCGCGGACCCTCGGACAGGAGCCCCGGGAGGGGGGCGGGGGGGTCGGGGTGGGGCGAGGGTGGGAGGGGGTCAGACAGCCGGCGGCTCGGCCCGTTTCCTCCTGTCAGCAGGGGGAGCCGGTGGTCAGATGTAATTCCTGCAGCCCCCCCAATTGTCCCTGGTCAAACACCGAGTCCTGAGGGGCTGATTTACCTGGAAAACATGTTGGAAGGTTTGTCGACTGAAGTCTCGCCATGCATGTGTTGTTGTTGTTGTTGATGGTGTTGGATATTGGTGCGTGTGTGTGCGTGCGTGTGTGTGTTTGTGGCCATCTATCAGAGTGACATAAAGGACAAGAGCCCGTCGCTGAGATGAGTTAAAAAATAAATAAGTAAGAAGAAAGCAGATTCATTTGAAGAAAAGATCATTGAGTGCTGTTGACAAGCGGCATTAAAGAGAAAATCAGCGGTCCAATCAGGAGAAGCATGACAGAAATTGGACAGACCAGTGAAGTTAGTGGAGTCTAAACTGGTGGAACCTCAAAAACTAAAGATGTGAAAACAGGTTCAACATGTGAAACTTTAAGTTGACAGTTTCTTCCCCCTCATGCTGGTAAATGGCATCAACGTCGTTGCTGCACACCATGGAGCCCCATTCCCATCAGTCTGCTGCTCGATTAGGACACATCTGCCCTTGGAGGCGGAGCTGAGGAAGTCGGTAAACAACGTAATGATGTTTTAGTCGAGTCGGCGGTAGGGCCGTTCATTCTGGAAGCCCCACCCACCTCCGCTAGCCGTCCGCTGATAGCGGCGCGTCGCCCTCATTGCTTACCGGGCTCTCCATTAGCTTGCGTCGCTGACAGGAGCCGGCTTGGAAATGGCTCCCCCTGGCACTGCTCCAGCAGGTGGAGCCATATTTATCAAACTGACTTTTAAACAAACAACTAGATAAATAAACAATAATGAAGGCGGGGGCTTCGAATATGTAGCCGTGTCTCTCTGGGCTCTTTATCTCCAACGGTTCGACGCTACGACGCGGCTCTCGGTGTAGCGACAACAACGGCGAACGGATGGAAGGATAACGGCCGAGTATTTTTCACGCTCCGACTGAATCGCTGACCTGTTGATTCATGAATCAAGGACGACTTTATCTCCGGCAGAAAAACTTACTTACGGGGCAATTTATTCATTCAGTCAGTTTATCTTGTGGCGAGAGAGAGAGAGAGACGCCATTGTCGAACGTCCGCTAAACTTCAAGACCGAAGGCAATGATCGCAGCAGCGGCGGATCATCTCTTCCATCATCCTAAACAAGAATCAATATGCATCACCTGAAAATCCCAGATTGGCTTTTTATGACATTCCCATTATCTGCCGAGGGACAAGAGAGAGAGAGAGAGAGAGAGAGACAGAGAGAGAGAGAGAGAGAGAGAGAGAGAGAGAGAGAGAGAGAGAGAGAGAGAGAGAGAGAGAGAGAGAGAGAGAGAGAGAGAGAGACAGAGAGAGAGAGAGAGAGAGAGAGAGAGAGAGAGAGACAGAGAGAGAGAGAGAGAGAGAGAGAGAGAGAGAGAGAGACAGAGAGACAGAGAGAGAGACAGAGAGAGAGAGAGAGAGAGAGAGAGAGAGAGAGAGAGAGAGAGAGAGAGAGAGAGAGAGAGAGAGAGAGAGAGAGAGAGAGAGAGAGAGAGAGAGAGAGAGAGAGAGAGAGAGAGAGAGAGAGAGAGAGAGAGAGAGAGAGAGAGAGAGAGAGAGAGAGAGAGAGAGAGAGAGAGAGAGAGAGACAGAGAGAGAGAGCTCTCGCCTCCAATCTTGCTGGTTGGCGTCCGCCGTCCTCGAGGCCGAGCACTTCGGCGCGTGTGACAACAAAAAACGACCAGTAAGTTGTTAATTAACGAGTCTTTAGAGCCACGTCTGACTTTTTTTTACCAGAGTCGGTGGGAAAAGGGAGAGGAAGAATCTCTAATTAGCTGCACGGGATTTTGCAAGAAGAGTTTTTCCATCTCGTCCACATCCGGGCAGTCATTACCGGATCACTTTTCCGCGTCCGAGGCATTTAACGGCACAATTAAATTCCAACGGCCCGGCGTCCGCTGAGCCGTTAACCTTTGGTAAACCGATTATTATTTAGTGGGCAATGACAAAAGTCTGGTCCTGCAGGAGCTGCTTGCCTCTTTAATAGGCCCTCCGATTCCCCATTAAAGATGGAAATTCCAGAGTCGGCCGGCCGGCCGATTAGCTCGGCTCACACGCTGTTACTAACACACCTCCGTTATTGATTAAGTACCACAAATCTGTCCGGGTGGAATGAATGGCTTTAAAATGAATTCAGCTCGTTCAGCCGGCATTGACGTTTTCATCCGTAACGCCTCTCGTCGCCACGTGGGCGGAGCCTCTCCTGTTGGCCGTTTCAGATTCACGCGACAGTTCCGGAGTTACGCAGAGAGGAAGAGATCCAGATATTAAGATCATGTACTTCTAGTTATTTTATTTCTTTATTTTTGCTCCTACACAAATGTGTACGTTGACCACCTCGGAGCTAGACAAATAAAATCACCCACGAGTCACTGCGGCTTCCTGCTGTGCAATGAATGAGGTGACGTTATTTTTTTTTACAACGTGGCTATTGAAGTTTTCGACGTATCTGCAAAAAAAACAGCAGATCAGTCTGTCGTAGACGTGCTTAGCAAGCAAAAGCTGAGCTCAGGCTCTAATTATGATAAAGCTAACATGCTCGCGTTAGTTAGCAGCAGCTTTCACGATTGCAGGCTGCTCAGTTATGAAGTAGTTTTTTTCATTCATGTTTCGGTAAAACAGAAATGCTGCCCAAACACTTTGGACCATCAACTTCTTCTTCTTCTTCTTCTTCTTCTTCTTCTTCTTCTTCTTCTTCTTCTTCTTCTTCTTCTTCTTCTTCTTCTTCTACTAGCAGAATTCTCATTGTTGCTTTGTTGCCTCCACCAAAGCCTGAGAAGGTCGCCGCTCTGTCCAACCTCGACCGGCGAGCCGCTCCGGCTCCCCGACAGCCTTCCCGGGAGTTTGGCAGCGGCGGCTCCGGAGTTCACGGCACCGCCCACTCGCTCGTGGATCATTGTGTAAATACGCGCGCGCCGGCCGCCGTCAGGGCACTCAGTCATCTGAATGGCGATGTAAACGACGCCACTGATTTGTCACCGGGGGGCCGTTTGTCACCGCCGCCACGACTCCGACAATCTGGACGATTCCCAAGCCGCCCCCTCCTGTTCCCAACGCCCCCCTCCTCCTCCTCCTCCTCTCTCCTCCTCCTCCTCACGGAACGCCGAGCGCCTCGGCCGTAAATCTATCACCGCCGCCGACATTACCTTTAGCTTGACGGCCCTCCAGCAACAGCGGCGCAATAATGGAGGAAAGATTTTATCCCGCGTGGCGCACGGCTCCGGCTCGCTGCTTTATTTCCCCCCTCGCAGCTTCCGAGATAAAAGGTGGAAAATAAGGTGGCCGCTGGAGCGCCACAGCCACCTTAATGAACGCTTCCAAAACCGATACTGCTATTGACTCCAGGGGCCCCGCAGCAATGCCGCCGCCTCTGCCATATAAGAGGCCGTGTCATAAAATGAAGATCAACAATCCCATCAAGTCTCCCTGACGCTAACCTGAAGGGAAAACCCGATCAGCTGAGCTGAGGAGGTGCGGAGGAAGAGATTCATTTATCTAGATTAAAGATTGGAGGTCTTTATTGACATTATGCAGGCACCACAGGATTTTGAGGAGGGCCTGGGGGAGGAGGAGCTGAGGAGGAGCTGGAGGAGGAGGGGCTGAGGAAGAGTGAAGGAAGAGCTGAGGAAATGCTGAGGAGGAGCTGAGGAAGAGCTGAGGAGGGACTGGGGGAGGAGGAGCTGAGGAGGAGGGGCTGAGGAGGAGGGGCTGAGGAAATGCTGAGGAGGAGGGGCTGAGGAAGTGCTGAGGAGGAGCTGGAGGAGGAGGGGCTCAGGAAGAGTGAAGGAAGAGCTGAGGAAGTGCTGAGGAGGAGCTGGGGAAGAGCTGGGGAGAAATAGCTGAAGGGGGAGGAGCAGAGGAAGGAGGGGCTGATGAAGGGCTGAGGAGAAGCAGAGGGAGGAGGGGTTGGGGAGGAGCAGAGGAAGAGCTGAGGTAGGAGGAGCAAAGGAAAGAGGACCTGAGGAAGTGCTGAGGGAGGAGGGGCTGGGGAAGTGCTGAGGAGGAGCAGAGGGAGGAGGGGCTGAGGAAGAGCTGAGGAAGGCGGGCCTGAGGAGGAGCTGAGAATAAGATGAGGAGGAGGAGCAGAGGAAGGAGCAGCTGAGGGAGGAGAAGCTGAGGAAGGAGGGCCTGCCGAAGAGCTGAGGGAGGAGCCGTGTGACTGCTCTTCTCTGTGGCAGCGACTCCTACGACGCTCATTTTCCCCCCGCTGGCCACCAGGATTTTCACCCCCACGCATGGAGACAAAGCTAAGCAGCAGTTGACGCTGAGCCCCTCCCCCTCTCCCACTGCCTCCCCTCCTCCTGTCGCCATTATCGATCGACGGCTCAGCCGCCGCCTCCTCCGGCCCCTCGGGGGAGGAGGTGGTGCTTTATTGTGGGAGACGTCAGGCGGGACGTTGATACGGACTCTCGTTTCCTGTCAATCCGACGACGGCGTAATGAAAAAACTCAGCCGTGCCTGTCAGCCGTCGTCACAAGAAGATGAGGCAGAGCGAGCAGCCAACCTCTCTCTCTCTCTCTCTCTCTCTCTCTCTCTCTCTCTCTCTCTCTGTCTGTCTCTCTCTCTCACACACACAAACACATACACACCTCAATCACAAAAGCTTTTTTTTTTTCCTTTGGTGCAACACAAAACTAAACTAAACTCGGGGCAATCTCACCCACTTATGTCTCACCGCCATTCAACCACTCTGGAGTTTCTCAGTGGGGGGGGGGGGGACCCACCAGGTTTCGAGTGGATTGTTGCAACCTGCTGCCGCTTGATTGAATCTTAACCTCACTCCTGTACCTGTCCAAACTAGCTCAGTCTGAACTGACTCAGTCTGAACCGACTCAGTCCAAACTGACTCAGTCTGAGCTGACTCAGTCTGGACCGACTCAGTCCAAATGGTCTCAGTCTGAACCGACTCAGTCCAAATAGTCTCAATCTAAACTGACTCAGTCTGGACTGACTCAGTCTGAACTGACTCAATCTAAACTGACTCAGTCGGGACTCTCAGGCTTCGACTCCCAAACATCCTTTGGCTATCTTGATTCCAGGTACTTTGTGGAATAAAAAGGAAGCAGGTCAGGTCATGTGATGTTTACGGCTGCGGAGGTGCGAGAGGGTCGGAGCTGAGAAGTCGGAGTGACAAATGTCCCATTAGCCCCTCGAAAAGTGGACGCCGCAGGAGGAGCCAAAATGGACCTGTTTGAAATGTTAACGTTTGAATTACCCTGGCAGCGGCTGTCAGGTGTGTGTGTGTGTGTGTGTGTGTGTGTGTTGGGGGAGAGGTGGGGGGGGGGGGAGGGTAAATGTAGGGCTGCTGAGACGCACGTCAGCCTGCCAAGACAAATTACACCATCTAAGCCGGATTAGGACGCTTCCTTTCATTACATTATTAGATTTCCCAACTTCCTCTCTTCTTCTTCCTCTTCTTCTTCTTCTTTTTTCCTTCCTTTTATTTTTTTTACTTGAGGACACTTTTTTGCAGGGGTGGTGGGGGAGAAAGTGAGGGGGCGGTCTTATTCCAGGCTTTTAAGGCGTGCAGTGATTAAAGGATAACAAACTGCCCGTCTGACGCTGGCGTTCTTGATCATTACGACAGAGAAAAACGCCGCAGCCGTCTGATCTCTTCTCCGGCTTTTACTGCCGATGCTGCTGCTGCTGCTCCAGATGTCAGCCGTGTGTTTCCCCACAGATTATCAGATCGCGCGTGCGTGTGTGTGTGAGTGTGAGACGTTAGTTAGCTGCAGCTTTCACGATTGCAGACGTTCCTGGTCCTGCTGCCGGGTGGAGCACCATAAGATTTTTTTTGCACTCGTGCAAACACACACACACACACACACACCCTGTCAGCTGCTCTATTCGTGCAGATTCACTCATCGCATCAACGTCAGCCTGGTCTCACGGGGTCAAAGGTCAAGATGCGGGACGAGGACTCCGCCCACCGACATGTGAAACGTCTTCAGGTGGAACTTCTCTGCTTCTCGTCCTCTCACTGCTGCTCACAGAAAGAAAGAAAAAAACACGGAAACGTCCGTGTGTGCATTTGTGTCAACATGGCACAATTTTATCTGAGCAAATATTGACTTTCAGTCGTGTTTGTCGATTTGTATCATGCAGAGGATCGGCAGGGGAAACAGGAGATCCGAGTGTTTGCAGCTGAAGGCTGACACTTGCAATGTTGTTGCATTCGCTTCCCAATCTGTTTCAATTGGCGAAGCCAGACAGAGCTCCTGACCAGTGGTGGAAGCAGACATTTCAATGGACAGTTTTGCTGCTGCTAATGGTGATGAAGATGAAGATGATGAAGATGATGTTGATGGTGGGCTATAATGGTGCTGATGATGATGATGATGATGATGATGATGGTGGTGGTGGTAATAATGGTGATGATAATGGTGATGATGGTGATGATGATGGTGATGATGATGAGAGTGATAATGATGATGATGATGGTGATGATGGTGATGAGTGTGATGATGATGATGATGATGATGATGATGATGGTGATGATGATGAGAGTGATAATGATGATGATAATGATGATGATGGTGATGATGGGCTATAATGGTGCTGATAATGATGATGATGGTGATGATGGTGATGATGATGGTGATGATGATGAGAGTGATAATGATGATGATAATGATGATGATGAGATGATGGTGATGATGGTGATGAGTGTGATGATGATGATGATGATGATGATGATGATGATGATGATGATGGTGATGATGGTGATGATGATGATGATGATGGTGATGATGATGGTGATGATGATGATGATGATGATGATGGTGATGATGGTGATGATGAGCTGATGGTGATGATGATGATGATGATGATGATGATGATGATGATGATGATGATGATGATGATGATGATGATGATGATGATGATGATGATGATGATGATGATGATGATGATGATGATGATGATGATGATGATGATGATGATGATGATGATGATGATGGTATGATGATGATGATGATGATGATGATGGTGATGATGATGATGATGATGATGATGATGATGATGATGATGATGATGATGATGATGATGATGATGATGGTGATGATGATGATGATGATGATGATGATGATGATGATGATGATGATGATGATGATGATGATGATGGTGATGATGATGATGATGATGATGATGATGATGATGATGATGATGATGATGATGATGATGATGATGATGGTGATGATGATGATGATGATGATGATGATGATGATGATGATGATGATGATGATGGTGATGATGATGATGATGATGGTGATGATGATGATGATGATGATGATGATGATGATGATGATGATGATGATGATGATGATGATGATGATGATGATGATGATGATGATGATGATGATGATGATGGTGATGATGAGATGATGGTGATGATGAGATGATGGTGATGATGATGATGATGATGATGGTGATGATGGTGATGATGATGATGGTGATGATGATGACGATGGTGAAGATGGTGATGATGGTGATGATGATGATGATGGTGATGATGGTGATGATGATGGTGATGATGGTGATGATGATGAGAGTGATGATGATGACATGATGATGGTGATGATGGTGATGATGATGAGATGATGGTGATGACGGTGATGATGATGGTGATGATGGTGATGATGGTGGTGATGATGGTGATGATGGTGATGATGATGAGCTGATGGTGATGATGAGATGATGGTGATGATGATGATGATGGTGATGATGATGAGCTGATGGTGGTGATGATGGTGATGATGATGGTGATGATGATGACGATGGTGATGATGGTGATGATGGTGATGATGATGAGATGATGGTGATGATGGTGATGATGATGGTGATGATGGTGATGATGAGAGTGATGATGACGATGGTGATGATGACATGATGGTGGTGATGATGGTGATGGCGATGGTGATGATGATGTGGCCGCTCTTCATCCTCAGGGAAACCTCCTGATGTTTTCTGAAGTTCTTTTTTTATTTCCTCCTCCTCTGGTGGCTCCGCTCTGCTCCCCCGCCTGCCTCCCTCACTCCTGCCTCCTCCCTCTCCTGTCGAGCGCCTCTTGTCCTGACGTCGCTGCTGATCCCTCTGCTTGCCTGAAGACCCCCACCACCACCACCACCTTCGTCCCCACACCACCTCCACCACCTCCACGGCCTCATTATCGGCCGCCATCTGCCCGACCTCGGCCTTCGCCTCCCTCTCCCCTCCAGCCGTCCCGCTCTCCCCTCTCTCTCTCCTCTCTGGCTGTCTCTCGGCCGCCGGCGCCCCGGCTGCAGCTGCCACCTCGCCGCCAGTTCCCCATTTGTCCTCCTGGATGGCCACGTTTTCTCGGCTTTGTCATCCTCCCTGTCTGTCTGCCGTCCGTCTTACGGGAACAAGCTGTGTGGAAGCTGCTCCACGTGCGCACACACACACACACACACACACACACACACACACACACACACACGCGCACGCACAGAGATCTCTGAAGTGGCCTCCAGATCCTTTCATTCCGTCAAAACTGAGTTCTGCCTGGAATGAAAAAACTTTGATTTTAACCCATTTTTGACTGTGATGTTAAAAATGGGTTAAATGATGTTCTGGCACCAAGAAATAACCAAAAAAAAAATAATAATGATAATCTTAATAATTTTTGTATTTTATGACCATGATCTGATTTTTTTAATGGAAAAATCACTTATACATGACATGTCACAACTTATTGCAGCCAACATCCAGCTGCCAGTCAAACCTGGCAGAGCTCAGCGGAGCCGTGACCGTTGCCACGGTTACCTACGTGCCTCCTCCAACCATGACCTCTGATTGGTTCTCTCCCTCTTTTCCCTGAGAGTTCTGACCGCCGCACGCTGCTTCAAATTCAGATTTTTGTCTGGAATTCAAATGCCTACGGCCGAAAGTAAAGAGTCTTCTTCTGGGAGCCTCTCGACCCGACGCTCTCCTCCCTGGGATCCAGGCTGACTTGCAGGCTGGATCGTCTGCAGCTCTGCAGCCTGATCCGAGTCTCTCGAAGTTCCCAGTCTCAGGTTCGCGGGGAACTTAAGTGGTATTTTCAAAATGTCGACCTTTTGAAAAGCGGCTAGGTTTGCGGTTTGTGATTCCAGCGAGCACGTCGGGTGGATGTTCTGAGTTTTATTTCAGGTTCCGCTTCGGCTGCAGCCGCTGAGCCATTGCTGCTTTTGTTCTTGTTCTCTTTTAGAAAGTTCTGTCTGTTCTGTTCTCTCTGTTTCACCAATTTTTTGGGAGTAAAAAAAAAACTTTCCGCAGCCTTTAGAAAATCTTATCTAGTCATCTCAGTTCCGAGCTCGTGATAAACATCTCCGAAGTTGTTCTGTTTTCAAATCACACATTTAATATCATACAGTTGTTGTGTCTCTCAGCTCTAATCAACAGGGTTTTTTTTTTTATTATTGCTTTTGCTACTTGAAAATAAGCCTGTGTTCTCTTCTTTGTGCAAATGTCAGCACTTTTTAGTGCAAATTAGTTTAGTTGCAAATTAGGTTTGGTCAAATTTCACAGTGACTGGACCTGTTGCTGCCGGTCCGACCATCAGACCCGCCCTCCCCCCTCACCCTCTCTCTCTCTCTCTCTCTCACGCCCACTTCTTCATCCCGAACGGTGGCGGCGGCGGCGGCGGCGGGCGGGGTTGCGGCCGCTCTCGTCCTGACAGATAAACAGGATTCTGTCTCTGGGAAGCCCCAGGATTGTCAGCCACAGTCTCCCAAGAGAATTGCAAGCAGGCGGCGGAAGGCGGGACAGTGTCTCGGTGGCGGTGACGGCGATGACGGCGATGGCGGCGGCGAGTCTTTCATCAAGATAGCGCCGCATGGTTTATTCATGGCCGCCGGAGCTGCAGAGGCTGCAGTAGAAGGTTGCAGGAGCTCCGTCTTCCACTGTTTTCATAAATGTATACATACAGTAAATACATATATATTTATATGTATATTTGTATGTGCAGGGAAGAAGGAAAAAACCAAACGCGACAGCCTGTAAATGTCAGCGGCTCCTTGTAAAGCCGTAATAATTGCAGCTTGAACTCCAGAGTGGCGGCGGCGGCGGCACAGAGTTTTCTTTCCCAGCAAACACTTGATGATTCATTTTCCCTCCACCTGAAACCTGGAAAGATCACCTCTTTAACCGCAGCACCCTGCGTAGGATTACAAGGAGGATTGGGCGGGGGTGGCGGCGCGCTTTTAATTGCATTTAACAAACAGCCGCCGTTCGCCGTTTGCTAATGTCCTCTCTCTCGGCGGCAGGCCCGCTCGCTGACCTTTCCTCTGCGGCTGCGGCCCCGCGGGTCGCGCTGCTCTCTCCGCTAAATGTCAGCGGTTAGCGTCCCCCGCGCTGGGCTGCTTGAAAGCTTGCCACGCCGCGCGATGCCTCACCGTTCCGCCGGGCTCCCTCTTAGTTATTCTGCTGCCTTAAACTGGCGATGTGGGCGGGTTCTCAATCAAGTCAATTGGAGGGATTTTCTGGCAGTGGTGGCGGCTGCGGCAGCCCCGTCACCGGGCAGCTCGGATGTGACCGGCCTCATTAACCAGCCGACCCTTCTCTCTCTCTCTCTCTCTCTCTCTCTCTCTCTCTCTCTCTCTCTCTCTCTCTCTCTCTCTCTCTCTCTCTCTCTCTCTCCTCTCTCTCTCTCTCTCTCTCTTTCTCTCTCTCTCTCTCTCTTCTCTCTCTCTCTCTCTCTCTCTCTCCCTCTCGCTCTCTCTCTTTCTCTCTGTCTCCCCCTCTCTGTCTCTCTCTCCCTCTCTCTCTCTCTCCCCCTCTCTCTCTCTCTCCCCCCCTCTCTCTCTCTCTCTCTCTCTCTCTCTCTCTCTCTCTCTCTCTCCCCTCTCTCTCTCTCTCCCTCTCTCTCTCTCTCCCCCCCTCTCTCTCTCTCTCCCTCTCTCCCTCTCTCTCACCTGATTGTCTCATGGAGAGCAGAACCAGCCATAATTTCAGGCCCCGCCTCTCTGTTGACATAAATCAAAATATCAAAATTCTCATCCTGATTTGACTTATTTTTTTTCTCCCCTCTCAGCCGCCTGATGAACGTGGGTTGATTCCGAGGCGACGCCTCCTCCATCGCGAGAGAGAGAGAGAGAGAGAGAGAGAGAGAGAGAGAGAGAGAGAGAGAGGCCCTGTTTTGCTCTAATTTACCGAGGTGGGGTGGAGGGGAGGGGGGAGCGTGAGGGGGTGATGTGGGTGATGAGGTGGTTAAACGGATCAATGTCCATTTCTTCACTCCGCCTGCCGCTCGGGTGGTTGGTCTCATTTAAGGTCTGATGGAGGAGGGGGCGCGCGGGAGTAAAAAGGGAACAAATTACATGAGATGTCAAGGGGAACGACTAATAATTGAATAATTCAGCCGGCCGAGAGTGGAGCGACGCGGCGAGCGGCACGGGGGAATATTAACGAAGGCAGAAACGAAAGAGACGTTTTCCAGAAGTGTGGAGTGCGATTAGGTTTTTTTTTGTTTGTTTTTTTAAGGAAATGTCCTAAGGAGGATCTTCAGGTCTCGGCTGTGTATAAAGGTGGGTGTGATGATGTCATCCCATTGGTTGGTTTTGCGGGGAGAAAAAACAAAACGGCTGTTTGGAAGCCAAGATATTCAGAAGGTTTCACGGTCGGCATCGTTTTGAGCTTCAGGTTCGTTTTGTGAAAGCGTAATTCTTCACATTTGGATGTGTGGGCGGAGCCTGAGGTGAGCAGTGATTGGAGCGTTAGCTGACAGAAGTGAGTCTTTTTTTGTGTTCTTTACCGCTGACCAGCAATTTATTTTTAACCAGTTTGTAATGGTTTGGCTTTACTGCTCCTTTATGCAGTGGCAGCCAATTTGCAACCAATTTTGACGCCCCTGCTGGCCAAACGATGGAATGCAGGTCCTTCCACGTTTTGCCTCCCGAACCGGAAGCTCCGTCTTTCTCCACCTTCTTATAATGTCAATGAATTTTGCACGAGTGTCCCAGACAGGAAGTAACGGCCTAGAAAAAACAAAAGAAAAAAAAAAAAGTTGTTGCTTTCCAAAGTAATTTTAGCAAGCGCGTCACGAGCGAGACTTTGGAAATGTTCAGGAGGAGTTAAATAAAGTCAGGTGGTGTCAGACAGGATGATTGAGTTCACCATTAGACTCTCCAGGTGAGGAGAGGCCGCTTGAGGTGCGGCTCGCAGCTGCAGTCGATATCTCATCTCAGTGCTCGGGCCTTAGCAAAATATCCTGCACCCAATTTCACGCACGATCTTCCCGCCTTCATACTACTGAATCTGTGGGCAAAGGAAAAACAAAGCAAAACAAAACGGTGTTACTTTGAACCGCGCGGAGCAAAGATGCATTTCAGCACCCAGGTCACGCCGCCGCGTCTCTGTTTAATTGCCTTTATTACAGCTTCGACTTGTAAGCAGACGCTGTTCCTTTTGAGAACAAACAGCGTGACCTGCCTTCACGGCGCTCGCCGCTAATCCCAGCCTGCTCTCGTTAGCACCGTTGTTATTCTTATCGCTGCTATAGATGCAGTTTGTTTCCTCTTATCGCTACAAGACGAGACATGTAACATCAAATGATCCATGTGGGAGCTCCTGCAGCGGAAAGAGGCGCTTCGGCCCCGTTTTAGCATAAATGTCGAGAAAGAAAAAAAAAACAAAAAACAGGGGGCTTTCAGAAGGTAGCGGACCTGAAAGGCGCATCATTTCCTGTCATCTGGCCCCGCCCACCAGCCGGCGGGGCTGCTCTGCGCCCCTCTGGAATTTATTCATTAAAACAGAAAAACGTGTTTTTTGCAGTTCGGATGAAACGGATCAGCAGCATCTGACAAGAAGGGTTTTTTTTTTTTTTTTTTTTTTTTTTTGTTTGTTTTTTTCTGGAGCAACGTGATGCACGTGAACGAGCGTCGGTTAGATTCCCCTCTGTGGCGGGGCGGGGCGCGGCGCCGACCGGCCGACCCGGTCGTTATTATTGTCTTTCTATTTTTGTCGCGAGAACACGGCTGGGAACGACTCTGCCCACCAGGACCGTCCTCGCTGCAGCTGTGACAGAGGAGGCAGGGAGGGGGGGAAAAAATGAACACAAAATAAATAAATAAATAAATAAATAGAAGAAAAGCAGGTCCCTCTCCGCTCCGCTGTCCGGTCCCTGAGGCGCCGACGTCCGACTTCCAAATGCCAACGCAGTCAAGAGTCATCGCCGCCAGTTTCCCCGGCGAAAAAAAGAAAAAGAAGGGAAAAAAACATGTCAGATGGATGGTGATTTTTTTTTTTTTCATGTTTTTTTTCTCCTTTTTTTCCGGCTCGGTGATTTCACAGGACGGGTACAGTGCGCGAGAGAGAGGTGCCGCGTCCCAGTTTTGACAAGTGGGGCGTAATGATGGAAACTGATTTTTTTTTTTTTTTTTTTTTTGGAGGTGAGCCCTCGTTTCAGCCGGAGGGAGGTTTTTGGGGAGGTTGCGGCGGGGTCAGAGGTCGTGGTGGACGAGGCACTCGGCAACTCACCGCGGCTCTCGTCGGCGGGGTCGGCTCGAACCGTCGGGCCTCTCGCTCGTCGTCCGGCGAGCTTCTAATCTCGACCTCCCGATGAAGGAGGCCGAGGAAAACAAAGCGGCCCAGAGCGCTGTGGGGGAGGGAGGAGGGAGGGAGGGTGGGGAGGGGTGGGGCTGTAGTGCGAAAGGGCGCTCAATGACACGCCGGCCGCGTTCAGCATCACTTCGCATTTAAAAAGCAGATCGTGGGTTTTCATAAAAGGACGGAGGCTCTAATTAGGTGGCGCTATAAAACAATGGAGGTTTTTTTTTTTTTGCGACGGCAGCTGGGGACTCTTGGGAGCTGGGGGGGCGAGGGGGGGGGTTGGGGGGTGAAGGGAGGCAGCTGCTGCGACGTGACAGCTTATTGTCAGCGGAGAAGCTACTTAACGCTGTTACAGTGAGATTTGACTGCCATTTGTCAGATTTTTTTTTTTCCGTTCTTTTGAGTCGTGAATGAAGCCAAGAAAAAAAAAAAAAAAGAGGCTTACTGGGTATTTTTAGACTCTCTTTGAAGGCTTATTAGCCGGACGGGAACACTTTGATTCTCTTAAAAGCCAAATATATAAAAATATATATCACAATGATGGCAATGGACCAAAGAATTAATCACTGCCTCGGCGACAGGAAATGAAAATCTGCAATCTGCAGCGTCTCACGGGTCCTTGTCTTACCCGCAACGACGAGGGAGACAATCAAACAGCTCGGCTGCTGAGAAATCCCACATCTGAAATCCGATCCGTCCTGAAAACATCCGCTCTGAATCAGTTTTCAGCCAGCTGCAGTGTAAACAGATCAGAGTCCTCTGAGGAGTCAAAGGTAAAAAGATAAACCGATAAACAGAGGCGCCCTCTGGTGGTGGAGGATTGGGTGTATTTAACGTGACAAAAAGCTCTTTGCCCAATGTATCAATCAATCTATTTCTAATAATTCAGATAGACTCGCACGTGTCCCCAATCTGTCACTGAACTTCTTTGATTTTGTTATTTTTGTGGAGCCTCCCAAAAAATCCCCAGTTTTAGCTGGAGGCTTTAAACAGAGGGCTAACTCCGCTGTTTTTTTGAAAATTTGGGCCCTTTAAAGATTTAGATCTTCCTTCTTCAATAACAAAACACATTTTTCTGTCCAACAAAAGTTTGTTGGGTCCTGAGTCCTGACTTACTGAACGCCAGGCCGTGAGAACTTGAGGGGCGGAGTCACAGGCTGCAGCCACACAGAGCCACCCAGTGGTGACGTTGACGGTGAAAAACCAGCATCTCGCAGCCTTTTGGTATTTGGATATTCGGCCAACATGACTGAACACCTGGAAGGTCCAACAGGAAAACTTTCAGTCAAGTGAACTTTAGTCGGCGATGCCCTGCCTGACTGATCGACCTTGGCTTTTTCTTCAGTTCAGTTCAGTTCAGTTCAGTTCAGTTCAGTTCAGTTCTTTATTGTCCCTCAAGGGGAAATTTGGTTTGCAGTGCAGTTCAACATACAAAGAGACATTTAAGACAATCAAGACAATGACATCAACAATCACAACCACAACAACCATGAATAAGATAGATTAGATCTAGTTGCCCAAAAAAACCAATGCTAATAGTAGTAGTAAGTTAGAAGACCATATGGAGTGCAGTAGATGGTGCAGGCAGATTGAGTCCATCAAGACTCGGTGCAAATTCAGAACATTCAGAGATTTTATTTCACCTGGAAGAAAATAAAATTCCAACCTATTGCTTCTAACCCTGGGGAAGCTGCACCGCCGCCCAGAAGGAAGAAGAACAAATTCTCCTAAAAGTGTGTGGTCAGTGCTGGCCAAGACCCACTTTGCCTTTGGCAAAACTTGTCAGTTATAGATGTCTGACAGAGAAAGCTGCTGTGTGCTAATTATCTTGTCGGCTACCTTGACAGTGTCAGAAAGGCGTTTTTTGTTCTGCACAGTGAGGTTTCCATACCAGCTAATAATACAGAACGTTAAAATAAACTCAATAAAAGAGTTGCAAAATAAGACCATCAGTGTCTTGTCCACATTAAAAGTGTTCAGTCTGCGCAGAAAATGAAGTCTCCTCAGGCCCTTTCTGCTCATTGCAGACGTGTTGAGGTCATGATTCAAGCTTTAATCAATCACTTTATTGTGTTCCACTATCTCCACATGTGAGCCCTTCATGATGGCTGGGAGGGTAGAGGGAGAGTTTTCCTAAAGTCAATGGCCATGTCTTTAGTTTTTAGAAGGAAGTCTTCCCAGGCTGGACCATGAGCGACCTCTTCCTCCTGGAGCAGGCTGATGAGGACAGTATCGTCTGCACATTTCAGAAGATGCCTGTCATTGTATTTCCTCTGGCAATCATTAGTATAAAGAATATATAGAGAGAAGACCGGACACCCCTGTGGTCAGCCTGTAAATGACAGCCGCTTCTGGGGAAAAACACGATTAACCCTGACTACCTGCGCCTGCCAATGCCTTCAGGGGGCAGTGGTGAGGACACGGGCGTTGGCCTCTTGAACCACCTTCCTCCCCAGTTTCCCTCCAAACCCAGTCGGCTGCCTCCTGCAAGGCTCCCGCTGCCACGCTAGCAAAAGAAAGAAAGACTGAAAAACCCACATTACTCTAAAGTTCTCACCTCAACCTGCCGGTCACCATCCATCTTTCATCAGGTCGGCCCCCTCTTGTCCGACAGCCGGACCGGGACAACTGCCGGGGACCTCCCTGCGGCTGGGTGGTTCACCAGGGGGCGCTCAGCCCGCCGCCGCCCCCATGAATAAGTGAAGCCACGTGGATTTGTTTACCTCCGATAGTCCAGTGTCTCTCACAAGCTTCCTTCACCTGCAGTCCGACCGTCTCCCCATCCCCCGACTTCCTCCACCACCACCGCACCCCCCCCCAACCTCCCTCATCCCGGCCGCATCCTCCTGAAAGGTGAGTTTCATAGGCGCAATAAAAAAGGAATTAGCTTCTGCCTTCGCCGAGCTCCTGTTTACGAGCCGCCCGTAAATATATTCCATCTAAATTTGTGTCAGCAGCGGAGCAGCTTTTCCTTCTGCCGAGACAAACTAACGTTGTTGTGCAGAGTTAGCGGCTATCTCTCTCTCTGCCCCCTCCCTCTCTCTCTCTCGACCGTCGCTGAGCTTCTCTGCGCTCCACCGCGGCTCCAACAGGCCCTGGTCACACTTTCTTTGAGTTGAACACTTTTGTTTTTCGCATTTGGGCAGAAAATCCGAATGAGCTCGCCGGCTGGCTGGCGGTTCAAACAAATAAACAATAATGTTTACCAAATTGCTTTGTTGTAACAACATAGTTGCCCATTAAGGCGCCGACTCATTAGCAGCGCCGCGCAGCCGCTCGTACGCCAGATTAATTGGGCTCCGTTCATGAAGCACTTTCTCTTCATTATCGCGCTGTCTTTCGCAAATGGATTCGCTGCCGCCGCCGCCGATGCATATTCATTTCACCGGAAGCCTGGAAACTGTTGGGAAACCTGCCAAAGGTGGAGCCGTAGCTGCTGCTGCGCCGCCGCCGCCGCTGTGAATAATAAACGGCCGATCCTTCGCTCGGGAGGTAAAATAAAAGGAGGCGGTAAAACGTCGGGAGGCGGCCGGCCTTGGCTTCGGCGAAGGAGTCGCGGCAGCGGCGGCAACACATTCTGACCTTTCGGGTCACCGTCCAATCAGAGAGAAGAGCCGCTGCCGATTAGGATTTATTAATGGCGTGTAAACATTTGTGCAAATGAGCTCGGAGACGACGGCGACCGGGGTGTGTGTGTGTGTAAGTGCGTGCGTGTGTATGTGCACATGTGTGTGTAGAGGTAGATGCAAGGTGCACTCTCGGCTGCCTCGATAAATAATGCAACAAGACAAGCTTTCACTCGGATTCTGATTTGCTGTTTCTAAAGGTTGGCTGTGTGTGTGTGTTTGTGTGTGCACGTGTGTGTGTTTGCGCGCTCGCTCGCTCGCCCGCTCTGGTAATAGAGTGGTCCTGGCTGCTCTTTCAAGAAATAACAAGGGATGATTTCCCCTCCATCTCCTGCTTGTCTCCTGGCCTGATGAGCTGCTCCGAATCCGTAATGTGCAACGTTCCGACATCAGAGGGGCCTCGTTTCACTGAGAGGCTGCCCGAGGCCACCGACCAAACAAAAAGTTTTCTCCCTTTTTGTCAAGTTGTGCCCCCATCCCCCCCACCCCTCGCTTTTTTTTTTTTTTTTTTACCTGAGGCAAGATGAAGCACTTCAAAGGCAAAGGGCCATCCTTTTGTCGGCGTCTGCGGCCGACTGCGCCGCATCCAACCCCCGGGGGGAGTAATTGCGGCCGGGCCGCTGCTCAGAAGGAGACGGTCGCACTCGGACGTGAAGCCGGATGTGGTGGGAGGGTGGGGTGGTGGTGAAGGGGTTGGATGGGAGGGAGGGGCGAGGGGCGATCACTCAGCAGAGAGCATTTACTGACCTCATTCATCCGGCTAAGCCGTGATTCACTGTGTAAAAATACAGCCTCTGTTCTTCTTCTTCTTCTTCTTCTTCTTCTTCTTCTTCTTCTTCTTCTTCTTCTTCTTCTTCTTCTTCTTCTTCTGCTTCTCCATCATCTCCTTGAATAACAAAGGTGTTTGGTTCAGTCGGGCCCAAGCGCTCCGCAAGTAAACAAGTGGCCCGTCGCTGGAGCAGCCGTTAATTAAAGTCCTAATTGTGCTACAGTTGGTTTGGTGCCTCGTCATCATCGGCTCCGTCTTATTATCGCGGTCGTAAAGAGGCGGCGGCACTTTCAAACAAGGAAAACAGACGGAAAAGAGCTTCGAGCCGACTGGGATGAAGAAGAGCTGAGCTGAGCTGAGCTGAGCTGGGCTGAGCTGAGCTGTGAGTTAGGTTTTTTTGGGGGGTTTTTTTTTTTGGATCTCACCTCCAACTGCGGCCGAAGAGCCCTCTCTCCCTCTCTCACCAGGCCCCAAGGTGGCGCCAGTGAAAAGCTGGGGAACCTGCGGCGTTTGTCAGTTGGTCAAGCGTCACTTTTGGAACCAGGCCGCAGTTTGCAGCGAAATGCATTGTCTCTGTCTGCCGCCCGTCACTGATGGCAGATGCCAGCCTGTTCATTCAGAGCTTGCTGGCGTCTCCAGAGGCCCTCACGCTAACGTTTAAAGGATGGCTAATCATCCTCCTCTCCTGCGCTCACAATAAAACATGGCAACGGCGTCGGTCAAACCTCGCTTTTTAAAATGCGTGTTTGTTATGATGCAGCCAAAGCTCAACCGCAGTGCGAGGAGGAGGGTGGAGGGGGGCGTGTGTGTGTTGGCGGGGGTGGGGGGGTTGGCGAGCGGGGAGGGGTGAGTCACTGGAGTGTGGCGACTTTACGAGACGCCCCGAGAGCTAATATCTGTCATCACAAATGCCAAGCGCTGCTTTGCATATCCGAGGTTGTAAAATAATGGGCTGATGATGATGACGATGATAATAATGGCGGTCGGGGGAGGGGGAAAAAAAAAAAAAGTCAAGGTCCCGGGCAGCGACCGCCTCGGCGGCGGATAATTTTTTTTTAGCCCGGCGTTGCGTTTGTGCCGCCGCGGCACAAACTGGGGTCGACGAGGTCGAGCGGGCGCAGAAAGACGAACGACGAGCCCGGAGGAGAGAGGGGGGTGATCTGTTGGGGGTCAGGTGGATCCCAGCTCATCATCCACACAGGGATCGATTTTTTTTTTCCCCGAAAACCATCTTTTTCTTTCGAGTGCTTTGTTTTCGACGAGCGGAGGAGGGCGGCGGCCAAGGCTGCACGAGAGAGCACGAGAGAGAGTGAACCAGGTCGAACGAAACGCAGCTCTCTCTCTCTCTCCCTCTCTCTCTCCCTCTCTCTCTCCCTCTCGTTCACTCTTCCTCTCTCTCTCTCTCTCTCTCTCTTCCTCTCTCTCTCTCTCTCTCTCTCTCTCTCTCTCTCTCTCTCTCTCTCTCTCTCTCTCTCTCTCTCTCTCTCTCTCTCTCTCCTCTCTCTCTCTCTCTCTCTCTCCCTCTCTCTCTCTCTCTCTCTCTCTCTCTCGTTCACTCTTCCTCTCTCTCTCTCCTCTCTTTCACTCTTCCTCTCTCTCTCTCTCTCTCTCTCTCTCTCTCTCTCTCTCTCTCTCTCTCTCTCTCCCTCTCTCTCTCTCTCTCTCTCTCTCTCTCTCTCTCTCCCTCCTCCTCTCTCTCTCTCTCTCTCTCTCTCTCTCTCTCCCTCTCTTTCACTCTTCCTCTCTCTCTCCCTCTCTCTCTCTCTCTCTCTCTCTCTCTCTCTCTCTCTCTCTCTCTCTCTCTCTCTCTCTCCCTCTCTCTCCCTCTCTCTCTCTCCCTCCCTCTCTTCACTTTCACCCCAGAGTGCCGTGCACTTAGCACATATCAAGCGCGTGGCTCCGGCTCCTCTCGAGAATTCTCTGCCGCCGCCACCGCCGCCAAAAGGTTTCATCTCCGCAGGTTGACACGGAGGCGGCCACGACGCTGACAGTTCAAGCAGCTGTTTGAACTGCTAATGAACTGCTGTTAATAATGTTTGTCGACTAGGTTTTGTTTTGCTTTGTTTTTTCCCCCCTCAGGCCAACAGTCAACAATTAAAGCCAAAACAAGACTGTAAAACCCTTCTATTAAAAAATTGTTGTTGTTTTTTGAGTAAAACAAAAAGAGGAGCATTGTACTCGTGCTCATGTTGCATAAAACGTAGATAAATTGTATTCATGCCGGACACTCTGGACTGGGGGGGGGGGGGGGTGGTTATGGGATACTCTCGTATCGGCCTCAGAGGACGTCTCAGCGGTATGAGCCTCCTCCGGACAAAACTCCAAGGCCTCCAGGGGGCGCCGTGGCCTCCTCCTGCTGAGGTTCCTACATATCAGATTTCAGCTTTGCTGCTTGAGCTCCGTCCCGTCTTGCAGGAGGAAAAAAAAGACAACGGGTGATTTCTGGGATCATGAGGGTCTGTTGTACTGTTGGAAGTGTTTAGCCGTCCTGCTGGGATCCACCGTTGCGTCGCAGGCTCTTCTTTTTCATCTTTTCCCACACTAACCAGCAGGGATCCTAGGATTGGATCACCTGGATCATCAGCAGCTCATTATGAGCCGTAGGATTTTTACATTTCTGGCAGGAATAAAGTTGCTCGTGTGGTCCTTCCAGTTCAGAGGAGAAGACCAACCGGCAGTGTCAAACAGGCAGCGGGAATGGGCGGGGCTTACTTGTGAGGAAACCACCATGTTAGCAAACCTTTTATTTCTCTTGTTTTTTTTTTTTTTTTTTTTTTTTTTTTCCAAGTCGTTGAAACGTCGCTCCAGCCGTCACTCCCACAGCGCTCGCCGGGCTAATCACTCTGGCCGCCACAGGCTTTGGTAAGTGGTGTCGGCCTCCGAGCTGCTCTTAACTCGCCGCCCGCGTTATTAATATTCCGATGGCAGAATCCATTATTGTCCGTGTAGTGTTGGAACGCGGCGGTAATTACGGCTCCCAGCAGGACTTCGGCCCAGCGGACCTGCAGCACCACTCAGCGCTTAGCAGTTAGCACCAGTGTTGTGTGTGTGTGTGTGTGTGTGTGTGTGTGTTCACGGACCCAAAGCAGCAACCTGCTCGCGCGCTGGTTGGTATCAGCTCCATGTTTTCCAGCTCCGGATGTCGATCCCTGTAATGAGATTGGAATCAGATTCGGCTGCTGGTTCCTCCTGGACGGCGCCGACCAGCCGTGATTAAAATGAGCATCTTTTGGCAATTTCACAATAACCTGAGTGACGTTAAAAAAAAAAAAGATTAAAAAAAATAAAACAACGACAACAACAACACACAAAAAACCTCATTCGCTAAGAGCACTTGAGGATGTGCGGCCGCGGCGGCTGGGTGAAAGTGGGCCGGGGCGCCTCCTGGCTGTCGGTGCCGGGAGACGATAGTGCCTTCTGCTGTTATCTGCCGCCGGACCCTGTGGCCCCTCGGCCATTTTCTCATTTCACAGATTTGACCAGGAGGTGACCTTGGCTTTTTAAGTGCTTTTAAGGCAGCGCCAAGTACCCCCCCCCCCCCCCGCCACCATCACACCCCTCCTTCTATTTTCCCTCCATCCCTCCGCCAAGTCTCACAAATGGAGTCAGAGAATGACGAGTGGAATTCTTTCTCGACGACCTTTTTTTTCTTCTTCAACGGCCACTTTGTCTTCTTTTTTATTTTATTTTCATTTCAATCTCCTCCCCCACTCGCAGCCGCCGCCGCCGCCACTATTTACTTCTTCTTTTCTTTCTTTTTTTTTCTGTCCTATCAAACACGATGACAGGCTGTCTACTAATCCACCCGGGGGTCCGCAGTGCTTTTAACGTTGAAAAAATAAAAAATTAAAGGTCCTCTGGAGGGAATGGCGGCATATGTCACATGTGACACACGACGTCAAGGGAAGTGGAGAGCTTTCCGAGCGGCGCTGACACGCACGCTATTAGCCCAACGTGAGGGAACAAAGAGCTAATTAAACACGCCGGCCCCTGAGAGCGCTTCGCTCCGCCATCAGATGCTAATCACAGCCGTGTCGTGGACGCAGGTAATAATTTATAGCGCGGGGGACGCATCTCAACAACCTCGCGGCGCATGTGTCCGCCTGCCTGTGCGATGAGGGCCGTGCGCACGTCAAGCGTGATTTTTTTATTTTTTTTAACCTTGCGGAAACCAAGCGGAGGCCTGGGAGAGCGCTAATCTGGGTCAGAGTGCTAACCGCTCTGAAGGGCCGCCGAGACGCTCGGCCACATGTGATTCATTTATCGCACACACACACACACACACAGTGTCTCTATCCTCTGTAGCTCTCGCCACAGATGGATTGGAGAAATGTTTCTGTAACCTGGCGTGGCAGAACCTGAGAGAGTTTTTTTTAATTTATTTTATTTATTTTTCTAAACGGGGAGCAGCAGAACACACCTTCTGTCTGTCAAGATCAGGACCGATCCGATTTGGTTAACTAGCTGAAAGCTTTCACTCGGGAAAAGAAAAGAGCCCGCAGCAAGCTAGCTTACACCCTTCAGTGAGACGGAAGGCTAGTTTGACAGCTAGATTTAGCTCCATAAAACCTTCAGGAAGCTGGGGAGGCAGCTAGCTTTACTCGCTATTTTTTTGGTGACAGCACAGCTGTCGAGACGCTAATCCTGCTACTCGCAGTCATCGTCAGTCAGCGGAAAAAAAGACCAGAGACCAATGTCTGAGGTCTTGGACAAATTCTGGGAGGACGTGGCCCCCTAGAGGTCAGAGGTCAACCATGTCAGCCTGTCAAGACTGGGCGTGATGTAACGCAGCCTTTGCAGAACACGGTACAGAGTGTGTCCCACAGTGAGATACTGACTCAAACACAATAGACACAAATCCCCCAAACACGAAGGTCTTAACTCCAAAATACAAAATAATACAAAATACTCAGTCAGTAGCATCATCCTTTTGTTTGTTTGTGGATTTTTTTTTTGTCAATGCATACTAATGCACAAGTTGTTTATACTTTGTCATGGTTTTATTTCCCGACAATTTTTTCTCCTGGTTGCTTTTTAATATTCGACTTTGACAATTGCAAGTAAACAAACGAATAATAAGGCAGCACAGGACCGTGTGCGGGAGTTATGTAGTTACGTAATTCATATAACTGCATGAAGTGTCCTCAAAGCGAAGTGCATTGCTGCCTCCTGCAGGTAAACAAACACAACCAGAGACAGCTGCTCTGTGCAGACACGAGGGTCCGTTTGCATGTTCAGCGGGGGGAGTTTAGCTCCGATCCCAAACAGTCAGTGGGACGACACATGGCCGCTGTGGAGCTGTCCAATTAGATCACTCAGGACTGATTTTTTTAAACAACTTTTTCTAATAAACAAAAAAAACTGCCTTTCGATTGGATTTTCCCTGGAACCTGGAAATCTGCAGCATTTCTCCGTTTAACACACGTCGGAGCCACAGACAAGACCTAAGCTGCTTGTTTGATGATGCACAAATACACGCGCAGCATACTTGGCACTGCTTCGCCTGCTCTTTGATTTTAATGATTGCTCTCCTAAATCCTCTCCCACCACCTGTCACCGTAGCGCCGGCAGCGCCGTGGACGACTGCACGGCTCCTGACCTTTTCCTCTCCAGCCAACTAATCTGGAATCAAAGACGGGGGGGCGGAGGAAAGATACCAGCCCGATCTGACGGAGCTCCTTCACAATCAAATTTCAATTACAGGCCCCCCCGAGCCGTGTGATCTGGCTTAGAGGGGCCGTTTGCTCTCCCGGCGTTTTGATGCTCGATTGCTCTGAAGGTGGCATCAATGGCCACCACTCTGCTCGCCACTTGATGGGGGGGGAGCCAACTGCAGCCGCTCGCAGCGGCCGTGCCAGCGCTGGGACACAGAGAAGAGAAGAGAAGAGAGAAGAGAGCCTTGATGCTCCTGGACTGAGAAGAAGGAGGCCGAGAATAGAAAAAAGAGGGGAAGTTTCCCGATAATTAGAAATATTCTGCTATCAGAGAGCCTGATGAGACCGTTTCGGCTTTTTTTTTTTTTTCTTCCTTTTTTTTCCTTTTTTCTTTCTTCTGCTGCTCCAAGGGCTCCTCTCGCACACCAGCTTCTGGAGGGAGAACAGCTGGAAGCACCGCCGTCGCTGCCTGCTTCTCCCCTGAGGGGCCACGGGCAGTTGTAGCCGTGGCAGTTGGTGGAGATAGTGGCAGCAGTGGCAGCGGTGGCAGCAGTGGCAGCGGCGGCGAGGAGCACAGCGTGTCCAGGGGGAACATATCGCATTCAGCACACACACACACACACACACACACACACACACACAGAGGCAGCGCACACTCCCCGGCTGCCACCTCCGCAACACCTCCTGCTCGCATTAGAGTGAGCGAGCTCCAGACGTTGACAGCCGCTGACAGGTGGCGCCGCCGATGTAGTGGCCTGCCGCCGCCGCCGTCTTTGGGCGCCGTCCCAAACTTTTCCTGCAGACGGCATTATAATGAGAGAGGGGGCCAAATTGAAGAAAGAAGAGGAAGCAGCAGCGCAGGAAGTTCAGAGTCACTGTCGTCTGCACACACACACACACACACACACACACACCAGCCGTCTCAGAGGAGCTGACGACGCTGCCAGGTGCACGCCGAGCAAGGCAGCTTGTTATTTGGCAGGAAGTGACAACGAGCTGGGTGGGTTTTCAGCGAGGGTGACTGTATTTTTATTACCAAAAAATGTGACACTCGCCCTGGATGAGATTCTCAAATGATACTTTCAGTATACTTAAAGTGCGTCTCCTCTGAGTGTGGATGGAAAAAAAAAATGTTTCCCCAATATTTCAACAAGGACGGAAAAGAGGACATGTCCTTGGAAAACATTTGGTCACCCTGTTTCCAGCCTCGCCAGTAGAAGAACACGTAAGCTAGAGGCGAGTGGCTAACGTCACTTAGCATCCGCTTCTGGTCCCCAAAAACATGGAGACAGAAGCGTTTGGGATTGTTGCAATTATCACAGCAGTGAGCTTTAACCTGCGAGATGGGCAGCACCAATGGAGGAAGAGGGATTTTTTTTTTTTTTTTTTACAGGCTAACTCTCGCTAACATTTTAAGCTAGCTTAAGCTTCTAGTAAAATAGCTTTCCCCCTGTATTCATGCTCAGCCATGTCAGCACAATCGGCATAAACTACCAGAGCTGCTGCTGCTGCTGCTGCTGCTTCTGCTTCTGCATCCACCTCCACCTCAGGTACAAAGTAGGTTGTATAGAGTCGTGGCTACAAAAGGCTCCCGCGGCCGCCAAGGATGTAGCAATCAGCAAAGCGGCAATCGGCCAATTAGGATTAATAAATAAAGCAGCCATTCGGCCGGCGCCGGAGCTATCAGCGGCGAGCCGCCGCTGCTCGCAGCTTTTTACCCAGACGGAAAATCCATGGAAAGCGGCTGACGGCGTGACACGGAGCAACTGCTGAATCCCCGTAAATCTGCCGGCTTAATTGATTATTTGTGCCGAGCCGAGTGTGCGCGAGGTGCCGGGCACTCGGGGGAAATAATGTAAAACAGATAACAAGATGAAATGTGGGAGAAAGACTTTTAGCGAGCCATTTTATTAATCTCTCCCCATTTACTTATTCACAGTGAGTTTCCTTCGCCTAGGTTTTTTTTTTTTTTTTCCCATTACGTGGTGGAACATTTTCAAGGCGGGAGGGGCCTAAATGGAAAAAAAAAAAAAAGTAGTTGCGAACTGATTGCAAAGAGTTTGCTAGGAGGCTGTTTTGATTTCCACGTGCACCAACAAAAATCTCATTTTCGTTATTTCGCTTTTTTTCCTCCTCAATTTTCCCGTCAGCGGAAAATTCACCAAATTCAGTTTCAGTTTGACGCCGCGTGTGTGAAAAAGTGAAACAGCAACACGCGCAGATTAGTTTCATTTTTTTATTTTTTGCTTGTTTTTTTTTTTTTTTGTGGTTTTTACACTCGATCGGGGAGACGTCGCGGCTCGCCAGAGTCTCCTCGCAGGTTTTTGCGTTGATGGGGCTTGTGGGGAAAAATTTGGGCGGAACGCGGCTGCCGTCAAGCACATTTAGCGGCTCTCAGCTTCACTGTCACACAAAATGAATAAATAAATAAAAATGAAATAAATAAAGCGGCGTTGTTGGCATGCGGAGGAGGAGGAGGAGGGAGGCGGGAGGAGGTGCAGGGGGGTGGGAGGTGCTTCCGCTCGCTGGCAATCAGGCGGCGGTGACTGGATAGGGAATGGAACAAGGCCCTTTGTTTTTTTTTTTCCCCCTGTCTTTGTTTTCTATTGTTGTGGTGTTTTGTTTTTTTATTTTGTTTTTTTTTTTCCCCCGACTGTGATGTGGGATTCTTGGCATTAGGCTGCACGTCAGACCGCAGCAGCACATGAATGCCTTGGGCTCACTGGGGAGCTCAGTGTCTGAAGTCAGATTTCACCATTAGAGCAGGATGGCGGCAGAGGGGTGGGTTGGGGGGGGGCTGCTCCTGGATTGGTGGCTTTGTTTTGGCTGTCGCCGGAGCAGAGAGGACATCCAGGACAAACCGGACGGACCTCGCCGGGCTCTGGCTGGGGGAGGGGAAATTTTAGGAGTAAAATTAGCACCAACCCATCAGTGACTTTTATTTCTTTACTTTTTTTTTCTTTCTTCCTTCCTGGAAGCCGCCGGGTCCGAAAAAACAATTCGACCCTGAGATTCGAGTCAGTCACGGTGTCCTTGTGTTCCTTCATTCTGCCACTGACATCATCGCATCCTGCTCAGTTTTATTGCCGTGTAGTATTTCATGGAGCTTTGCATGAATCCATGTTTTCATCTGTCCCATCACGGAGGGACACGGAAGGTGTTGTCCTTCTGATGGGCCTCAACCACCTGGTTGATGGAGAAGGAAGGAAGGAAGGAATCAAGAATAGAGGAAGATATTTATTTTTTTGATCCCAAAACTAAAAAGGAAGATTCAATGTCAAACGTTTGGTTGTTTGAAATGAATGGAAAACTGAGAAAAACTGCACATTTAGCCCTCTGTTTGCAGTCACCCACTAACAAATGCAGGGTTTTCGCTTCCTCTTCCGCTTTGGACCTCGCACATGATGAAATCAGCGCAGTCACAGAGGGTGGAGCCAACACAACACTTGGCCGGGGGGGGTGTGGTCACTAACCCCGCAAGAGGCATCGCCACCCTTCATGACATCACAAGGGGTGGCCTCTGTTTAAGGACTTCCTCTCTGCTGCCTCGGCAGGGAGTCGGTGTCACACTCTCCCGTGGCCTCGGCTGCGGTACAAAACCAGGCGCCTTTCTGCTGTGAATAATTCAGCAGTTGCGCTCAGAGCGGCAGCAGCGGGAGGAGGAAGAAGAGCTGCTGCCACCGGCGCCGCTGTAAAACACGCTGCTCTCTTACCGTCCCAGTTCCAGGAGCGGCTGGGAGGGACGGCGGGAGAAACAAAAAACAACACAACAACTCCAGATGTGCGATACAGACGTGTGTGTGTGTGTGTGTGTGTGTGTGTGTGTGTGTGTGTGTGTGTGTGTGTGTGTGCATCTGCATGCGTGCCGCTCGCCTCCTCACTCCTGCCGCCTCGCTCGTATCTGCACTGAAATGGACTAAGTGTGTTTTAATGGCAGCGCGGTGCCGACAGCCGCACTCGGACGTCTGCGCCACCGTCGGGGGACAGGCGGCGGCGGCCGCTGTTAAAGATCCATTATCTGCCGCCGCCGAGTTAGCGAGCGAGCACGAGAGAGGGAGTGAACCAGGTCGAACGAAGAGCAGCTCTCTCCCTCTCTCTCCCTCTCTCCCTGTCTCTCTCTCTCTCTCTCTCTCTCTCTCTCTCTCCTCCCTCCCTCTCTTCGCTTTCACCCCAGAGTGCCGTGCACTTAGCACATATCAAGCGCGTGGCTCCGGCTCCTCTCGAGAAGCCTCTGCCGCCGCCGCCGCCGCCGCTAAAAGGTTTCATCTCCGCGGGTTGACACGTTGGCGGCCACGACGCTGACAGTTCAAGCAGTTCCTGTTAATAATGTTTCTAGTTCACAATGTTCAGGCGGCTGCATTTTCCAGGATTTTCCATTTTTTTTATAGCAGAGATAGACGACCAGGTTTTGTTTTGCTGTGTTTTTCCCCCCCTCAGGCCAACAGTCAACAATTAAAGCCTGGGTGTAATGACAAAAACAAGATCTACTGTAAAACCCTTCTATTAAAAAAAATGTTGTTTTTTTTGAGTAAAACAAAAAAAGGAGCATTGTACTCGTGCTCATGTTGCATAAAACGTAGATAAATTATCACCTCTGGCGCCAAACTTAGTCTAATAATTAACCGAGGGGCCAGAAAGAAAAAATCTATAGATAAATGTATCATAGACCACAGAGATGGAGATGAGTCCTCTGATTTTCACTGCTCAGAAGTGAGTCTCCTGCACGACCGAACTACGGCTGAAGCGTCCGCACTGGCTGAGCAGCTGCACACAGCGACAATCACGGCACAGACTAGAGTTCAGGCGGGTCGGAGCAGAGAGCAGTAAACTTTGCCTCCCCGTCATCTTGCTAGCCGGATGTTGCGCCATTTTCCCTCTGATGGCACGACAAGATTTTTGTGTAAAAATTCTATGTGGGGGATCAGACCTCATCCCGCTCGGCTCACCGCTGCTCCACCGGTCGCTCGTTTGGGAAGCTGGGGAGACGAAACATGGCGATAAAAGCCGCCAGAATGTCCCTAAAAGGCTTTTGTGTCACGCCGTCGGCTGCCGCACGCCACTTTTGGAAATGGCTCTCAGCTGGAGCTCCTCAGCCCATCACGCCACCAACGCCGCCGCCGCCGCATGCTGAGAGTTATTATGTCGGCGTGTGAGAAGATGAGCAGCACAAAGGGAGCGAAGAGCAGCAACAAAGGAGAATTACTGGGGGGGAAAGATCCCCGGAGCCACGCGAAGAGGACCATGATGATGATGATGATGATGATGATGATGACGACGGTGATGGTGATGGTGATGGTGATTGCGATGGTGAAAAATGATTGCATGCTCAGAATCTTTCCAGTAAAGAGCCTGAAAAGCCCTGCGAGTTGTTTCCCAGTGAAGGGTGACTTTAATGAAATCAGGAGATGATGACACTCTTTAGTTAAATACATATGCATATATATATATATATATATATATATATATACATATACATCAAAATCATAAAATCAATACAAGTGTGTACATGTATACATATATGTACGATATATACACGATTGTCCTTAAAATGTGCATTAAAAAGGCTTCATGGTTAAATCTCTTAAATGTTTCAGCTCTTAAAAAAAACACACACACATTAAAGTTCCTATTTCATCCTACCGTGTTACAACAAGAAGTCTGTTTTCTTTCCTTTTTTTTTTTTTTTTAAGGCCTTACAAAGTAACGGTTGCTGTCGCGCCGGCTAATAATCGCCTGCCGCCATTAAGCCGCAATGAGGCGAAACTGCGGCGAAGAGGCAGGTGGATGGATGGACGTGTTAAATTCACTTTTCATGAGCGCGCGGAGAGGTATCGACGAGGGCCGAGTCCCCGGTGGCGGCCGGTGATCGATGAGTGTGAGCGCGCTCATTGAAGTCGGCAACGCCGAGCTGCTTTTGTATTCCAGAGGAGAAAATCGCACCCTGACGTCTAATTGCAGGTCTGACACTTCGCTGTGATTCCTGCTGCTGCCGCTGCGACTGCTGCTGCTGCCGCTGCCGCTGCCGCTACTGCTGCAGCTGCGGCAGTTAATAATAGAGAGTTGTCAGTCTTGTCGTGACGGCTCCTCAGAGGCCTCCTGGCGCACGTGAGCGTGTGTCGCTGTCAGCGGGACGGACGCTGTGATGTCGTTATTACAAAAAAAGGAGAGAGAAAAAAAATCTTGGAAGGTGGATACGTTCGGGTCAGGCGGCAACAGAGCAGCCTTGAATAATTAAGGCTATAAAAAACAAAAAATCTCTCTAGATGCACAAAACGGAGGCTTCACAAACACTTGTTTGGAAACAAAGCGAGAAACCAGGGCAGTCTAAGAGGGCGGAGCCAACACCTGGATGGGGGTGGGGCCACTAATCAGAAATCATTGTCTTCTTGTGACTTCAGTAAGGGCCGGGGTTTTAACAAACACTTGGAGCAAAGTTCACTCACAGGATCACCGTAAAACACAGAAGATGTACATTTGATTTGAGATGCAACCTTTAAATGTGCTGTGATAATCAATTATTGACTGAAAGCACACGAACTCTGTCTGCTTTTTCCAGTTTTTATTTCTTTTAATTAGAAGCCATCGATGCGCTGCCTTTTTTTTTTTTTTCTTCCTCTCCCTCTAATAAGCAACAAATTGTGTTGCTGTATTATTAATCTGCTGCTGTGAACTTCTGGTTCTAAAAATAGCAAACAGCGGCGTGTTGACAGCGGAGAGGATGAATCCTGCTGATAAGAGCGAGAAGGAGCGGCGGAGCAACACATCAGCTGTGAGAGCGGCTGATCAATAATCTATTGTTATGCACATCAGAGTCCCTTCGCCTGACGTTTTCAAACCCTCCTCCCCATTTTGTTTTTAATCTCACATCGCCGAACGTTTAATGATGACGTTGATGGCCGATAATCGCCTCCCTCAACATCACAACAACAACAACAGAAACGAACAATCAAAAAAAAAAAAAGTCCCGAGCTGTGACAACAGCGAGTCGAGGCCGAGTGTCTCCAGAGCTTCAGCTTCTCTCTGCCGGTGCCTCTGCAGGTGCCGCTGAGCGCTGCCGCAGCATGAGGCTGCTGTGGAAATCCCTGGACAAGATGAGGTGCCTGAGGAAACGCTCCACCATCCCCTTCCTCGGCTTCCTCATCACCTTCCTCCTCTTCCTCAACCTCTACATCGAGGACGGCTACGTGCTGGTAAGAGTGTGCATGTCGTGTGAATGTTTTTTTGTTTTGTTTTGTTTTTCTTCAACAATAGATATGAAGGGGTGTACTTATATACAAATATGTATATGTACTTATATACTGATATATACACACATACATAAATATTGATACATATATACATATATATACATATATATATATATATACATACCAATCAAACAAGGATGTTGCAGTTCTAATATAATCCTAGTATTGCACGCAGATGATGTGATGTTTTTTTCCTCCAAATTACACTTTAAACTACTAATCAGCTGCGAACATGAATGAAAGAAAATCATCAAGTGAACATTTGTTAAAAAATAGATGCATAAATAAGTGGTGGCGCAGTGGTTAGCGCTGCCGCCTCACTGCAAGAAGGTTGTGGGTTCAATCCCAGGATGAATGAATGTGTGGAGTTTGCATGTTGTATGAATTGGGAACTCTAAATACTACCGTAGGTGTGAGTGTGAATGGTCGTTTGTCTCTATGTCTGCCCTGCGATGAATGGCTACTTGTCCAACGTGTCACCCTGCCTTCGCCCTATGACAGCTGGGATAGGCTTCAGCAGACCCCCGTGACCCTGGGCAGGTACGGGGCCGATGGGAACTGTAGTTCCGACTGCCCTGCAGTAAATGTCCACGATGACTCTTCTGTCATGTACAACAACCAACAACCAACTACTTGTGTTTCTTCTCTCTCCCACAATTGACATGCGCCTATTTAAAAATAAACAAACAAACAAACAAACAAAATAAACGGGCCAACTTCATATCATCCAGGTGATTCATTCATTATTAATGAGGCACATGAGAAGTCGGTGATCGCAGCACATCATGTTTGTTATTTCAATTATTAATTAAAGAGAGGTTGTTTTTTTTTCTGTGCTGCTCCTCTTGAGTCCATTTGCCCAGCAACACAAACGACCCCAAGACACTTTTAGGTTTACGTTTGTCTACAAACACCAAGGGCCGATTTTGGCCGTATTAAAACGCTTATTGTCTCCAGTTTTTTGGGGGGAATAAAACAGTCCCCTTTCCTGATTTGAACTTGCGGGGATAAAACAACTTTTCAGTTTTGTTATCTGCCAGACAAAAAAAAAAAATGTCGTCGCTTTCCACCCTCCTGGATACCAGACAGAATCCTTTTGTTTTGATGTTGCGTTGCAGGAAGGGGACAAGCGACAGCTGCGCGAGGCGTCGCTCCACCCCCCCAGCTCGGAGAGATACGTTCACACCTTCAGAGACCTCAGCAACTTCTCGGGAGCCATTAACGTCACGTACCGTTACCTCGCCGGAACACCGCTGAATCGCAAGAGTAAGTTTTTAACTCTGTTGTTTCATTAAAGAGGAATCTGCGATGAGTGTTTTTTTGTTTTTTGTTTTTTGTTTTTAATGAGCCTGGCACAGTTTGAGAATATCTCAATTGTGGGTACAAGCAGAAAATGAAAGCTGGAATCTCCGATGTAGGGACCGAAAACACAGTAATAAAAAAGAAAGAGTCCCACTGAGGCCTTAAAATTAAAGAGTAGTCATTCCCGGCCTCTTATATAACAACATACACTCATGTTCATTTAAATATAATGCATGCAAAAATTAACAAGAACTTTTTAGCACCTTTTAATTTATTAATTGCGTTGGCAAGGATTTTTTGAAATTTTGAGGGTCAAATAACTTCAAAATTCAACACTTGGTTTGAGTGGATCAGTTTGATTGATTTTAATTTAATTAAGGATTAGTCCTCAGCCGTTGTGCCGTCGAGTCATGAAGACATAATGACGTGTGTTGAAACGGCGCCATCCGATCGGTCTTGTCACTGTCTGACTTCTGTTTCCAAATAATTTATGTCCCTGAGCAAAGTACGGTCCAGCTTTTACCAACTTTTTTTGGTAGGATTTTACTGCCTCTAGTGGTCAGAAGCAAAACAATGTTAGTGATGTTCCCCTTTTATGTGATGTCTCACTTTTTTTTATAGCTGCTGTGACATGAAATATAATCACAAAACCCAGAGCAGATCCACCTTCTGGGATACTGTAGATACATGGTGGTTCCATCCATTTCACATGACTAAAAGCAAACATTCGATTTCCTGCCTGTGAATGTCACAGTACACAGTGTTACACATTTATGGAATTGCTCCACTGATTTCCCTCTTGTCATCCCGCAGAGTATCTCACTATCGGACTGTCATCGGTCAAAAGAAAAAGAGGGAACTACCTGATGGAGACCATCAAGTCCATCTTCGATCAGTCCAGCTACGAGGAGCTGAAGGAGATTGTGGTGGTGGTCCACCTGGCAGACTTTGACCTGGTCTGGTGCGAGAACCTGGTGCAGGAGATCACCAGGAAGTTCGCCCACCACATCATCGCCGGACGCCTGCTGGTGATCCAGGCGCCCGAGGAGTACTACCCGTCCTTGGATGGGTTAAAGAGGAACTACAACGACCCGGAGGACCGGGTCCGTTTCCGCTCCAAGCAGAATGTGGACTACGCCTTCCTGCTGAACTTCTGCACGAACCTCTCCCACTTCTACATGATGCTGGAGGACGACGTGCGCTGCTCCAGGAACTTCCTGACGGCGCTAAAGAAGGTGATCACCTCCCGGGAAGGTTCCTACTGGGTGATGCTGGAGTTCTCCAAGCTGGGCTACATCGGGAAGCTGTACCACTCCAAGGACCTGCCGCGCCTGGCCCACTTCCTGCTCATGTTCTACCAGGAGATGCCATGCGACTGGCTCCTCATCCACTTCCGGGGTCTGCTGGCCCAGAAGGACGTGATCCGCTTCAAGCCCTCGCTCTTTCAGCACATGGGCTATTACTCGTCCTACAAAGGTGCAGAGAACAAGCTCAAGGACGACGACTTTGAGGAGGACTCCATCGACATCCCTGACAACCCGCCGGCCAGCCTCCACACTAACATTAACGTCTTTGAGAACTACGACGCCACCAAGGCGTACAGCACCGTGGACGAGTACTTCTGGGGCAAGCCGCCCTCCACGGGCGACTTCTTTGTCATCGTCTTCAACAAGTCCACCAAGATCAGCAAGATCAAGATCGCCACGGGCTCCGACGACCGGCAAAACGACATCCTGCAGCACGGGGCTCTGGAGGTCGGCGAGAAGCTGGTGGGCACCAAGAAGGGGAAGCTCTGCTCCTCCTACATCACGCTAGGCGAGTTCAAGAACGGCAACATTGAAGTGCAAGACGTCGACCACAAGATTGCCTTTGACATTGAGTGCGTGCGCATCGTGGTGACGGCCAGCCAGCGAGAGTGGCTTATTATTAGAAGTATCAGCTTATGGACTACACAGCCGCCCAGCCAATGAGAACTAACCATCACAGACTATTAGTCATGGACAAAAGTGTTGTTTTTTTTATGATAATTTATTTATTTAATTTTCAGGTTTTGTCTCTTTTGTTGTTTTCTATGTATGTAGTGATGCTCATACTCTCTAGGCTTTTTTCTATACCTGCTAGCAGTGACCCAATTCCTCCCAAGTCGAGTGCTGTTGAGTCGTGCTCAGAGGAATCCTCAAACAGCCCATATGAATTTATTTTTCCCTTTTCTGAACATATAGGTTTGGTCTAGTTTATTTATTTACGTATATTCCCTCTTTTTTGGTTTACCACGTGATGAAACTGTCTAGTGTGGGATTAATGTAGCTGCGTAACGTTGCCCGCTTGTGAACAAAACCCCCAACAACAATTTGGTTCCACTAGTTTGGTGCATCAAAGGTATGATGCTTCCAACGCCCCCTCCACATTGTGGCTTTGTCTAAATCAGTTAGCTGCGCCATTTCCTTGTTGGGTCATTAGAGGATTTACGTTGTAAGCCATCCAGTGAGTATTAAAAAAAAAAAAAAAAAAAAGTCATTAAGGAGAGTAACATTTATCACAGAGATGGATAATTTAGAATTATTTCCAGTTTGGGCAAAAGTTTGAACCACGGCAGCCAATCAGTGTTGACTCAAGGATAAAACATGAAATGAGGCAGAGGAAGTAAAATGAGTGATAAGAGAGAGAATTGAGGTAAAAAAAATAAATAAAAAAAAAGGGATCCAGCACATCCAGCTGTGAAGGATATCAGACTTTTCTCGGCTCTGGAACCATGATGTTAACCACATAATGCTAGCTGTCACAGATGGCAGATTTTTTTCCAGGCAGGTGTGCACGCCAGATTTACGTAAGTTCTCACAAGTGTCAAGCTTGACCACAATGTTGATGGTTTTTAGGCTTTTTGAATGAGACGTGAACTAATAGAGCAAAACAAACACAACAAATTAAAACCTTAAATGTGATTTAAGTTTTTATATAATACTACAGATGTTTTCATCTGTTTATGACAGATTTTTTAAATTTATTTTCTTTGCATGTTCATTATTTACCTTCTCGGCTGAAATGATCATTTATTTGGCCAATTTAGCAAACTACGTTATGACGTCTTGGAAGGTCATGCATGGATTGAAAGAAACTGTCTTGAACAGTTTTATTCATTTCATTGTGTCGTCGAGTCTTTTCCCACTTGGTAACTCATTAAGACGGTTAAAAAAAACAAAAACAAATCTAGCATCTTACCTGCACAGGCGTCACCCAGGGATCTTTTGACAACGTCCCCATTTGGCCTTTGGCTATTTTCCTGTGTGAAAGACAACCAGAGGGTCATTGTTGACTCAGATTTAATCATCTTCTTTTGAAATCGTCTCTCCGCTGTTTAATCATCCTCCTCACGGTGTCGGAGGCCGAGCGGCTCTTTCACACCGGCTCCACGCTGCGTTCCGTCAGGGCCGCTGACGGGAAAGCAATGTTTGTTTTTGTTTTTCTTTTCTTTCCCTTTTTTTTCCCCTCCTCCCAACCCCCTACCCCGTCCTCTACGGGAACTGAGATTAGATTGCGCGCTGAAGAATGGGCCCAGGTCTGCTCTGAGGTCTGTCTTTTTTTTCCCGCCACGGCACAATTTTCTCCCAGTAAATTGGTCTGTGTTTGCCTCCGTCTCTACACCAGCACAACAACATCCTCCCCCTGGAGCCATAGGATCTCAATTCGTTCCTTCCCTCCACGTCGCTCGTTCTTGCAACTCCAGTGGTTTCCTGTATCGTTGCCTCCATGTGATCTTTGCTCTTTGGTTCAGGCGGTGTTGCCGCCGCTACCACAGTGGGGAAACTCGCCCGCTTCCCCCTTTGAAGATCCATCTCAAACCCCAACAACCACCGACACCCATCTCGCTTTGCTGCTGTTTAGCTTGCAGAATTAGTGCCGCGCACGCAAACAATCATCTCGCCGCCATGTCTCTGGGCAAGCGACCAAGCGAGGCGCGACACGACTCGAAACGTCGGCGTCATCTCGTTGGCCCCCGTCGCTGAGCAATGATCTGCCATTTCTACGCTGAGGTGGAAATCACGTCAGCCATGCAATAATGAGAAATGTGTTTACATAATGTCACTGGATGCACGCGCTGGTGGCTGGGGTTGGCTGGCTTCAAGGCATGTTGTACAAACAAATGTTGAGAAGACGTCCCGGTGACATTTGCTAACGCGCATCGTAACATCAACCCGTCAGAATCCCTTTAGTTTCTGCCTTCGTACAAGCCAGTACAAGCATCCTTTCCTTGCTGGATCAGTACAAAGAATTGAATTGATCCATGAAATTTTCATAGATTGAAAATTCTCAGTTAGCACTGGACACATACTGACTGTTGGTTGACCTCAACAGTCAACCAATGGTCAAGCACTTGATGGAGGATTTTCAACTTGATTTGGAACATGAGGGCCAACATTGTCTTTGAATTCCAACACAATTTCAAGTTTGTATGTGGGGGAAAAAAATTTAGAATCTAGATCCAAATTTCAGTCAGTGATGGTCTTTGATTTAATCCCCACAGTGACTAGCATCCATGCTAATCACAAAATAGATTAAAAAAAAAAAAAAACCTTAACATGAGACAGTTATTCCTAGAAATGGTCACTTTGAATTCCTGGCTGTTGTTTCCACAGTTTCAGGTTTGTCGTCAGTTGCCATCAGTTGGGGTGTGATGAACCAGACAGTAGGTTTCTCATCTGCATTTCAACGCCCTTTCTGTCACGCCAAATTGGACAACCGGGTCCTCTGGGCGCTTTATGGACCCCAAACCAACAGTCAAAAGTAACTTTATGTTTATTGTTATCGGAGTACTGCGGTTGGAATTCTCCCCTTTAGCGAGGCCGCAGATCTGTCATGTTGGTGGGAAAGCGTCACCACAGCCTCCATCGTTTGTGAGTGAGCCTAAAGTCCATTCTTGTTCCTTGTCTTAGCTCAGTCCCCCCCGGAGCAGCCACCTTTTGGTCGTCCCTCCCTCGAGGTCTCGTTGCAGCGTCACAGTTCGAGACCTCCTCTGAGATTGGCTCGAAAATAAACAGGAATGGGAGGAAATAGAAAAATCCCTTCCTCAGCAAATCCGTCACGTGCAAAGTGAAATCAGATTAAAAGAGCGAGCACTCACACACACACACACACACACACACACACACACACACACACACACACACAATACGCCACATTGTTTTCTCTCTTCATTTCCCAGGAAATGTCATCATTCATTTTGGTTTGGGTTCTGTGACCTGTGGACAGGAGTGAGTTGTGCCGATTGTGTGGGATCCAGTGCTATCAGTGTGTAATGTCACCACTGTGACACTCCACTGTTAAAAAAAAGTGTGTCCTGAGACTGGAAGGTCCTAGTCCAGGTAGCCTGAGGGGGCAGGAACCTCGTTGCATCCCGGCAGAGAAACCTGTCGAATGTTCAAATCAAATACAGGGTTTGACTCCATGTGATGACCGGAAGAAAAGAAGAACCGCCTCCTTCGTCTAGTGAAGTGTGGGTTGGTCGCAATTGGTTGGAATGGTGGGCTGGTGGGAAAGAGGAGGAGCGAAACAAACCAAAACAAATGCTTTCTGATCTTTATTTGAAGCGGGACGGCAGCCTGAACTGGCTGCACGCTGCAGATTTATTGATACATCTTTGGAGGAGGAGGACGACAACAACAACAACAACAAAAATATAATCAAAAAAAGAAGCTGCATAAATCTCTGCAGCGGGCGTCGGCAAAGTGCTGCACGCAGCGTTCCTCGGCTGCTGGCTTGAGCCCCGCAGCCTCCTCCAGCGCGGCAGGATTAGCTGCATCTGAGCGGAATAATGAGGGAGGGGAAAGTGTTTCTTTTCTTTTTTTTTATTTCCCCTCTTCCCACCTGTTGAGCGCCCGCAGCTAATAAAGGGGCCCGCTTTTACCGTCGATTTGTCGAGATTTAAAGCGGCACATCTCTGTGAGAAGAAAAAGAAAAAAAAAAAAATATATATATATATACGTGTGTGTGTGTGTGTGTGTGTGTGTGTGTGTGTGTGTGTGTGTGTAGGCTGCGAGGGTGTGAGCCCCTCCCTCACTTCCTCCCACTCCTCTTCCCCTCCTCCTCCAAAGCTCCAAGCGGGTGATGAATGTGAATGTGATGTGTGGGCCCCGGGAGTTATTTGAAATGTGAGCCGTCTTCCAGTGGAGCATGTACAAAGTGCATGAACAAAAGAATTTTCAGTGGATGATAAAGACAAAAAAAAAAAGAAAAGAAAATACGACCCCACCCCCCCACCACCACCACCACCCCACCTCGTCTGCGCTCGTGGGTTAGCGCACTAGAGGCTCTTCTTGCCCACGCTACCTTGCTGCGGGAGGCCCCTCCCCCCCAACCCCTCCCCCAACCCCCCAACTCACCCTCCTCCGCACCCCCTCCCCTCCCCGTTTTCTTTTTTTTTTTGCTTGTGTATCGTCGTAAGTGGAGCGAGTGTGTTCGCGTGTTTTGCCGTCCCTGTTGTCCATTGGACCCCCCGCCCCCCCCAGCCCCCACCACACCTCCTCTCTCCCCACCACCCCCCCCACCCCGAACAACTTGTATTGTAAAAGATGACATATATTTTTTTACACGTTACCACGTAAAATGTGTCCTTGTACATAGTGTATTTAAAGCGGTACTAGATTAAAAACAATGGATGCCAGCGGCCTTGTGCTTCTTTGAACTGCGTCTGTGTGTGTGTGTGTGTGTGTCTGTGGGGAAACGGGAAAAATCATTCTGCACGCATGTTTTCTTCCAATGTTTGATAAATAAAAACATGCATTTTCAATACAAGGAACATCAACAACAACAACGGAGGTGGGGGAGGCGGGGAACCTGGGGGGGGGGGGTAGGGGCACAACTGACATTTGCAGCTCTTTGAAACTGGCAGCCAGTGAGCCTGTTCCGCTCAGATCTTTCTCTCTGTAGCCGAAAGCTAAAATTATACATTATTCATTTCAATATTCATATGCCTTCTGCTTTTTTAGCTGCATACTTAATGGCACAGCGTCTGTGTGTGTGTGTGTGTGTGATGCCAGGGGCTGAGGGCTGAGGGGGTGCCACACCTCGTGTTCTATGAGTGTGTGTGTGTGCATTTGTCAAAGGGGATGACTCGACGCAGCAGCTAATATCATTTCTTTACCATATAATCATACATAATATATGTGTGTGTGTGTGTGTGTGTGTGTGTGTGTGAGTGTGTGTATATTTTCTTCCTTTCTTTTCGTCACTTCTCCAAAAGGTACCTTTCACAATGGCTTTGGAGTCGCTGCTTTTTTTCTCACACCTGATTTTTTTGTCACCTGTGGGAGCATCATCAAAGGAGTGAATTTGCAGGTACAGCGAGCTTCATTTGTCAGCAGTTAGCCGAGCTCCGCTAATACGCTCTCTCTCACGCTGCACTGTGTCATTACTGAGAAAATGAAGTGGGAGATAGATTTGTGAAGCTGACTGATGGAAAAAAAAGTTAGAACATAAATAAACAGAATGTGGGTGAAAATAAGAATGAATACAAATTCAAGTAATAAATAGGTTATAAACTCCTTATTGGACTGATTGTGAAATGGAGTGACCAATCGTAACACTCTGCCAATGTCTGGCTTCCCTTCAGTCAAAATCTGCCATGTAGCATCATTATAGTGTTAATAAAAGGCCTGGAATGGCCGTTTGTCCTCCTGTGGAGCGACAGGTGGCGCCGCCCTGGAGGCACAAGTGTGAACTGACCGGACAAGATGGAGTTTGATGACATTATTGTTCAGGTTTAAAGGGTTTGTTTTGTTTATTCACACAAATCCTCACAGTAGATGAGACAGGCAGGCAGGCAGGCAGACAGACAGACAGACAGGCAGGCAGGCAGGCAGGCAGACAGACAAGCAGACAGACAAGCAGATAGACCTGTGCAGCAGCCAATGTTGGCACTCCCCCGTCCACTTTATTTTCCATTAAGCGACTGAAAAACAGGAAGCTGGGGGGGAAATAAGAGTTGCATTTTCTGAAATTGTATGTTTTTCCTGATAAAACCATGATTGAAATTCAGGCTTCTACTTCTCTTTTTCCAGGTGGTTAATGAAATGGATAACTGAAAGGAAACAGTTATTTTTGCCCGTGTTGATCCAGCGGGTTCTCGGCTGAAATCCGAGTCCACATTTTTTTGTTGTGTGGTTTTCAGGATGCAGTTTAATACTTTTAACCAATTATGCACATGGGAGTCTGGAGTCTGCAGTGTGAAATAAATGAAGTCGCTAAGAATGTTTATTTGGTTAACTCAAAAGTTTTTGCTTTGACTTTTGTTCTCAAATGAATTTGACTTTGACAGAGCACAATAATTGATAAATTTGAAAAAAATGAAAAGGTTGTGACAGAATAATCTGAAGTGACCTGACCAGAGGTCTGGCATGGGCATCTGGATCATTTCAACAGCTTTGGTACTCTCAATACTACAGTTTTGTTCTTTTTCAACTGCAGCACAACCAAACTGTAATCACTCATAGTTGTGACCAATGAACCATTACTGGATGTTTACACTTTTAATAACAATAACCAATGTTATTTTCTACATTTTTATTTTTCACTGAACAGTGTCCGAAAGCCGAGGCACTCTAAGATATCCCTCTAAGATATGATCAGGTTTTATATTGAACTACACACCAGCATAGTTCAATTAGTTCCACTTCAAGCAACAACAACTATATTAATAAGTGAATTTCTTATAACATAAAGTATTTTGAATACTTAAAAACACAAAAGCAAGAGGAATGTTTCTTCAGTATTGGAAGTAGAAAATACAGATATTTGTGTACAAATTTAGGGAGTAAAAGTGAAAGTCGCATGAAAGACTTACTCAAATAAAGTACAGATACCTGAAAAATCTATTTAAGTACTTCCCACTTATGTTGCCAGCTCAAATACTGATATGCAGTTAAGATACAATTAATTACAAAGGCCATAATTAATTTGATTATTTTACTTTATTACAGTATATATATATATATATATATATATATATATATATATATATATATATATATATATATATATATATATATATATATATATATATACATATATATATATATATATATATATATATATATGTATACATATACATATATATATATATGTATATACTGTATATACTCACACATCCAGTATGTATGTTTTAGGTTTAATAAGGCGAGTTGCCAAGGCCGAGTGGAGCCTCACACTCCATTTAACACCTCCAGGCTGTCACAGCAGCAGCAGCAGCAGCAGCGGTTGCGACGGTTCCGCAGACCTGGAGGACTTTGTCACACTCGTCCCCGCCTCTTTCCATCTTGTGCCCTTCAAAGTCATCCGGAACCAAGCGGAAGGTAAGCGCACACGGCGGAGGAACCGCAGCTAATGCACACCATGAAAGGGGCCGGGGCAGCCGGTGTAGGCAAGGGAGAGAAAAAAAAAGAAAAAGCAATATCTCGCCGTAACAAGGCCTGCTGCTCGGCACACAGCAGGAGGCATCAGCCAATCAATTGCTGCGCTGCGGCTGGCGGCCAGGAGCCGCGCAGGCGGCGAGGAGGCGAAGCGACCGTGATACAAAACTGATATGGTTCGTGTGGATTTTCCTCGTTTGCCTTTTGATCCTCTCGCTGCTGGGAGTCCAACCTCTCTGGATGGGGGGGGGGTATTTCAATACGAAAACATTGAAGATTCACTTTAACACCTCGCACGTTCGACTGCCTTTGATTAAAAAGCAGCCGCCATGGTGGCGAACTGGGGTGGCTCCACGGCCGCGGATGTTCAATTTCGTTTGGGGTTTTGTGCATTTTGTTTCCCTAATCCGCTCGTTGGTTTCCTATCAGCACTTATCCAGCTCAGAATTGGCGAGTCACTTCTTCGTCACACCGCATAGGGACAAACGGGTGCACTTGCTGCGGGTGACGGCATAGGCAGTTTGCAGAACAGAAAAACAATCAAGCCAACTCCAAAATAAAGGGCCACCCGGTGATCAAAGCCTTGAAAAATCCATCCATCCATTTTCACGACCTGCTTCTTCCTGCACTCAGGGTCACAGGGTTCTGCTGGAGCCTCTCCCAGCTGTCATAGGGCGAAGGCAAGGTACAATCAGTTCATCACAGGGCCAGATAGAGAGACAAACAACTATTTGCACTCACGCGCCTACGGACAATTCAGAGTTCCCAATTCATCTCACATGCATGTTTTTGGACTGTGGAGGGAAAGCCGGTGAACCCGGAGTGAATCCACACAAACACAGGGAAAACATGCAAACTCCATGCAACAACAATAAAGTTCAATCTAATCTCATCTAATTTAATCTAAGTATATATACACACATATTTGAGAATATCAAGCACACAATTATTTTTGAATTATTCATTTTGTCTCATCAAGTTCATGGAAACAAAGGACAAAAGTTTATAATATTGTCTTACAGTTTGGAGTTTATGATTTATGTTTTTGTATTTAGTTTCTTTATCTTTCCAAAGAGGCAGCCTGATGTGACGGCTTCACACTTCCTCCTACTCCTTTTGAAAGATGTGAGCGAACTTCTCCACAGCGTCGATCGCCTCTTTTCTCCTTGTTATCAAGCTTCTTATTGTGTGAGATCATTGGGTTTTTTTTTCATCGCTTCGCCCTCTGCTCATTCGCTTGATTACTCTCTTTGTGCGCCAGCGAAGCTGAAAGCGCCAGATCCAATCGAGCCCGAATGGATACGTGCAACACTTCATCCAGCGGCATCTCTCCTTTCGCGGAAACTCACCTCTCGGCTGCTTTGTCTTCTCTCAGGGTTGCTCGCCACGGAAGAGGCGCCTGCGAGAATAAACCAGAGCGGCATCAAAAAACCTCGGCAACAGCTTTTGATTAGTTCCTTAGTTTTGTGCGATGCGTGCGTCTCGCGGGAGGCGGGCGCCCATGAGCCTGGGTGCTCGGGCTGAGGCGCGGCGCAGGAGATGGAGGCAGGCAGATGAAAAGAAACCTCGGGGCTGAAGAGGGGGAGCAATAAACAGGCAAACGGCAACACGGGGGGATTTGAAAGCGCCGGCGCTGACGCAGGTGGGAGCGAAGGACGGCGCCGGTGATGAAAGGCCCGTAATAAGCCAAAATCGACGGCCGTGATTGTGTCTCCGGCAGCTGTGGAGGAGGCCCCTCTCAGCCCTCAGGTGCTTTCAGGGTTGATGAGCAGACGCTGAGACACACAGATCCGGCCTGTTCCTCCGGGTATTGAACCGTTTTCCGCCTACAGGCGGAGTTAAAAGGGGATCCAATCCTGTCGACCACATCTGGGACGAAAACGGCAACGAGGGCCGAGATGAAAGAGCGCCAGGGGTTCAGCCGTCGCTTTTTTCAAGGTGGCATCAAATCAGGAGCTTGGAGTGAAGTGGAGGCGGTTTCCCCGAAGTGGATCGACGGTTCGTCCTAGGCTGATGCTTTGGTTCCAGCAGTTTTTTTTCTGTATTTTTGAAGGTGTTTTTTGTTTGTAGAAGGGTTAAGTTGAGGAAACTGGACTTGTTCTTGCATTCGTCTTCAGTTGATGAATGAAGAACATTGAAGAAGCCTTTCGGATTAGAGGCAAAACGTCTTCAAGATCACAAGAACCGCTTCTACATCAAGGTGACCTGGACAACTGAGAACCTATACAAACATGTTTTTTGTTTGTTTTGTTTTTCTCTTATATTGTTTTTTTGGAGTCAAATGACCATTTTGGAGTTAACTATTCCTTTAAATTCTTGACTCTCATGAATCTAGTGGAGCTGTGTGACATTCAAGCCCAGCAGATGTACATAATCGCCCGACATTGTCTTCAAAACGGCGTCACTAAACACACAACGTCCTTGTTAGTTCAGCATCACTGCAACGGAGGCTCCTGCAGGGAGCCGGTTTGTTTTGGCTGTGCACCGAGCACAAAACTAACACGTCCAGCACGGCCAAAGTGACAAATCCTTGGAAGGTACAGCTAACGTGAACTGACCATTCAAAGTATCACTATGTCGACAGATGCTCTGGGGACATTTTCCAGTCCTAGTAACAGTGCTAGAGTTGTTGTTGTTTTGTTTATCCCAAGTTAGCAAGAGCAGGAATGACCTTGACATGCCACCCGGTTGATTCAAAAGCAATTCAAGATACATCATGCGTGATCCTGCGTGAACGACACAGAGACACGTTGTGTTGTTGTTGTTGTTGTTCGTTTGTGCACACACGGCCAATGGAAAGAAAGTGTCAATATAATGGGATAGCCTTCCATTGTGTCGGACACGGAGGCCGACGACAATGGGAGCCAACTGGAAGCCTCTTCCGTTGTGTTGACACCGTGTGGAATTCTCCCCGTCGGCGTCACTCCAGAAGGGTTAGAGTGGATTAGAGGAAGATGTCACCCGAGTGGCAAAACAGGCACAATTTCAACTTTCAACTAAAGACTCGGGGATGGGGAGGCGGGAGGGCGGTCATTCAGACATAACGGGTTAAAATTATTCCTATTTTTCAGTCCCCGTGTTTGGAAATTAGCGGCCTCGCCGAGCACTCCGCTGTAACTGTTCCCGTGGCATTTAGCGGGGGTCTCGGTGCGGAGCGGAGATAAAAGGGAGCCAGCCGGGGGCGCCGTGTTTGGATCCGGCTCGGTCCGCACGCTGCTTGGTCCCTGCGGTGAACCGGGGGTTTAATCGCTCCCAACTGCTTCGCCTCGCCAAGGTACAACCCCTCGCTCCGCTCCGCTCTCTCCCCATCACCCCCTCCTGCCTTGCCGCAGGGAGCCGTGCTCCCCCCGTCCCCCGTCCCCTCCCACAACTCCTCCCCACCCCACTCCCCCAACGCTGGGATCCTTTTCCTGCCTAAACCTTCACTTTCGTCTCAGTAATTCCTTCATCCTACTGGGAGGGAAAAAAAGGGGGAAGGTGTAATCAAAACAATTACCCAACTCCCATTTTGCTTCATAGGAGACTCTCTCTCCCTCTCTCTCTCTCCCTCTCTCTCTCTCTCTCTCTCTCTCTCTCTCTCTCTCTCTCTCTCTCTCTCTCTCCCTCTCTCCCCCTCTCTCTCTCTCTCTCTCCCTCTCTCTCTCCCTCTCTGCCTTCACGCTCCGCCAGAATGAAACGGGTTGTGTCTTGGGGGCCTTTTCTTGCCGAACATCACAAAGGCAACAGCTGTCACAAAACAAGAGGAAGCTTGAGCGCCGCAGCTTCAGATCCACGACCAATTAGGCAAAAAAAAATAAGAAGGAGGAGAAGAAGGAGAGGGAGGAGAGTGAGACAGAGAGAGAGAGAGAGAGACGTGTGAAGCAGGAACAGTCACCTTGATGCGCAGACACGCGTCGCCTTCATGTGCAGCTGTGGGACGCACGGATTGGCGGCGCTCGCACGTTTTACTAGCGACGCCTCCGGGGGATTCTTATCTGCTTCGCCAAAAAAAAGAAAGAAGAAGAAAAGGGAGGATGGGGAGGAAGAGTGTGGGAAAGAGGGTGTGCAGGGGGGGAGAGGCTACCTCAACGCCGAGAGGCGACGCGGCGACTCGGCACCTGCGTCGACGGCGCCGTGACTGTGACGAGACAAAACGAGCTCTGCGGGAGGAGAAGTTTCCGCCCGCATCCAACCCTCGGTCCCCTGGGGCGCATCTTGCGAAGGCCTTAATTAAAGATTAATGTCGGCCCGTTTTTTTATTTTTCCTTCCTGCCGTGCGGCGATCAGATAGCTCATTTCCAACCCTCGCCTGCCAGAAGACAAAAAAGCTCTCTGGCCGGAACGCGATCCCTTTCAGCTGAAGGACATGCAATAAAAAGGCCGCGGTGAGGCTACACCGCTGCCGTGGCTCGCAGCAGGGGGCGACGGAGGGCCCAGGGATTTTAATTATCGCAGGCGAGCGAGGAGACGCAATCAGTCAGCTGGAGAGCGGCTGCAGCATGCAGCGACCGCTTGTCTGCCCTCTACCAGCACCGGCAGCGTGCCACACACACAGACACACACACACACACACACACACTCAGCAATTACTGCTGCTCCTCTTCTTCATGAAGCCTGTTTATAATGTCAGGGCCTGCCACCGAGTGGAGCTTTCTGTCTGCAGGAATCAGCCTCTCTCTCACACACACACACAAACACAAAATTGCACAAGAGACACACACACACACACACACACACAGTAACAGCCAAGGTGCGGACACGTGCCTTGTTTGTACAGACAGAGCCAATAAATCATGTGCGCCGGTGGAAACACGCGTACGGTCAGCACTTCACGGCGGACAGAGATGAGATGTGAGCTGCCGCTGCCACTGCCGCTGCCGCTGCCGCTGCGCTGGCAGGGGCTTTGTAACATAACACCACATAATGCCGGATCCTCCTCCCAGCATCTCGACGGGCGGCAAATGATGGGGATCCGGAGCCGGAGACGGCGGCATCCGTGTGTTGGAAATCAATAAAGACAAAGGAGGCCTGAGGTGAGACGAGTTTGCGGCGGGAAGATTGGATGGCTCTCCCCGAAGAAATGTGAAGTATGAGCGCCGGCCGGCGAGGCGCAGCCGCCTGTCAACACCCGGGACGTTACGAATGCAGGGCTTCAGTTGCAGCGGCGGGCGGGGGGAAGAGGATGGAGGGGTTGGTGTTTGCGTCCGCGGGTACCTGCTCCGTTTACTCAACGTCGCCGCTGCCAAAGTGACTGTGTAAGCAAACCTCCAGCCGCCCCGATTGTCGGAGCGAACAATGATTCCGGCCGCGCCGGTCGCGGTCGGAGTCACGGCCGAAGGTTCCGCTTGTTTAGGGAGCGCAAACATCAGGCGGCGGAGGGCGGCCGGTCAGTCGATGAGCTCCTCCAGCCTCAGCCCTGTCGGTACCGGGACGCCTCAGAGGGCAGCGTCGATGCAATTAGCACAGCGACAACAAAAAAACAATGCACTTAATTGACTTAGCAGAAACAAAATAAGGAGAGTTATCGATGGCCGCAGCCCCCCGGCAGTTCAGCCTTTCATCAGTGACGCTTGGATCACCGGCCAGAACAGAGATAATGCTGTTGAAGGCTTCGCCTCAGAGACTGGACCTGGTTGGGTGGGTGTCTTTTCAACCCAGTCAGTGCCTTTTATGTATTTATTTATTTCGATTAGCCCTTTGTGACATCACAAAGTGTAATGATCCTTACCAGGGGCACAGCTAGCAACACTTGGGCCCTATGACTAAAAATTGGTTTGGGCCCAACTCCCATACAGCGTATTAAACACAGTATCTTCTGGGGGCCTTTTTTTTTTAGTCCAACACAGCATCAGTTTGAGCAACAGACTGTAAACACAGAGTTAAATATGATGTAATCTAGCGATCTAGAGGTTCTTTCTTTCCTTTTTTTTCTGGGGGATAATTGATTGAGTGAAGCAGCTTCCCTGCAGTCTGGGGTGGAAAAAAAACAGAATATGGGACCTTGAGAGGTAATGTGTGTGTGTGTCAGTGTGTGTGTGTCAGTGTGTGCGTGCTGAGCCCCAGTGTGCCAGTATAATGGGACTCTGCATACGTTGGACCAATAAATCATCCTCGGGGCATTTAACACGTGCCGCCGTGCTAATAACCCTGATAAAGAGCAACATCATCGCCGTCCTGCGAGGCTGCGATTGATTGATACTTGCGGCTGCTCCACTTGCCACCTCAACCATATTCTAAAAACAAACTCCAAGGAGCGCACGAAGCCGAGCTTTTTAAGCCCGTCGCCAAGTGCCGAGCGCGCTAGCGAGCGATATTGACGGCGCCACCTGTGATGATAAACGGCTGAGAAGCTGCTCGTCCCTTCGCGTGAGGCCTAATTGCCTTCTGGTAGCGAGGTCGCACTCGTCCCACCCGCACAATCCGATCCCTGGCAAAAGGAAGCTAATCTCATCCCTTCACAAGCCATTATCTCCATCATGCCGCGTTAAGGCCAATTTGCAGCTCCGCCCCAAAGAGTTGATGACTTTGCCCGTTTTCTTTTTGTTGCGTTTTGTTTTCTGTCTTTTTTTTTTTTTTACGAAGACGCTCATCACCATCCCGCTGAGAAGTTTTAAAACTGTCAGCCAACGTCCACCAACTCCAAATTGGAGCCAAATTGAAGAGGCGTCTGACTGGAGAAAGGCCAAGACAAGCAGGCGGGAGCATCGCTGCTGCGGCGGCGGCGAGGGCGGCAGATGTCGATGAAGCTTTTTAATGGAGGTGAATTAATTCACGCAGGGTTTAATTTGAGCGGCGGATGGCGGGAGGCGTGCCGAGTCTGGACTTTCCGCAGGGTCGCTCAAAAACGTCGCTCAATTTGACCGACATCTGCTGAGGCGGTGTGCACATTTGCAAAAAAAAAAAAATGACACATCCGCTGCGGGGACGAGATAATGATAAATTGCAGCGAGGAGCAGGAGGCGCCGTGGCCAATAATCTGCCGTTTCAGGCTCAGATGGTAAATAATTATAGGTGTGATTCACCTTAAGGGTTCTACCTGATGTGATACACATTTTAAAAAGGGACTGTGGCAAACTCACCTATCATATAATATCCGGCGCTTGTTGTTTTGAGATGAGGAGGGCAGTGAACAGTCCCTCCACCCTCAGAACTCATCAGTCCAAAAGACAGAAAAACAACACTGCACATTCACCACATAAGGAAATAATCATTTTTAATTATGTGAAATTGCGACACTTGAGGCAAACATTGGAAACTGCTTTCTTGAGTGAACCACAAGGCGGAGTCACGCAGTGACACCTCAGTCACAAAGTCCACCTTGACCACACGTCCACATTTGCCTTGAAAACAACTCTGTCTCATAATGTGAGATTATTCTTTTCCTGCGTGATGAAGGTGAAGGTCACAACTTGTCCACCAGATTCCAGACACCACTTCAGAGTTGTTTGATTGTGTATTTGATGTTTGAGTTTTGAGGATCTCAAAACAACACCCAGTGATATTTAAAGGGAATCTACCTGCTCATCAGACCACAGGAGTTACGGCAATGGTCCAATTTGGAAAAACCTCCAACTACCCCTTTAAAGGCAGCTTTCTTCCCTGGATCAATTTTCTGGGTCATGTGACCACTGCAGTGGTGCTTCGATGCAGAGCGAAAAGGAAACCGAGACAAGACACGGTCACGACTCCATCCCAGTCCCGATGCCGCAGTAATTTCGTTTCCAGTCAGAACACAAACAAACCAGCAACTGGAACAAATAGCCTGAACACGTTCTGCCTGGCAAGACAGGCAGAAAGACCACGAGGTGAAAAGGGACGAATATGCTCCTCTACTTTTACGCGCCACGTACATCTTTGTGCACCAACAGTTCTGTCAAAATTGGTTCACTTGTGATTCTGTAAACTTGCTGTGTTTGTGTGCGTGTGTGTGTGTGCGTGTGTGTGTGGTGTGAGACTCGGGGGGGGAAAACGCTCTCATCTGCCTAAATGTCAGTGAAGCATCTCACCTCCTCACTGCGCAATGTTCATTTCGTTGTTGTCGTTGTTGGAGGTGGTGTTGTCGTTGTGATGCAGTCCCGTCATGCAAAGTCAAGCCAGCCTGCACGAGGCTGTGACATAAGAACAGCCCACACGTGGGTCATGAAATAAGTTTGTTGATGTTGCTTCCATCAGCCCTGCTGCTGCAGCCCCTCCTGGAAGGCTTCAGCCTTTTCGCATTTGGGGCCAGTTGAGTCCCATCCAGATGCACCAGGATCTTGTTGCAGGAGCGAGACTAAACACTGGTCTCCATGACTTGATGTGTGTCCAACATGCTCACAATTCCAAGATGAGCCGGGGTCAAGGCGCCGGGGTCAAGACAAGGGTCACATGCAAGGCCTTTCAATCAAGAAGGAAGAGTTTGCCTGTAAAGTGTAAAAAAGAAACCTTTCAAGTACTACTTCCGAGGTTTCCCTGAGCAAGGCACAGAAGCCTGCAGCCATTTGCTGTCTTGCGTTTGTAAGTCTCTTTTTCAGACATTAATCGTGTGGGAAAAATACCTGCTTGAGTTTAAACAAGAACTTAGTTTTGCCCTTATGTGGATGAATAAAAGTGTGTTTTTTTTCTTTGACAGATCTAGTGAGTTAAGTTGAAACCTTTGTTGATCAGTTGAAGTGAAGAGGAGGCTAAGTGGTGCCTCACATGAAGGCGAACAAAGACCGAGACTTGGGTATAGTATGCTATCAATCACACACCTGGTCACAAAGTGGCTCACAGGTTAAAACAACAAAAAGCGCAACAAAAGCCCAAAAGGAATCACTGACGGCAGCAGTGAATCACCAAGAGAAGGCTGCGAAAATACAGTGGCAGTCAAAGTGTCTGTCTTTTAGCTGAAGAGCGACTAAATAATTCAACAGAGGTTGCGGCTCCCCTGTCAAGAGGCGAGACGTTCCGTAATCTGGGCGCCACTTCTTCAAAAAGGCTCTGTTCCCTTTTTGTTTTCAGCCTCACACAGCGGCGGCTGATAATAGCCGCCGGCGAGAGGCGAGAGGCGAGAGCACCAGGTCGCACTCATGGCCGTCCACTTTGGGTTCGCATATAGGTACATAAAATCATTGCATAAGGAATGATTCCTTTGATTTTTATAAAGAAAAGACATCAGGGGAAACTCAGAGCTGTTTCTGCACCTGGAAGTGGCTGCATGGCAAAAACATTTGAAATGGTGCGAAACAAGTGGAGATGAGACACGAAGCTCCGCCCACTCTGCTCTTTTACACAGCAAAGTGCTGACCTGCTGGGAAATGTATGTATACATGAGGATGTGTGGGGGGAGAGAGGAGCAAAGCAAGTAACTGAAATCAGCCTCTGCTGCCTGCTGCCACTGCTGCTGCTGTTTTTCCGAGCCTCCGTCTGAATTCCGACGCCTGGATGGATGATAGAGAGCACGGCGCATAATCACAGGCCCGCGGCGCCTCGGCAGACACCTTCTTACCTGCCAGATTCTTTATGAAGTTGGAGGGCCGCTTTCAAGTCAGGGCTGCAATCTGCCTTCCGTTTAATTATGTTTAAGACTGCCGAGATGTTAAAAAAAAATAAAATAAAAAAAAAAGTTGGGGGAAAAAAGTAGCTATTTATAAGCACGGTTGCAAGCTGCTGGGAGGAAAATCAGCAACAGCTTCTCCACCGGCTTCAGTCACAGCAAAGTGTCTGGTGATGCGGCAGAGCAGCTTGATGCTCTGGGCTTCATCCAAGGCAGAGCGGCTCTACTTGTCTTTGACACTGGCACTAATGGGAGACAGCAGGAGGCCTAGACTATCACTTTATTCATTTATTTTATTTTATTTTATTTTATTTTTAGCAGCATGTCTCAGGTGACAGGCTGTGAATGAAATACAGCAGCTGTGAAAGCGCTGCGTGATGTTATGAAAATAAAAGCCCAAAGTCAATTGTTGGCTCGCTGCCACCACATTCTGAATACAAATTTACAACTGATTGTGATGTTGCAATTTATTATTATTATTATTATTATTATTATTATTATTATTATTATTATTATTATTATTATTATTATTATTATTATTATTATTTATTTTTCAGAGGTTTTGGTTTGACTGTCACCCTCCGTTAGTGCTGTGCTACACTACCACCTGCTGGTCCACGTCAAAATACACTGACGGGTGAGACTAAATAATATACAGCGACCCGTCTTCTATATAATCTATAGAGGAGACGGGTCGCAGTAGTAGAGCTGGGTTTCAGGTTTCCTTCTCTCCAACTCTTCTGTCTTGAACTTTATGAGTATTCAAGACTGTGCTGTGGGTGTCTGTCTTTTTAATGCAGCACTGCGCGCGCTCGTGCCTTTCCATTTGCGACCTAGAAATGATGCTGTGGAAAGAAAGGGAAAGTCCCTGGACGCTCCGTGAAATGGCAAAATCTCTGTCTGTCACTGCTGACTTCCACTTTGTCAGAAAAAAAGATTCATCTTTTTTCCTTTTTTTTTTTTTTTTTTTTTACCAGCCTCAAGTATTCAAGGGCGTCGAGGTGTCCTGGAATAGTTGTATTTTCTTTCTTTAATTTATGGTTCCTCGGTGCGAATTGTTACCATTGTTGCAGAAACGAACTAAGATTGACATGACTGTATATTGATCATCCATCCATTTTCAATACCCGCTTCGACCTGCACTCAGGGTTTTAAGATTTTCGAGTCCACATTCACAATATCTTTTATTGACATAAAATTTGAAAAGAAGGAAGGGGGAGCTAGCTAGCACTAGCTTAACTTACCTTGTTGTTGCTGATCCTGTTGCTCCTAGTTGAAGGAAATTCATAATGTTCGGAAATTCAATGAAGGCAAATTTATGGTTGGTTTTGAACTTTTTTTTTTTTGGTTTAGACATTCACCCAAACACACATGTGTTGTACCTCTGGTCTGCACTGAGATTTGATCCCGTGATCTCCAGGTTGGGAGATGGCGTTGGTCATCAGCGATGAAAAGTGAAGAAGTGAGATGACCTCAGTGTTTCACCTCATTCTAGGCGGTTTTGGAGATTGGCAAAAAAAAAAAAAAACAAGGGTGGGACCCAATTTCTAAAATTTCTATTTAGATTCCTGTTTTGGGGCAAACGGAATTCACTAAAGATTCTGTGCCTATTACACCTGACTGAGGTTCTTATATACCTCTGCAGTCTCACCTTTCCTAAACGTACTCCTTCATTGTTGATGTGTTAAAATCCCAGGTTGTGTTCAATGTCCAATTTCACTTTTGTGGCTTTTGTTTGGATCAGGCGTCGAATGTAGGCATAGGGTTGGGCTAGAAACCAAGACTAAAACTAACCCTAACTCCAACCCCAAACCTAACCAATAACCCAATGTATTTCTCCTCCTCTAAGAATATCAATCTCATTTTTCAGAGTTACTTTTTTCCACTACATAAACACATGTATTTTAATTCAATGTCACGCCAGTAGATCCCTCTAAAATGTTCAAATGGGCTTTTCATTTCTGCCACTCTGGTGTGCTTTCTCTCCCCTCCGTGTGTTAAGGATACTTGCGCTAATATCAGACCGCCAGACAAGTGAAACCACACTGCCACCAACTGCCTGTTTTGTGGAAGTACACTGTATGTCAGAGGAGTGGAGAATCATCCGCTGTGATTTTTTGTCTTATCTTTTTTCTCTTCTATTTTTCTTACTATATTCGCCCGAATTCACCCGAACCGGAGCAGCTGTAATTTAGGGTTTTTATCTATGTTTGATTTAGGTTTTAAAAAGAAAAAGTCTGGTGAAGTTAAACGAGCTGGTGTCACTTCTAATATCTTTCATCAGTCCGACCTGCAGACCATTTTCTCAGCTGCACCTTGTCTGAGGTCCCTTATTTCCTTTCACCCACAAGAAAAATTACAATTATGTTTGTCATTTAGTCTCCATATAAAATCCATTCACTTGGTGCCGTCTGATCCACCTGGAATATGCTGGCGTGCAGTCAGATTGCAGTTTGGCCTGACGGCGCCTGAGAAATCTTCTCATCCCATCACCGCCGTCACCCCAATATGCTGGAGGTGAACTGGGTTTTTCATCTCTGGGGCTCACAGAAATGAAAGAGAAACCACTTTTCAAAAGTTCTTATTGGAAGCCAAAAGTTCCACCTTGAGTTTAAACAAGCTACTGATTTAGTTTAATCTTATTTAGTCAGAATACTTTATTTAACCATCGGGGAAGCTGCTTAATGGCTTAGGCCCTAGCTTATTATCAACATGGGATTCAGCTTCATAATAATAATAACGCTAATTGTATGTTGCTGTGGGTTTTTTTTATATAGCGTATAGTGTTTGATGGGAACAAATCAGAGGAAAACGTGAAGACTTAATTGTTTGATATCTGAAAGGAAGGATCACTGCAAGCAAAAAGCATGTCAAGGCTTTTCATCAAATCCATTTCTATTTATACCTCTTATACTTCCTACAATTCGGACCATATTTCACAAAAAATTCCTGTGTGTGTGAAAAATGTGTTCTTTTCCAAATGTTTTAATCGCGAGTTTATGAGTTTTTGAGTGACTTTTGTACAAATTTCAACTCATATGATTGAGCCGTATGACTCTTTTTATTTCAAAAACAAGTCAGTTCTGCAAAGAAAAATGATCTCTCCAACCGGAGCTGCAGAACATCACACCTCTCTCTAAACACAGAGGGGGAGGACTTGGCAATTCTCCCACGAAGGTCAGTATCAATTCCATCTCCCCGCGGTATCGGTCTGATACCGATACTGACGTTGGGGGGTCAATGACTGGATCAATCCGCCCACCACTGCTTTGCGGATAACCGCCCCCAAAAGAGCTCACCAGCAGCATGTTGAGTCATTGGAGCCGTCGCCATCTCTCCGCTGTGTGTAAGTTCAACAGGAGGACGTTTTGTCAGGTAAACACGCTGCAGTCCGTCTTCCGTGGCGTCATCAGAGTCTCCGGAGTGAAACTGCCGCCGCGTCCGTCCGAGCACTTTGATCCGGGGATGAAATGGCTTCTTATAAAAGGCTGGGACTCCGGACAGAATGTGTTTCATCTGCTGAAGTCCCGCCGCCTCGCACATACTGATGAGAGGGAAGCCTCTGGTCTGACATTGGAAGCGGCGCTTTCAAAGTTCGCTAAATTTGCACATCAAGAATCGTTATATCCTCCCCGAGACTGAGCTGGACTGGACTGCAGTATTGATCAGCATCACATCCGGATGACTAAGCAGATCTGGCAGAAAAATACGGACGAGCAGCTTTCCTGAGGCTTAAATCACAAAACCTCAGAGGTCTTGTTTTTTTTTTTGTTGTTGTTTTTTTTCAGTTGAGAAATTGATTTTGTGTAAGTAAGCTGTTCAAGATATTATACGCGCTCTACTATAAATCTTAAAAATGATGACGAAAAGAAGAAGGCAGCAAACTGTGTTGAATCATGAATCTTTTAATCCTGAAAGTCCTGCAACAAAATAGACTCAGTTTGCAGTGAAGAAATAGAGTTGGTAAATAAATAAATAAGTCAATAAATAAATACATACGTACATACATACATACATAAATATAGTTTCTCATAGATGCACAACTTTGTTCGATGCTCAGGGTGTTTTTGTTTATTGTTTTTTGTTTTTATATTTGGAGCGAGACGAGACGGGAGGCCTCAGCGCTGGACACACAGTCAGAGGGCGGACGACAGGAGGTGAAGTCATGAGGTCGGCGACAGGAAGAGGCGGAGCAGCGGAGCACAATCACGTGTGGGCGGGGGACGGGGAGCTAATGGGAGGGAGGGGAGGCGGAGGGGTTGGCGGGGGTGAGGAGTGACAGAATCTGGTCCGGTTTTTCAGTGAAGACTGCAGTTTTGGCTGGGGTCAGTAGTTGGCGCTCCGCTTGAGGATGTACGGCCTCCGCGACTTGCTGTTGTGCGTGGCTTGTCTCTTCAGGATGTAGGGGGACTTCCGCTTCAGCAGGCTGTCGCCGGTCTCCTCCCCCAAGTACTCCGCAGAGTCACGGAGTAGCTGGGGAGAGAGGGGGGGGCAGAGAGGCTGTGAGTGTCACCTGACCGTGTGTGTCTGTGTGTGTGTGTGTGTGTTCTCTGTTGATTGACTGGAGGAAAAAAATACTTTTCCCCAATCTCTGTCAAAACGCGCGGGTTGATCTGAAGACAGTTTCGTCTGAAGATCAATAACACTATTAATAACACCGGCCACTAAGCTGGAGCACGTTGCACTGCCCTTTATGACATCACACGGGGCTGATTTCAGCTCACACACAGTTTATGCTGGAGTGAATTGAATTAGCTGACAGGTCATCATTGGAAAACATTCTTAAAGGTTCATTTTGAGTAATACAGGCCCTTGAAGCATTAAGCAGCAGAGAGAAGGAGGGCAGAGGGGCTAATTATCCACTTCCGAGATCAGAGCAACTTTCCAAACACGGGATGAAACGCCTTTCACTCGGATTTTGCACACCAACAATTTAGGTGGCGGCGGCTGACTAAAAATCGCTGCCGCCGAAATATCTCTGCTCTGTACGTCTGGAGGCGTTCCTGTTTGATCTGTTGCAGATCTGAATGAGGGGGTTGGGGGAAAGAACGTTACACATAACGGAGCACATCCACCTTTTCTGAAGGCCAATTATCGGGGAGGCAAGGAATAAATATCAAAAGCATTAAAATGCTAAATCGACACCTACAGCCTGGCCGGAAAATTGTGTGTGTGTGTGTGTGTGTGAGAGAGAGAGAGTGGTGTCTCACCCTCTCCTCGCGGCTCTGCAGCACTCTGCAGATGTGCTGCAGGTTGTAGAGTTGCTCCTCCAGCAGCTGCAGGCCCCCCTCCCTCAGCTCGCCCTCCTCCTCCGGCGCCCCCTCCGCCTCCTCCTCGCCGGCCCACGCTTCCTGCCGCAGGCCGCTCAGCATCCGGCACAGGTTGGCCAGCGACACGCGCCAGTAGGGGGCACTCTGCTTGTTCTGCTTCATCTGAAGGTTGCGACGGAAAGACAGATTCAGCTCGAATGAAATATCTCATTTCAAAACGAAAGATTCAACCAGAAAGAAAACAGATTGTTTATTCATTGTTTCAATCACGTTTTTGAAACTGCAGCTGTTAAAAAATAAGTTAAAATGCAGTTCCACCCGTTCTGTGGAACAAATGCGGGAAATCCATTCCCATTCTTTCATGTGATCTGTGTCTTGCAGGTTAATATTCTGCATTTATCTCACCATTGAACCACTTTGATTTAACCTTTGCTTTTTTTGAGGTGTTGTTTGTACAGATGCATCAGTTTGTGGTTCAGGAGCTCTGGATGTCGCGCCAGAGACTCCATTAAGGCATCTCCACTGGCGTTACGAAAAGCTTGGTCACGACTGAGGAGGGACTGATGCAGCGGAGAGATGCTGACCTTTAGAGCCGCAACAATGATCTTGTGGACTTCTAGTTAGTTCTAATGAAACCAAACAAAAGTGTTCTAATGGTGCTCAAAGGTCACACGGAGGGTCGTAACAGAGTCGTTTCGGCCAAAAAAGTCTCCAGGATCAATAGACTTGCCTGGACTGGCAAGAAGATCTTTGAAGGCAAAGGTAAAAACTTAATTTAGTTTAGTTTCAGGTTTTGCCTGTTTGACTGTTAATAAGTTAATTGATTAACAAAAAACTTGGTTTGGAAACAAAGATTCAGAGGCACATGAGATGAGAGATATTTAAAAATATAAAAAATATATTTTCATAACAGCCTCTGAAACCATTAAGGTTTGGCCAGGTGAGCAGGTGGAACAGTATTCCAAGACACTCTGATGTCCTCATCAGTATACCTTGACAAAATCATAGTGGGGAGCTTTTTATGGTGACTTCAGATCAGAAGGTGGAAATATATGAACACGTCACCCCGGTCGATCTTCTCCCGCCTCCGAAGCTCAATTTTGAATCTTCACGCTGCCACTCGGCTCCTCACACGGCCGGATAAACGTGTTAGAGATGACAGAGCGCACCCCCACCTCCCCACCCCCACCCGCAGAGTCTTATTGCCTCTTCATCGGTGTAGAACAGCAGCCAATTGGAGTGAATGATTCCTTTTGTTTCTGCTCATCTCACCGCAAGCGGGGAAAGTGGAGGTGGGGAAAGGGAAAGCGGTGCATGGACGTGTGAGCTAGAAGAACACCTGGGCAACGGCGTGCATGTGAGAGTCATCAGACATTGTATTGTTTTTCTAGTGGGTTGTTAGGGGGGTCTCTGCTCTGCTGTCACAGGTGCAGTGTGGAGAAGCTGTACGGACCTTAGAGGCGAGGAGACCAGTGAGCAGCTCCTCCTCCAGCGCTCGCTGATCCTGGCCGACGTCTGTCGTCGGTAGAAGGACAGAAGCAGGAGGAGGAGATGGAGGAGGAAGAGGAGGAGGAGGAGGAGGAGGAGGAGGAGATGGAGAACGGGGAAGAGAAAGAGAAAAAGGAAAAGGAAGAGGAGAGCAAAAAAAACATAGATAAATAACCTTCTCCCAAATCCAATTCAATGAGATCTCGCTGAGTGGCACAGAGGAAATGTCAATCAGATATGGAAGAGTACGAATGCTCTTTCTCTGATTTTGTTTCATCTACAGCATCAATTGACATTTTGAATGAGCCACTGCATTGTAACCACTGAGGTGAAGTAATAATAATAATAATAGTAATAATTATTATTATTGTTATTATTATTATTATTATTATTATTATTATTATTATTATTATTGTTTTATCATTATTAACAGTATTATTAACAATAGAAAAACATATGTGAGTGCAGGTCAGACTTTTAGGATTCAACAGTTGATGAACCTTTAAAATCTTTAGTCCAGTATCGCATGGAGAGTTTGACCACTTTGTCCAAAATAGTGGAGAGAATCAACAATCAAAGCTAATTGGATAACGATGATATTTTTAGTTTTCAAATAAACTAATGTTGAGCTCACATGAGTATTATTTTCTGTATTTTTGCACATTATCAGGCAAATTCATTTCAGCTTTTTGTTTTTTTAGGGTTTTCTGTAAAACCAAAAATCAATTCCAGGCACTTATTCAAAATAAAACATTCTTACTGGAAAGAAAATATGTTTCAGAATTTACAACAATTGATCTTTGCCCAAAAGATGAAGCAAACTCACGCAGCGTTCAGTGCAACAGGTCCTGCAACTGTTGCCCTTTACTGCTTTAATGCATGCAACACGCATGAATGCAAAACTTCTTCCCCGAGCACTTACCTGTGCAAAGTCCTCCACATGTGAAACAGAGGAGCAGCAAACAAGCAACCTGTGGCTGCATCATGGTGGCGAGTGAGCAGAGCAACAACCAAAGAAAGACAAGAAAAGACAAACAAACGAGGATCCAACACTTGAGGGTTTCCCTGAAGAGTTCTAGTCCATAAGTTCAGGGTTTTTTTTTTGGAGATGCAGCAAAAGAGGCTTCGTCCTCCTCCTCCACTTCTTCTTCTTCTCTCTCTTTCTCCTTTCCCTTCTGCGCGTCTTTCAGTGGCACCAGCAGCTTCCCTCTGGTTGCTGAGGAGGTGCCCTGGGCTCCATTCCCTCACTTTATAAGAGCCAACGTGATGTCACAGGATCCATCTCTCAACCGCCCTCCTCCTCCTCCTCCCACCCCCACCTCACCCACCCACCCATCCGTCCATCCGAGCATCTCTCCACCTCCTCCCTCTCTGTCTCTGTGTCATCGTTTGATCAGAGACGTCACCTTGGCATCACGAGGAGAAACGCTTTTGCGTCAAGCTTTCGGAGATTTGGTTATCTCACCTCCTCAACGTGCACACGCACGCACGCGCACGCACGCACATGTACACGCGCGTGGTGGGATGTTGCCGTGCACCCGTCTTGCTCCGGGGTGATGTAGGAGGATGACACGACTGAGACTCTCAGAGAATTCCCCCGTTGCCTCCCGTCTTTGCCTTTAGTCTCCGCTTGGTTCAACAGGTGGATTTCTCATTAAAAAAAAACAAAGAGTTCAAACTGCGTGAGACATCGAGCGGGGGGAATCAACAGCCTCAGCCACTTTAAATGCCACGACTCGGCTTTTTCTCTTGTGGAAAAAAAAAATTTCAAGGTTTGGATTTGAGTCCTACAGTGGCAGCTTTTTGAACTTTAAATCAGATTTTAAACTGAGACAGTTCCATTATCTCTTTAAAAATATTGTTCCTCCCACAGATCCCCTCCTGCACCTGGAGCTAAAACAAAGTTCATGTGGGTTTTTGGAGACAGACTGAGTGTTTAGTGTTCTGTCATGCAGGATTTCTGCTTTTGTAAAAATAGACAAGGAGACGTGCGTGAATCTTTCATTTGACGACTGAATTTCTTCAGTCACACTTGAAGGAGGTCGTTCAGAAAGCTGTACAACCTGTTCCTGAACGGCGTTAGAGTTCCAACAATTGTTCATTTTGGTTTTGTTGACTTGAACCCGATTAGCTCGCACTCACACAAAAACAGAGCTTGGAATAGGAAAGAATGAAGAATCACAAGTCTTGAATTCATTCTGGTTGTGAAAGTGCTGAGACGTCTGTTATGAAATGACAACCAGTCTGGTGAGCAGTCCAACAGGGGAAGAAATAAAGATCATCGTGCAATGGTTAGTTCTCCAGCAGCATCAGGGAGTTGAGTTGGAATAGATATCGTTTTGAAAAGCTTTCTGAGTGGGTCAGGGTAATACTCGGGGTGCTGAGGAATGGAGGGTAACTCACAAGGTTGTTGGTTCAACTCTCATTAGCGTTTTTTTTTTTTTTTAAGTCCAACAGGAACAACAAATAAAGAAAAGATGAATGTGCAATGAAAAATTTTGCAAGAAGCTTGCAAGACGTTGAGCGATAGTTGTGATTCACAAGAGTGTGAGTTCAAGTCTTATTATTTTCCCTTGTGTTGAGTCCGACAGAGGGAAAAATGTCAATGCTCCACGGGGCGCAGATTCAACACACACTTGTGTAAATTAAACACAAAGTGTATCGACATGAAATATTACAATGTATTTTTTTTTAAATGCTTTTGTGGTTTAAAATATTGTTTCCTTGTTAATGCAGTTTTATGAGGAAGAACTTCCATTTACACAAGTGAGTTGAATCCGCCTTTAACACCAGGTGAAAGGGTTTTGTTTTTGTTTTTTTTAAAAAAAAAACCTGTTAACTTGCCAATGGTAAAGACAAAGAATAGCGACCATTCAGAAGCAATTAGGGGCGAGTCTTTGCTAATTGAAAAAGAAAGAAAAGGTAAAAATTAAATGAATTGCATGGTGGATAATATATTGCGAAGGGAGCACCTGTTACCTACAGGTTTGATGCAGTATCTCAGCATCACAATCATTTTTCCCCCTCAGAATTAGGCTATGCTCTAGTTAAAATATGCTAACAAACCGCTGTTCACGTTGTTGATTCGCTTGCCAGCGGCTTTGGCGGGAAAACAAGAGGCTGTTTGTACTGATCTTGGATTAGCCTAGCATATTATTATCATATTGCATTGCATGCCTTGTACTCAAGTGTGTTTACCCTCCAGCAACAACAGTTTGTTGCACTGCTGAACTGATGTGTTGCCTCCAGCAGGGAGAGCCAGTCACCTGAAGCCCCGGCAGGCAGGTCGGAGGTCCCGCTGGGATGAACGATGAAAAATATGACCGAAAATTTGGAATAATAATCAATTCCACGGCGATAAATGTCGTCGTTGTTTTGTTTTCTTTTGTCTGGGTGTGAAAGGATTTAACTTGCCTGGACAGTTTAATTCACTGAGGTCCAGCGTCCTCATCTGGACTCGAGCTCATTTCTGAATACTTCCACTGTCTACTAAACGCCAATGCGATTTTATCAATCCGAATAAGTTCAGCAGTTGCCCCAAAAATAAAAAAAAATTTAATGAACAAAAACAACAGCGCTGTAATCCCAACTGTGGGGATATTCGGAAAAAGTTCGGAACAGCGCGTTCATTTTCACGGCTGCCTTAGAATTCATTTGCTGCCAAATTTCTGTTTAATCAAACTCCACGCACGCAGACTCACACAACTTCTTAATCTCCTGCTCCTGGGGGTGCTGCTCGTCTCCAGTTCCTGCTGCCAAGATACATTTTTCATATTTTGACTCATTTAGCATTACATTTTATTTATTTTTTTTATCATTATTATTATGATTATTATTTCTGTTTCACTTTCAAACGGTCCGCGCGGGTTTCCCTCCCCAGCAGGTACAAAGGGGGGCAGAGTTTCACCACACAACAACTCTCAGGAAACTTTTTTTTTTTTTTTTTTTTTTTTTAAAATCACTCCTCCTTCCTGGCTCAGAGTTGCAGGCGGGACGCCGCCGCACACAACTTTTTCTCCCCGCAGCGAGTGTCCCGCAGTGTCGAGCCATGTTGGGACTGTAGCGCCTTTTTATTTATTTTTTTGCTTCTTTATTCTTTTATTTTCTTTTTTCCTGGATCTCCCAGCAGTTCCCGCAACAAGTCATGGCTCCGTTCGGGAAAAACTTCCTCAAAGCTCGAATGAAAAGCAGGTCAGTTGGTGAGAGGGACGAGGGGAACCTGTGTGTGTGTGTGTGTGTGTGTGTGTGTGTGTGTGTGTGTGTGTGTGTGTGTGTCACCTCGGGAGTTTGGAGCTGCGCTGGAGTTGCGCAGCAGACTTGGCGCTTCTCTGCTTCTGTTCGGGAGCCGCTGTGACTGTTTATTTTTGTTGTTTCCACGCTTATTCCGCACAGCACTGAATAACTGAACCATTGAGTTTTAATCAGAGTCAACTTTACTGGCAGTTTGTGTACACCAACAATGAACTCCGGTGTATGTTTAATCTCCATAGTTGAGGAAACTACTCTCAAAAGTGTCCAACGAATAAGAGTGCAGAGGGAATAAAAAGAAATAAATGACAAAAAAATAATAATAAAAAATAAATAAATAAAATAAACAACAAGTATAACAAAGTCATTGAGGTGTCATTTGAAGGTAAAGCTCAAGTCACTTTAACACAACTTTGAAGCGTCACTTTGTAGTTTTTCTAGCACCAAATGATGAACAATTAATTGACTTGGAACAAGGCGAACAGTCCTTCTGCCACCGACACGGCGCCCCCAGCTGGCCTGCCGATAAGACTATATATGTGGCTTTATCGCGACACGAAGCCTGGCAGGCGACCAGAGTTACACAAAACTACGTAACTTTGTTTTAAAGTATGAAGTCCAAATAGGCCACTGCGTCAACTGTTACTACTCGAGTCTCAGTCTAACTAGTAGTCTTGGCTTTAGAAGCGTGATGTTTTCCATTTAACAGTCTCCGTCCCCGACGTCCCTCTAAACTACAAGACGCCTCTGAAAGTTTATCCCACCAACTTCAGAGGAAGCTGGCAGAATCAAGGTTATAGGTGACCCCCACCTCTGCGCCACCTGCTCTTCTCTGTAATTATGTCATTTTTTAATACGCGTTTCATCTGGGACATCGCGCTCCCACTACTAACTTCAGGTAAACAGAGATCCTGTAGTTGCCTCAGTAGTTTCCTCCAGTGACTCTGAAACGAAACAGGTGGAAGAATTTGATTTTTGGCGAGGCGCCGCAGCACAAATCCCTATTTGGACGGTCAACGTTGCAGAGTTTGTACAGAGGCGCCGACTCCATAAATAGAGTTTCTCTTTCAGCGCTAATCTAGGTCACCGTCCAATCAATACCTGGTGGGGGCGCTGCGCCAACAACACCTACTCTGCCAGGAGTCAGATCAAGGGCCCTAATTGTGTGCGAAGAAGTATTTTTCATGAGTGGCGCTCGCACCAGGAAGGCCTTGGATTAAAATGACAGACTTTTATACGAAATTGCTGTGAAAATTCTTTGACATTGAAACAGCTTCACAAATTATCAGTCGGCGACTTCAAACCCCCCCGAAAAGAATGTTTTTAATATTTTTTTCCTCCGCGTTGTGCAGTAATTACCAGCGCGACGCCTGTAATTACTTCAACTTTTGAACTGTGGATCCGTTTTAGCAGAGGCTCTTGCTGGTACCCCCTACTACCCCCATTGGAAGAAACAATGATGAGAGAGGGGTGTGAGTGGTGGTGGTGGTGGTGGTGGTGGTGGGTGGTGGTGGGGGGGGGGGTGAACGCAAAGAGCATCCCAGCACGTCGCCGGGTGGAATCCCTCACTGCAGGGCCTGGACTTACGCAACGGTTGCTAAGTCATCGGCTAACGTAGCCGAAGCTATGTAGCCGCCGTGCTCACTGCCTTTGCACAGTGCCAATTAGCTGTTTGGTTAGCGCACATTGGCTGTGCCACGGCCGACGGTGAAGTCACCGAACGAGAGAGGGGGAGAGGGGGATGGAGAGAGGGAGGGAGGGAGGGAGGCTCGGTCACTTATTTCCACTGAGTGAGAGTGGATGTGGTGATTCAGGGACCGGGGGGGGGCAGGGGAGGAAAGGAAGGGGTGTGTTGTGTCTCTGCACACAGATGGCTATCACAGAGGAGGGAGTCGTCCCGAAGATCAACATGTCCAGATACAGGGGAGGGGGGGGGAGAAAAAAAAAAAGCATGTTGTTATTTCCTCGAGCGTCCTCTCGTCCCTCCCCTGATAACGACGGCTGACAGGAAGCTGCTCCCGGCCACCCAACGCAGGCTGCAGGCTGCAGGACTCACTGTCATGACAAAATGAACACAAAATTCTTGTTGATAAAAAAAAAAAACAACTGTGATTGTTTCCACTGCGTTTGTGCTGTTTCAGGGGACGCACAATGTCTTCTGTCTGCTCGGCCGAATTGAGATGTTCTGAATTCTGGCAGGTTTGTGTTACACAGTGTCGCCAAAATGCCACCGCCACAACAGAGGTTTTGGCCAGGATGGTCAAATGGTGGAGCTTCATTCTATGGTTCAGGCCAGAACCTCATGCATGCCTTTATCAAGTATATATCTATATACATACATACATACATCATACATATATATGTGTGTGTGTGTACAGATATATGTATATATATATACATATACATATATGTTTCCCCGATATAACAGCAGTGTTAAATATGTGTATATATATATTTAATACTGCTGTTATATATTTATATATATTTAATACTGCTGTTAAATCGGGGAAACATCCATCGTGCACATCTTTAATACACATTTGAAATGATTTTTCTGTCTTGTAAAAATCCCTGGATCACCATGAATCCAACTTTCGCAGTTGCACTGGCATCCATTCAGACACACTGTGGTTTATACAAAGAAACGTGAAAACAGCCTGGAGCTGGATGCGAAAAATAAGTGTTGCATAACGGGTGTTTTTGTGTTAAGTTTGGTCCTCTTGCCGACAAAGAAACCTCTCTGTGGTGTTTTTGGAGCTGGGAGCTGTGTGCCGACCTGCAGCAGAACAGAGCTGCCTTGATTTAATCAGAAAGTCGGCATTAACATTTCCCCCCCGCTGAGCTCCGGTGGCGCGTCGCTGTCTGCATTAACCGCAGCAACGCAAAGGCCAAGAGAGAAGAAGGCATCGTGACCTACAGCCTTTTCCTCTAATGGTGTTTAGGCCTAAAGTTCTGTTGACGGACGCAAATCCATTGTGTTGTATCAGGACACTCGAAAGGCTGCTTGTTGTTTGTGTAGCCGCCGGTTGTGGAGGGTTGAAAGCTGCCTCGTAGCCCTCTGTTGACAGCCACCTGCGAAACTGTTGGGTTGTTGGAGTTAAAGTCCCAGTGATTGTCAGATACCGACGGATGCAAAATGCTGCTTGCTGAGGGCTCTGCAGCAGCAGCAGCAGCGCACCAGGGAATCACTGGGCGATCTTACCCCCGAACTCCGACCCCAAATCCTGGGTGCCAAGCAGGGAGGCGACGGGTACCATTTTAGTCTTTGGCATTACCCCGGCCGGGGATCGAACCCACAACCTAGCAGTCCCAGGGTGGACGCTCTACCTCTGGACCACCGAGGTGGATTGCGGGCGTGTGAAAGGGATGGTCAGAGAGGGCGGAACCAACACCCGGCTGGTATTGTCTCTAACCCGGGAGATATTCATGCTCCGTTTGTGACATCACAGAGGGACGAAAACCCAACGTTTTGGCAGGGGGCTGTCAACAGAAGGCTAAGGGGATCTACTGACTTTTGGGATTATTTATCATGTGGTGCTGCTCCACTGGAGGCCAGGGTGACAGGAAGAGTTGAATATGAGTCCTTTACATGAATAAAGCTTTTGCTTTTATCTGATGGGCTTAAACATTTTTCATTGTTTTGTTTTGTGTTTGTCATGTGAGCATAACTTCAAGTGTGACTGGTAAAATAAAGATTATCTGCGTTCTCTGACAGCAACCTCAGGGAACTCATGACCGATGTCCATTCATTTATTTACTTTGCTCCACCCGGTTTAACACCAGAAATCCACGCCAGCAGCTGCCGCTCGATAAATCTGCTGATTTCCAGCCGTGCATCGCATCACATCACGTCACGTCACGTCACATCTCGTTTAAAGCGCCAGCATGCACGCAGCACCAGGCTGCGACAACCTGACAAAGAGAACCCTTATTAGAACCTCGTTAGCACCTGCCGTTGTTTATCAAGAGGAGGTCGGAAGTGTTGTTGTACAATTCCAGCGGGGCTTCCTCCGCTGCACAGGTCGGACGCGCCGCGGCGCCGGCAGCAGCTGCCGAGGTTCAAGCGGCGGTCAAGCGGCTCCGCTCAGGTGTCCCGGGTCCGCTCAGCCGTGAAATGTTCCTTTATTCCCACAGCGGCGCCGAAACTCTCGCACATTCAATTTTTTTTCCCTCACCCGGCGGCTCCCTGATTAAGTTAGCACTTCTCCGCTCAGAGGTTGTTGGGATTTATCGTTCGCCGCCGCCGCCATCGTCGCCCGGTGTTATTTAATCACCCCGAGCTTTGACCCGACGAGGCGCCCTCATTTCTGCTGCATCTGGAACGGCGGGCGAGAAATCCCAAGCTATGAATATCAAGTGACGGCCCTCATGAAGGCGGCAGCGTCAGCTGCGATGCAAATCAGGCCGACGGAGCGTGCAGCGCTTGTTTGCCTTGGCAAAGTTGAGAGGACGCAGTTTGCGCGCAACATGTTGGTCTTTTTTTTTTTTTTTTTTTACCCTCAAGTAGCTTTTTGGTTCAACAACTTTCATGCCATACACGCGATTTGCGGTTGGAAATGGTTTTACAGGATATTTTACAACCCTAGTTCCATGAGTACAGCAACTTTGCCATATTTGCATTGGTTCCCTTTATCTTGAGTCAGGTACAGAATGACAGGCAGATGTTGGGAATAAACTCTGACCTTTTCTGTCTAGTCTTGACTCCAACCACACTTTCATTGTGAAGGAGCTACAGAATGTCTCATCATGAAACCACCCACTGTATATAACCTAGTCTTGGTAAGCCAGTCAGCCTCCTGAGTCAAGTATAGCAGCATCAAAATTGAGCTTGTTTTGCCATTTAGCTCGCTAGCTCTTCCTACTAGCCCGAGCTGTGTTTGTTTTAAGCTAACGTCAACGCCGTCTTCGCATTTAGCGCGAAGCTGACAAACAGAACGCGTTGACCGGCGTGCAATCCATTTTCCCGCCACCCCCCCTCGTCCCCTCTCTCCCCCTCTTTCCTCCCTCTGTCCAGCAAGGCACGAGGGCAGGATGTCGTGCGAGCGTTGTGCGATTGTGTCCACGGATAAATACAGGTGTTTCCCCGGCTGGCTTTGCCCTCTTCCTGCCGTGGCAGCAGCAGCTGAGGCCTCGGGTCGCCCTCCCTGGAAAAGCACAATTGTCTTGGCGGGCATGTTTATCCACCTGCGTATTCAGATACGGCAACTTCGTTTGGGCCACGATTGTAGGGAAATAACTGCGCCGTCATTTATGAATTTGTGTCTACTTTCTGAAGATTAGAATTTCTAACGCTTTCTGAAGTCTCCATCACCTGCACAGGCAGAATATCAGAATCGCTCTTGGAAGCTAAAGTGTTCCAGCTGTTGCTGAGTATTGTGTCGCACATGTGCGTGCGTCCTTGAATGTGTTCCACCTATTGTGCCGTTCTCAGCAGCGTGGGCAGTAGCGTCTAAGTTTCGGGAGTGGGCGGTAGCTGGAAAATCTGAGGTCAAACGTCGTCTGTAATCACCTGGGGGGGGCACACGGGATTTGTTTGGTCTGCACACAAACTCAGGTATTTTTTTCTTCTTTTTCTCTTTGCCCTCTCGTCTCCGAGGGTCCTTGCTCGTAACCATTAACCCGCCTCTCTCCCATTGTTGTCTACGTATCGCATTCCAGAGGCCTTGTTCACCACCAGTTTACACAGTGAGCCGGTTGTGTGCTTTTTTTCCGCCCGCGTGGGAACCAAAACACGCCACTATCCGACTGTTAAAATCAGACCAACTTGCGAGATAATTTCGGGCTCTCTCGTTTCAAAGATCCTTCGCACATCTCACCTGTTTTTGCGGCGGCATGCGGGCAGCTCGTATCCGCAGCGCGTCCTTATCTGCGAAGGTCTTGTGGCGACCACGCGGCTTCAGGCAGGTGAAGAGCAGCCAGGCGATGCACTCGGGCGCTGGGAAAATAGACCGCAGTTGGCGTCAGGTTGCTAGCAGAGGCAAGCTGATAGCATGGCTGGTTCCGACTTTTCCAGTGCACCTCAAAAATAATATTCAAATTTCGATTGAGAAACCTCAGAAATCAGAAAACCGCTCAGCCGCTAATGTGCTTGGACTCTCGGTGATGCACCGTGGACGGCCTTTCCACGGTTCCTCCAAGATTGGAACCATTGAAATTAGTCTCGTATGTCTCCCTCTCTGTCTGTCCGCCTTAATCAATATAGATTTGCAATATACCGAGGCCGAATCTTGTCGGTGGGCAATCATTAATGCAATCAGATCCGTGGAGGTGTATTCTAATAGTGGACCAGCGCATATAAGCGAGCCAACGATACATCATTCTTCATCTCGGAATCAAATTGAAGCGTCTGGTGATGTTATCTACTTATTTAATAACACGATCATGTTGTGCTCGTCTGCGTTGCCGGTGCCTGTCATTTAATGAGTGGATATTAGGGCCAGAATATTACCGGAGGCCCATTAAGCATGCCAAAAAAAAAAAAAAAAAACGGAAAAAGGCATGATTGGCCTATGGGAGGGTTAGTTTTTAACCAAGTTTTATGGTCCAGAGGGGGAAAAAAGGACTAATGATGAGCCTCTATAGGGGTTAGATAGCTCAGAACCGAACCATTAAGTAAACGGCTCTGATGAGTCAGAGGATGACTAAGAGTCTAATAGAATCAAGGCGGGCAGCCAAGAAATTTAGTTTTCTGCTCACTGACCTGTGAGGGCAAACCATTCATTTGAGATCTATGAACATGCACTGAACGTCTTCTCATTGCGGGACACTGTGGACTTAAAGCATGGTACTGCTGTACTGCTGGCGCAAATGTAACAAAAAAAAATAAAATGAAAGATGGCGGAAAACAGGATCATCAATTCATTTTTAAGATTCTAAATTTTTCATGTTTTGTTTTTTTTTTTTTTTTTTTTGATTGGATTGAATGTGAGATCAGCCAGTCATGATCATGGGCTTCTTGGTCAGGATTAATTTGTCCATTTTGCAGTTTTAGCCAAAGCCTGAAATAGTTTGCATAATTTCCTGTTTTTCTCCTTTTTCTCGGCCAGGACCAAAGACACCGAGGCGCCCGCGGCGGGGAAGGACATCCAAGTGACCGTCTGTGACGAGGAGAAGGTCGTCTGCGGCGTGACCAAGCACACCACCTGCGCCGACATGATCCAGGCGCTGCTGGACGACCACAAGCTGACGGCGGAGAGCAGGCGGCCCCTGCACGGGGAGGCCGCGGACTTCTGCCTGGTGGAGCGCTGGAAGGGCTTGGAGAGAGCCCTGCCCCCCCTCACCCGGATCCTCAGGCTGTGGTACGCCTGGGGAGACCAGAGGCCCTTCATCCAGTTCATCCTGGTCAAGACCAGCGACTTTGTGCCGCCGCCGCCGCTGCCGCCCGCCAGGAAGAGCGGGAAGAGCCGGGGGTCCGGCGGCAGGGGGAAGCGGTGGGAGCACGGCCGGGCTCAGCACGGCCAGCAGAGCCTGCCGGTGGAGAGGCAGAAGCGCATCGTCAAGAAAGCCTTCCGCAAGCTGGAGAAGCTCCACAGGGAGAGCAGGAGCCCTGGTGGGGCTGCGGCGGCGGCGGAGGAGGAGATCGAGCGCATGGTGAAGCTCATCCTGGACCAGGACCTCACCATCCGGGAGCAGATCCAGCACATGAGGGAGCTGGACGGGGCGTTGGAGCGCTTGGTGGAGAGCCCGGTGACTCAGGCTGGTGGCAGCGGCGACAAGCAGCAGCAGCAGCAGCAGCAGCAGCAGCAGCAGCAGCAGCAGCAGCAGCAGGACTACCTGTACACCAGCGACGGCATGGAGGAGCTGGAGCTGCAGGTGCAGAAGCACCAGGAGCTCATCCTGCAGCTGTCCAGGGACATTGACGCCGAGCTGCAGAGGGCCGACTACTGCGAGCACACTGGGAAGGAAGCTAGCGCCGGCGCTAGCACCAGCGCTAGCGCCGCCACAGCCGCCGGGGCTACTTCCTGGATCCCCACCGAGGAGGAGGAATCGTTTTGCGCGGCCGAACTGGAGAGGCTGCAGGCGGAGCTGAGGCACAGCATCTTCGCCGGCGTGTCCCTCCACAGCCAAGCGGCCGAAATAGACACGCAGCTCAAGTTGTACGAGGCCACGCTGCTCTCCAAGGACCAGGAGTGCTGGCAGCTGGCCGCGCAGCTCAGCTCGCTGCAAATTGGGGAGGCGGCGGCGGCGGCGGCGGCCACAGAGGAGGAGCAGACCGGTCCGGCCCCTTTGAAAAGTGAGACACAGTGCTGCACTGTGAAACTCAAACACAGCCTGTCGCCTCTAGACGTTACAGACACAGACTCAGACACGGGGATTAGTTCCACACACAGCCAGGACTCGCTGTCGCCCTGCCTGGACTTCCCTCCCCCACTGGACACCGACGTTTGAACAAACCCGCCTGACCCCGGCGGAGGCTTTTGCAGCCCCGCCGGTGCTAAGCCCAGCGCCTTCCAGTCATGTGTGATCTTGTACCTGCTGGGCAAGCTGAGCAGGTTTCCTCAAGTCAAAAAGCACTGACCAAAATTTGTGTTTGGTGGATTTGAATGCAGGCACGCCTGCGGTCGTCAGAAATGGTTACATCCAAAATGCATCAATTTTGTACCGCTGGATGTGGCAAATTTTTATATTTGTTTTATAAAAATCTTTCACACTTAAAGTGTTTTGATGAAAAAGTCTTCACTCACACGTCTGTATTGTACATATAAGGCACAAAACTGGACATATAAACGTATGCCAGACGTTGCTAATTTAGAATACTTTTTATTTTCTCACCTAACAAGTGTAACCAATTTCAAACAACAATATGCTGTGTTTCCATTTCAAAATTATGTATTTAGAAACATTATTTTAAGATTGAGTTGACTGAACAGCCTGGAGAATGGTACCTTCAGTGACACTGCGCCCCCTGGCTGTGCATTATACATCATCAACATCAGCATTTCTCGCCAGGCTATGAGATGCTAGCTCACTAGTCTCACTGAGTAGAAGCGCCCTAGAGTTCCACAGAAGACGCTGTTGGGGTCGTGTCTTTGTGACAGGTTGCTGGGCACGCAACCAGGGTAATTTAGCACTATGCCAGACCAGCAGGGTGCGCTGCGTCAGTACCTTGGGTGCCATTCTTCCTGTTACATGCCAGTAAATCGTAAAAAGGATTTTAGAATTTCTCAGTTAAAGGTAAATTAACCACGTAGTGGTGCTTTAAGTCAGCGTCTCAGTAGTGTTGAATGTACATTCTATCCCCACTATTTATAAAGCTGCACTGCTTTCCACATAACTTCATATCATCTATTAACAATGTTTTATATTAAAACACAATGTTTTTGGGGGTGTTGTAGAAAAAAAAGTAACATTTCTCTTAACCACACTGTAAACAAACTGCTGTAACGTGGTTGAATGCTGTGACGACACAGGCACAGCTTTGGATTTGAAGAGTAATAATAATATTAATAATATTAAGATTAACAGCTATTTATCATTATTTTGTTATTGTGTATATATATATATATATTTTTTTTTTTCGGTTTACCGGCAGATTATTTTTTTCTAACTGATGGTCGTAACCTGCAGCTCTGATGTAACGACTCATTTTACGCAATAAAAGAACATGAACAACTGTGTCTCCAGATTTGATGTTGCAGAAGAAGAATTTTCATTTTTTTTTCAGTCTAGGTTTTTTATTGGGTTTTTTTTCCGCCTTCTGTCTGTCTTAGTTCCAAGTCAAGCTGAGGAAGAGACACAGGTTGTTTCCTGCAACCCCCACTTACACACACACACACACACACACAGCAGTCACTGCAGCATATAATCAGTCAGGATGGTCGCCAGGCAAGCAGGAACAGTGGTGAGCACTCTCTCTTGTCAACGCGCCGCTGACAGACCCACACTTTGTATTCTGAAGATGGTGGTGCTGCTGGTGGTGGGGGGGGGGGGGGGTGCTAGAGGGCATCTGTTTCACACACCAATTGCCCCCTCGTCGCAACCCCCCACCCCACCCCCATGCCTCCTCCTCCACCGCCTCCTCCTTTCACCGCTCTGAGCTACTAAGTAACCCCAGCAAGCATGAAAGGCCGGTTGGTTAACGATCTCGCGCCGCCGCCGCCGCTCGTCGTCCACACCGCAGAGGTTCATTAGGGAGCATTTGTAAGCGCGCACCGCTGGAAACGCTAGCAAACCAAGGAATGTGAGGCAGGTTGTTTGAAATGGCTTTTGTAAATTCCGCCTCCGCTCGAGGCCTTGAAGGTGACAAAATGCGCGAAAGTGTCCAATTGTGCCCTGGAGTGCTCAGGTGGAGGAGAGGGTGGTGTTGCTGTCACGAGGCAGCCACTGCTTGGTTCTTTTGTCATTCAAGAGGAAGAAATTTCAAGGGGAAAAAAAACAATGAACCAGTTCAGAGAGCAGTTTTACAATTCTGTCCGTGGTGAAAATCCCAGTCAGACAAAAGCGAATTCAAATATTCAAAAATTTTGATTGTGATAACTACCGCGAGATTTGCTGTTGAAAAATATCTAAGGCTTCTTTCGACCTTTTGTTTTGTGAATTTTTCAAAGCACCAAGAGGACGACCTTGCAATTTAAACTGAGGGAATAACAATTTATGCCCTTTGCTTTTGGGGAACAGGGTCTCTCTGAGGTGCCCTTTGTTTTCGCAAGGTCAACAAGGTCTGTTTTTCCTTTGTGCAAATTTTGATGGAAACTTTCCTCTTATTCCTGGCGAGATCGGCCGACGCTTATCAGCAGCAGAATAATGAATAAAGAGATAGTCATTTTAAATTGGGAAGATGTAAAAGAAAAATTGGGGTCGTAAGGACAAAAAAGAAATTTGATTCGGGAGGTTAATAAGATTTGAGAGGTCGTGTTGCACGACATTGAAAATCACAAAAAAAATTATCAACCAATTATTTCTATCAGCAGTCTGGCTCTGTTAGTGAAATGAAAAACACATCTTTAAAGCACAGTCATGAATGGCCCTCTGATATCACAAAGGGTGCTGCTACCTCTCCCAGGTCAGTGACCGCCCCCCCGCCTCCAGGTGTTGACTCTGCCTCTAGTCCTCCGCCTCCCCTCCAAACAGGTGGGAGGCCCAACAAAGCCGCGCGCTAACACCAGCGCTAGCGCCCGCACAGCCGCCGGGCTGCCACCTGGATCCCCACCGAGGAGGAGGAAATTTCTTTGACCCGAACTGGAGAGGCTGCAGAAGCGGAGAGCAGGCACAACATTCGCCCGCCAAGGCACCCCACAACCAATAGCCTGGAAGACCGCGTGCTCAAGTTGTGCGAGGCTACGCTGCTCTCCAAGGACCAGGAGTGCTGGCAGCTGGTCAGCGCAGCTCAGCTGGCACCACCTGGCGAGGCGGCGACACGGGCGGCGGCCACAGAGGAGGAGCAGACCGGTCCGGCCCCTTGAAAAGTGAGACACAGTGCTGCACTCGAAACTCAAACACACAGCCTGTCGCCTCTAGACGTTACAGACACAGACTCAGACACGGGGATTAGTTCCACACACAGCCAGGACTCGCTGTCGCCTCTGCCTGGACTCCCTCCCCACTGGACACCGACGTTTGAACAAACTCACTGACCCCGGGCGGAGGCTTTCGGCAGCCCCGCCGGTGCTAAGGTCCCAGCGCCTTCCAGTCATGTGTGATCTTGTACCCGCCGCAGAGCAGCTGAGCAGTTTTCCTCAAGTCAAAAAGCACTGACCAAAATTTGTGTTTGGTGGATTTGAATGCAGTTAACGCCCGCATGTCGTCAGAAATGGTTACATCAAAATGCATCAATTTTGTACCGCTGGATGTGGCAAATTTTTATATTTGTTTTATAAAAATCTTTCACACTTAAAGTGTTTTGATGAAAAGTCTTCACTCACACGTCTGTATTGTACATATAATAGGCACAAAACTGGACATATAAACGTATGCCAGACGTTGCTAATTTAGAATACTTTTATTTTTCTCACCTAACAAGTGTAACCAATTTCAAACAACAATATGCTGTGTTTCCATTTCAAAATTATGTATTTAGAAACATTATTTTAAGATTGAGTTGACTGAACAGCCTGGAGAATGGTACCTTCAGTGACACTGCGCCCCTGGCTGTGCATTATACATCATCAACATCAGCATTTCTCGCCAGGCTATGAGATGCTAGCTCACTAGTCTCACTGAGTAGAAAGCGCCTAGAGTTCCACAGAAGACGCTGTTGGGGTCGTGTCCTTGTGACAGGTTGCTGGGCACGCAACCAGGGTAATTTAGCACTATGCCAGACCAGCATGGTGCGCTGCGTCAGTACCTTGGGTGCCATTCTTCCTGTTAAATGCCAGTAAATCGTAAAAAGGATTTTAGAATTTCTCAGTTAAAGGTAAATTAACCACGTAGTGGTGCTTTAAGTCAGCGTCTCAGTAGTGTTGAATGTACATTCTATCCCCACTATTTATAAAGCTGCACTGCTTTCCACATAACTTCATATCATCTATTAACAATGTTTTATATTAAAACACAATGTTTTTGGGGGTGTTGTAGAAAAAAAAAGTAACATTTCTCTTAACCACACTGTAAACAAACTGCTGTAACGTGGTTGAATGCTCTGACGACACAGGCACAGCTTTGGATTTGAAGAGTAATAATAATATTAATAATATTAAGATTAACAGCTATTTATCATTATTTTGTTATTGTGTATATATATTTTTTTTTTTGTTTTGTTTTTTTCGGTTTACCGGCAGATTATTTTTTTCTAACTGATGGTCGTAACCTGCAGCTCTGATGTAACGACTGATTTTACGCAATAAAAGAACATGAACAACTGTGTCTCCAGATTTGATGTTGCAGAAGAAGAATTTTCATTTTTTTTCAGTCTAGGTTTTTTATGGGGTTTTTTTTCCCTCTCTCTGTCTGTCTTAGTTCCAAGTCAAGCTGAGGAAGAGACACAGGTTGTTTCCCTGCAACCCCCCACTTACACACACACACACACACACACAGCAGTCACTGCAGCATATAATCAGTCAGGATGGTCGCCAGGCAAGCAGGAACAGTGGTGAGCACTCTCCTCTTGTCAACGCGCCGCTGACAGACCCACACTTTGTATTCTGAAGATGGTGGTGCTGCTGGTGGTGGGTGGGGTGGGTGGGGGGTGCTAGAGGGTATCTGTTTCACACACTAATTGCCCCCTCGTCGCAACCCCCACCCCCACCCCCCATGCCTCCTCCTCCACCGCCTCTCCTTTCACCGCTCTGAGCTACTAAGTAACCCCAGCAAGCATGAAAGGCCGGCTGGCCAACGATCTCGCGCCGCCGCCCGCCGCTCGTCCACACCGCAGAGGTTCATTAGGGAGCATTTGTAAGCGTCGCACCGCTGGAAACGCTAGCAAACCAAGGAATGTGAGGCAGGTTGTTTGAAATGGCTTTTGTAAATTCCGTCTCTCCGTTCGAGGCCTTGAAGGTGACAAAATGCGTGCGAGTGTCAATTGTGCCCCGGAGTGCTCAGGTGGAGGAGAGGGTGGTGTTGCTGTCACGAGGCAGCCACTCGTTTGGTTCTTTTGCCATTCAAGAGGAAGAAATTTCAAGGGGGAAAAAAAACAATGAACCAGTTCAGAGAGCAGTTTTACAATTCTGTCCGTGGTGAAAATCCCAGTCAGACAAAAGCGAATTCAAATATTCAAAATTTTGATTGTGATAACTACCGCAGATTTGCTGTTGAAAAATATCTAAGGCTTCTTTCGACCTTTGTTTTGTGAATTTTTCAAAGCACCAAGAGGACGACCTTGCAATTTAAACTGGAGGGGAATAACAATTTATGCCCTTTGCTTTTGGGGAACAGGGTCTCTCTGAGGTGCCCCTTTGTTTTCGGCAAGGTCAACAAGGTCTGTTTTTCCTTTTGTGCAAATTTTTGATGGAAACTTTCCTCTTTATTCCTGGCGAGATCGGCCGACGCTATCAGCAGCAGAATAATGAATAAAGAGATAGTCATTTTAAATTGGGAAGATGTAAAAGAAAAAATTGGGGTCGTGCGGACAAAAAAGAAATTTGATTCGGGAGGTTAATAAGACGGAGAGGTCGTGTTGCACGTACATTGAAAATCACAAAAAAAATTGTATCAACCAATTATTTCTATCAGCAGTCTGGCTCTGTTAGTGAAATGAAAAAAACACATCTTTTAAAGCACAGTCATGAATGGCCCTCTCTGATATCACAAAGGGTGCTGCTACCTCTCCCAGGTCAGTGACCCCCCCCTCCCTCTCCAGGTGTTGACTCCGCCCTCTAGCCCTCCGCCCTCCCCCTCTCCAAACAGGTGGGAGGCCCAACAAAGCGTAAGCTCTCCAGCAGGAGGCTGCAAACACAGGGCTAAACCCGGTGTTTTCCTTGCAGCTCTTGAGAGACTCTGCGGATAATCAATCACGCAGTGTTCCTCCGCTGCAGTCTGGCAGGGAAATAGACAACTTCTAAACCGACGACTGGGACTTTTAAGCGGCGGCGCAGGACACAAACAGCTGCCGGTCCAGGTTTTTATTAGAAGACGTCGCTCTGATGTTCCTCTCGCCTGATTTCCCTGCTTGGACGGCTAAAAGGCGCAGCGACGTGATTAACCTCGTAGTGGGTAGGTGTGCACTTCCTGTCCTCGGCAGCAGGTGAGTCAGCGTCTCGGGGTTCGAGGGCGAAAAAAAGGTTTTCCATCCCATTTGTCTTTTTTTTTTTTTTTTACAGCGTTCGCAAAAAGCCGGCGACGTCAAGTCATGCGGTGAAGCCGACACTTTGCCTCCGCAGTGTGACTGCAGCGTGTCTGAGTCTGAGTCATCGCCGCTGGGCATTGTCTAGCCCCCCCCAAAACACACACACACACACACACACACACGCACACACACACACCCCTGCCGAGGATCAGCAACTCAAAGGCTCGCAAGCGTGCAGGCCGACAACAATAATTACACCAAGCAAAATGACAGTTAGGCTGACTGACTGCACACCCGCCTTAGTTGGGCCCAACTCCAGCGGCTGGTCGACGACCGGCCCGACAGGAGTGACGAAGGATTTGTCATCAACTGCCGTAGAGGAGACGCAGAATAAAAATCCCTTCTTTTCTTCCCTCCTGGAGTAACAGGAGGTCATGTGACGCAGCAGAGCACCCTTTGAGATTAACACTCCAAGGTACAAATTATCACCTCTCCTTATTTAGATTGTGTGACTTAAAAAAAAATGTAGATTGGGAGTTTTTTTTTCTCCAATAGATCCTGGACTGGATTTGTTGTCGCTCCAACAAGAGTTGTGATTATATTCTGAGACTTCCAAAAAGTCCGACCGGCCTTGCTTCAACTCCCTCCGTCTGCCAAAACCAAACATCCAGCAGCGCAGTTTAAATGAACCCCAGCAGGAAAAGTCGTCCGTGGAGCTGCAGAGGTCTCGTCGTCCAATCACAGCCGCATCACAACACGTGCTGTGACTTGTCGGAGGAGTCTGAGAACCTGCGTCTTAATTAACCCGGCAGGAATTGGCACCAATCACTTCCATTAGTAATATTAATAATAATAATGAAAGTGTCATGAACTGTTGTGGGTGCAGGGTAACAAAACAAAGACGGGAGCGTGAAGTCGAGGACGTGTGGTTTTCGACATGATGAGACGCAAATGAGAACAGCTTGTTGTGTCTCAACGACACCAGGCGGAGTCAGATTGTGAGTCTAATTTACAACTGGAACAAGTTGTTGGTTTTTTGTAATTAATGTGAAGAATGTTGGCACGCTGGAGGCCACTGGAGGCATGTACATGAACACACATACACGTGTGTGTGTGTGTGTGTGTGTGTGTGTGTGTGTGTGTATATATAGTGTGTATCTAAAGATATATGTCTCTGGTGTTTAGATATATGTATCTAAACACCTGTACACACATACATATACATACCTAAACACACATACATATATGTGTGTGTGTGTGTGTGTGTGTGTGTGTGTGTGTGTACTCCACTACTCTTTCTCTCAAGACAGACAAAACACTCAAACCCCCCCCAACCCCACCCGCCTGCAGCTCCGTGCACCGAGACACGCCCCGTGGCGCCCCGAGGGCGGGAGGAGGGGGAGGAGCCTGGACGCGGCGTGTTTCAGCAATTAAGTTTGGATCCCTGGATGAAAGCCTCCCGCGCCAAAACACGCTCGTGGAAAACGGCTCGGCCTTTAATCCCTCCTCCTCCTCCTCCACCTCCTCCCCACCTCCCTCCTCCTCCTCCCTCGGCGCAGACGGTAAACACATTTGATTTTTGGCGAGGGCCTTCATTTGGCCTCCTCTCGGCGCTGCGCCGCTGTTTGCTCCCCTACAGGTGTTCCAAACGCAACCTGTCATTTGGGCGGAGGTGGGGACGAGCGACGCCGCTCAGATAAACAGAGGGGAGTGGGAGCGGGGGGGCGGCAGGAGGTCGGGGGGGCAGGGGGTGGTTGATGGGCTGATGGGCTGATCCTCGTCTGCTCGGCCGCATTTGGAAGGGCTTTTTAAAGGTAGTGCCAACGAAAAGCAGAGCAGGGCTGGAACACACGAACAAACAGCCCGATGGAAATTGCCAAAAAAAAAACCACATTTGTCCACTGAAACGTTAAAAGGAGGGCGGGACACGGAAGAGCGATTTGTAAAGAGAACAATCCAGCCACAATCTGTGCCGAGTTGGAATTGAAAATGTGGTGAAATGACTGACTGACTGACTGACTGACTGACTAGTTGCCGCGTTCCCACGACACGCGGCGTGGCGGCGAGGGCGACGATGGTGCTTGACGGCCTCCTCGGGGCCCGGCGGCACTGATTGCCGCGCCACGGCGCTCTGATTAGCTACTTAAGTAAACATGGAATCCTCTCACCTCCTCGCCGACCTCTGCCCCTCCCCCCACGGCCCGTCCTCCTCCTCCCGCGTTCCACGGCTTCCTGATTAGGTTTTCACGCAGGTTCCGTTGGGGTGTGAGGGGTGTAATCAGCGGTCGTGCCGCGAGGTCACAATCCGTGACCTGCAAGTGGAAATACAGATTTATTTTTTTTTTTGCCATTTTTTTTCCTTCCCGCACACGTGTTGCAGAAGTTAAGGTGTTTGCTCCTGATGTAAATTGGGCTCTTGTGCAGAAATTGGATTTATTTTTTTTTTTTTCATCTATTCTACCCTTTTTTTCCCCGTGACGCGACAGGCTTCATTCACCTGAAATTGTTTTTGTCCTCTTGAAGCAGCCGTAATGACTCTCCTCCAGCTTTCATCCAGTTATTGTTGTACTAGTTCCTGTGTCGCAGCCAATTATGTGGCATCATCTGGTCATTTGGAATCAAAGAGTCTGCCTTTGACTCGTTTAGCTAATGAAATCTCTGTCAGTCAGTCTGGTTCGTCTCCTGGAGGTACAGTCAAAAAAGACACATGCCGTCATGTATTCCATACTGACATTGACTACTCCTGTCCATACATACATACATACCAATAGAACAGTTCTTATATATAAAAGAATATACATACGGCACGGGCTCTTGCTCCCAGTTAGCTGCCATTTTGCACCACCATATTTTTAAGGCAGCTGGTGTGGAGAATCAAGCCCACCGTATCCAGGTTTGTGAGCGAACGCCACCGTAGTTTACTGGCATGCTCGGTGAGGGTGAGTGAGCGGCCTTTGCCCTTTAAAGGCACGCTTTTTAAAGCGTGCCGTCCTCCCTAGCCTGTCATGCAAAGCAATCCAGCACCCAAGCGAACAAGCTAACATTAGCTAATTTACATGCTGGCCAAAACGCGGGTTACCTTGCCACATCTCCAAGCGGACCACTATCAGTGACGGACCTGCCTGCGGCACATTTCTGCTGCCACACCTGAGACTTTAAGTCCAGTTTAGTTTACCCAAAGTCAGTTATCCAAAGTGGGCCCTGGCAAGTCTGGTGTTGTAAACAAGAAGACAGAAAGGGCTTGAAATCAACAGACGAAGAAGGCGTGTCATGAAGTTCTGCTCCAGATTATATAGCACCACAAGAGCTAAAACTAGAGCTTCACACACCAATTTTTTTATGATCTTTTATCTGCAAATGATGAAAATCGCCCTAGTTGTTGTTTTTTCTTCACATGCTTTTATTTCGTACTCTCAGTTTGCCTTTCAAGCTCCCACCACTGTGTGTGTGTGAGTCGAGGTTCAAAGTTGACGACTACTGAGGGGCCGACGTGCTTTTGCGTCAGATCTGCCGGGGGCTTTGATGGCCGCCGAGCGGCTCTCTTGTTTCCTGTGCCTTGACTTTGAAGGGGGCGGGGCGGCCGGGGTGGATGACAGCGCTAATTATCTCGCCAACTTCCTGCCGAGGCGGCCACTTTGAAGACCCCACTCCGTTTGGAAGATTACCATCACCCAGGGCTGCTTCCCTCACCGGGGTCCTATCGCTGTCACGGCCGGCGAAGAACAGAAAAACAAACCCTCAAGAGAGTGGTGCCCAAGCGCATGCACACACACACACACACACACACAAACATTATCCAAAGTCAGTAACAAAACAAGATCTTCTAGAACAGACTCAGTTTGCTCTGCATGCTCTGCCATTCCACAACAGATGAGACGTTGACATGTTTACAAGCAGATCCACACTGTGTTTTTTTAGGGCTCGTTGTTGCCTGGAGACGTGCCGCAATGGTGGGAAAAAGCTGTTAAACGTCCAAGAGCCGTCAACTCGGAACAATTTGTTGCTTTAAAGAAAATGGTGATAGGATCAACAACGTAGGTTCACACAAAAACTCCAGCCAAAATTTCCAAAATGTCAATGAAATGCAATTGAAAAATGAAACTGGCACTAATGTCTACAGAGCAATTTTACATGGCAAAAAAAATCTCTTACCAAGAGAACTGAGAGTGCTGGGGGAAAAAAACGGTTTGCAGTTGCCAGTTAAGTTTTTTTTTTTCTTTCTTTTTTTACGGAGGCCACAATTGGTACTGGAGAAGAAAAAAAATTCCTTTGTTCAAAAAGAACTTAACCTCCAAAAGCTACTGTTGCAAAACTAAACAACAATAGCGAAAGAGCAAACACATCCACAATGGCAAAAACGTGAGCTGAGAAGCCGATGATTCTATTCGCTCGCCTTTTCATGAGGCCGCGCGATGAGTGAAGACGTGACTGGAGGAAAGTTGTTTGTCAAGGAGGATGCTCGAGTCAAGCAACAACGTTAAGGCCCATTAAAACTCAGAGAAACACTTAGAGGTAATGTCATTGATTATTCCTGTGGTGGGATAATTAATTAATCATGTGACTGGGACATCCCAATTACTGCTCTAACTGGGTTTGTCTCAGCCAGGGTCTCCTTTGATCACTGACTGAAGGGTCTTTGTCAACTTCAAGCGAGCAATGTTTTGCAATTCAGATTTTTTTTTGTCTTATTCCAAATAGTTTTTTTATTACCTGTTCTGAAGCAATCCTCCAAAGCTCATAAATACAGACAGATAAGAAACTAGTCAGTAACAAGGTAGTGCCCAAAACTGTCGCAACATGCACTGCACGAGGCTGTCAGGACACAAAGCAACTTCAGGGAAAGATTTTTTTAACATACTGAAAACATTCTAAGTGTAAATCTAATAGAATTTTGCAGTTTCACCTGAAAAGAAAAAAAAAAGAAGCAACCTTTCCACTGCTGCAGTCCAGCCTCATTTCAGAGTCCAGAAGGACCCGGTGATCCCGGTGGAGGGGCGGCTCAGGAAGTGAGGGAAGTGCTGTGTTTGTGCAGAGAAACAGGGGTCGCGGTGCAGCGCTGTCCGTCGTCTGGGAGCGCGGGAACACCGTAAATCAGCGGCACAAAGACAGAGAGGAGAAAAAGCTCCGCCGTCCCTGATCTCTTCACACGGTGCAGAGCTTCTCCATGGTGAGGAGACGCCGGAGGGATAAATGTCGCCGCCTCACACTCTCAAGTGCCTCGGGGTTCAAGAGGCCCAGTAGAGAGTGACACACACACACACACACACACACACACACACACAAGCAGCTGAAACTGAACCCGGCCTGGAGAAGCAACTTGCAATCATTAGTCGCTCTGTTCAAAACCTCAGCAGCACTAACAAGTATATAAAAAACAAAACAAAAACAAAAATAGTATCCAATGGAGGAAATGTTTAAAATACAAGAAATTAGAAATTCAATTCATTTAAAATTTGAAATTCCTCTGATTCATTGGTCTTCTAAATCTACATTAAAACAAGTCCTTGTTGAAATTTGTCAACATTGGTGGTGTGAGTTGATTCTGATCATGACTCTGCAACATTAAGGTCATGTAAACTTCTGAAGTGTTTAATCCAGACACGTCAAAAGCAGGAAGGTTCAAACTGGCGCTGGTCTGCTGTCGTTTCTCTAGGAGGTAAAGTCACGTCAGCAAGCATCAATGACGACACCAAGCGATGGGTACCAATCATCATCAGTCTCCAGTAATCTGGACTGAAAGCGGAAAAAAAACAAAGAGGAAAAACATCTGCATGGGGTTAATGTCCAACCTCTTAATTTAATTTAAACTTTAAAGGGTAATTTTATCCGTCAGCGTTACCGATGCGTTTTCTCTCTGACTGGCTTTAACGATCACTGGGATGGGGCGGAACTGGGACAGATTCCTTGCGTGTCGTTGGCTGCGATGATGGGATTATCTCGTTACCGTGAGTGAATCATGGGCGGTTGCGGCCTTCAAACTGCTCTTGTGTGACGTCGGGCCACGTGGGGTCATCTGGCCCCCCTGCTTCCAGTTCGCCATCAATCTGATTAGCCGTCACATGCCGGAGCGCCGTTGTCCAACAGCAGCGTCATTGTGCTGTTTTACCTTTCGACTCGTTCGGACAAATGACTCAGAGGCAGAAGAGGAAGAGAGACATTCCAAACTAACATTCCAAACATTTTGGACCCCCTTGAAAACAAGATGATGCTTGGGAGGTTAATCCAAATAAAGATTTTCCAAGCTGAGGCGCCGGCTTAGGGAAGAGAACGGGAACTTTTATCATTTATTAGAACAGGAAGCGCGTCACGCATCCTGTTGCCGGTGCCCTGATGCATCACGGCGGAGGCTTGTTTTTGAAAAGGTGGACGCGAGCGCCGAAAAAAAGCTTTTAGAGAACATTTAGCTGGCCTTTCTCAAACGTCTAATCATAGAATTCTATTAGAATCTCCTGAAAAAAAGTAGCAACTCGTCGCACTGTGGGCACTTTTGTTCACACCCGCGCAGTATCGCCCATTAGGAGGTCTGAGCTTCTCCTCACCTTTTAATTAACACGGCGAGAGACGCACACTTCTTGTCACTCCATCAGCTCCGTTCTCACTGTTTTGGCACTTCCACACTTCAACCTGTCAGGGGCTAATGACGCTGGCAGAGTTCAGTGGGGTTCTCCTGGAGCTGCCGGTCCAAACCACCCTGCGGGGGCCTGACATTGGAAAACAATGACATCTATGACCTTGGTGTCCATTGTCTCCGAAGAGGCCGAGATCAGGGGATCAGGACGCTTCAACATTCCTCACCCGCCCCGGTTAAAAATGCGTATTTTCTGTATTTTTTCGGTGGTGAAGGAAATGGAAAGCTTTGTGCTCTCTGGAATTTCCTGCGTTTGACCTCCGACCCGAGCCTGGGACACAATGGGCGGCGCTTTATGAAATCATATAACCTCAATAGGGGAGAAACAAACGAGCTCATGGATTTATTTAAAGGTCTCAGCGATCAGCTGCCGGCCGCGTTCAACAACATGTTGTGCCTGCGTCCTGTCAGTGGCCTCCCCATTTTAATCCTTCCTCTACCTCTTCCAGTTTCAACTGGACAGGAAGTGGCGTAAAATAGTCCCAGAACTGGAAATCAGCCCTTTGTGATGTCGAAAAGGGCGCATTTACCTTTTGACCACGCCTTCAGCCTGGCGTTGGCTACGCCCCCTGAGAAAACCTTGTTTTTGTCCCGTTCCCAACGTGCGGGACGTCCGAGTAATTGTCAAATGTAGCAGGAGGCTGCAAACAGAGGGCTAAATTTTTTATTTTTTTTTACTCCCGAAGAAAAGCTGGCTATTTGAATTATTTATCGTGAAGAAAAATAAAATAACAGCAAAACACGATGTGCCATCAACACATGGATTCATCTTTGTCACTTCATCATCGGACTGACGTTATTTGGATAATTGCCAAAAACAACATGCACTCAGTCAGGTCCGTGACACAGACCAACACGATACTCGGCAAAAAATAAAAAGCGCACATCAAATCCGCCGCCCCGCAGGAATGTGTGCGTGGTCACTCTTTCCATCAGCACTCTCTGGGGACCCGGGCCATGGCGTCAACGCCGCCCCCTGCTGACATCACCAGCTCTTTTCCCCGCAGTCCGTTCTCTCGGCTAGACTTCGCACGCAAAAGTGTCTTAATTATGACTTATGCTCGAGACCCCCCGCCGGCGCCCCCTGCAGTCTGGTGGACAAACGAAAACGACCGCTGTCGCAAAGCTTCGTCACACAGACAAAAAAAAAAAAAGAATTGTAAACAGCAATTATCGCCGCCGCTGCTGCTCTTTATTCCCACACCGCCGACCGTCCACAAAAGCCTCGGTCGGAGGATTCTGCAGATGACCTTTTTGGAGCCGCTGCCGCCTGATTGGATGGAAATGCAATAATTACGCCTGCTCAAATTGAGACGGGGAGGGTCACGCAAGTCTGATAATGACACATTTAGAAAAAGTGAGCCGAGTTATTTCCAGCAGCCTGAGCTCAACTTCCATCCGGAGGCTGATTTCCTGCACAGGGGCAGCAACATGTGGCAGCTGAAGGTGAACGGCCACTTCTGAGACTCCACTCACACGGCGGCCGACGCTTCTCCCGCCTCACTCACTCACGCCTGCCTGCCTGCCTGCCTGCCTGCCTGCCTGTTCGCCTTTTTTGCCTCTCAGCGTCGCCGCTTGTGTAAACCTCTCGTTCCAGCGGCGTGACAAAGTGTTCCGCCCACTGTAAACACTCCAGGGTCGAGGCGCGGACCCCTCCCCCGAGAGAGGTCGCACTCTCGGCGCAGAACGTTCACTGTTCCGTGTCAGATGTTTTTTGCACCGTGCCGACAAACTCCGCCCCCTCTCAGGGACTGAAGCGCCGCTGAAGAGGCAGGTCGATTGAAACCCAGTTTGTTAGTTGTGCAACGCAACTCAGCCCAGAGCAGGACGACTGGGACAGGATGAGATGTAGAGTGTTCAGACTCTGTTAAGCCTCATGAAAAGCAATTCTACAGAAATGTGAAATTCTCTATACAGTAAAAACAATTTATACATTGTCTTGAGTAGATAGATAGATAGATAGATAGATAGATAGATAGATAGATAGATAGATAGATAGATAGATAGATCACGAGTGATCCGAGTCAAGCTGGACAGGAAATCAATCAAAGAAAAACGAGAGAATCTGGTTAATTTTCAAAATAAAATGCAATTTTCATTTTCAAAATAAAATACCGCGATTTACGAATGCAATCATTTTTGCGTACGTTATCTTTGTCAGTATCTAGAATCAGAGTGCGAGAGAGATGAAACAAACAAACGTACAACACAAACACACACACAAAGTTTACCCACTGTGTACACAGTTTACAAATAAAATCAATTATTTGTAAACCTTAATATTTAGGAGCATTGGCTTGAAAATATCTCAAGGTTTGAGGTTTTTGTTTTTGGAGAGTTTAAGGATGTTATCGTTGTGGAATGTTCCAATGAAGATAAAAATAGAATCTTTCCACAAATGAATTACTATTGTCCTCTCCAATTTTTCCTAGAGTATAAGCAACACAATAAATATCTTATTAAGGTACAGACAGAGCAGGGTAAAAACATTTGCGCTTGATTTGTAATTCATCACGATTAATCGTGAGTTAACTCAGGATGTGATTAATCGCGATATATACCGTAATTTCCGGACTATAAAGCGCACCTGAATATAAGCCGCACCAGCTAAATTTAGGGGGGAAACAAATGTGTACATATACAAGCCGCACTGGACTATAAGCCGCAGGTGTTTCGTCAGGAAACGGGTCAGCGGAGCGGATCGGTTCGGCGGCCGCGAGCCTGCGACTATGGACTCGCACCGCGGATCCTGTAACCCTAACCCTGGTCACCTCGGTTAATTGGCCTAGAGTCGGACCAGAACTCAAGGTAGCGACGCACCGGAGCTCACAAAGACAGAGTGCATAAAGACAAGAGAACATTCAGACGAGAGCCAAAACAGAAAAGTTGAGCACTGAACCCACTGAACCCACGTCGAACCGCTGTCACTTTTTCTTCATGCGCACTGGAACCATTAAAGTCGCTCCATGAACACTGAACCCAGAGACCACCTGTCACTGTTCATCTTCCTCCTGCACACTGAAACCGTTGCAGTCACCTTCTTCAGTGTCGGAGTTGAACAGCCTCAGAAGAGCTTCGTCACTTCCCTTTTCTGTGCCTGGTGTTGCTCTCCGTGTCGCCGCTTGTCTCGTTTTTTGCACTTCCTGCTAAAGCGCCCCCTGGCGGGTGAAGTAAAATCCACAGAAAAGCCGCACCTTTGCATAAGCCGCATGGTTCAAAGCGTGGGAAAAAAGTAGCGGCTCATAGTCCGGAAAATACGGCATGTTTAATGAAAGATTGTGCATTTTGCAGATGCCAGCTGACACTCTGCTGACACGCTGCAGCGCCGCAACATTGTTGATGGCACCTCGGCCTCGACTGACCCACCAGAGGTCAGGTGGGGATGTCAGTCTTCCTCACCTCCGGAAAACAACAATAACCTCATTCGGCGGCTTGCTGTCATTCACTTTATATCAGGTGCGACTTGACTTCACACTGACTGCAGGTCCTCGTGATCTCAGCTGTCCAGCGGCGCTGCAGCGGCTGGATATTGAGGGGAGTCGTTCTGGAACACGCACTCAATCCAGCGTTACTCGTGAATCCTCTGGCATGTTGCTACGCCCATTTAAAAATATTATCATTTCTAATTTGCTTCTAGTTGGTTGCCGCACTGGTAGTTTGGCTCTTGCGCGACCATCAATAACTGTTTTATTAGGACAGGCGTGGCGTGTTTATGGTTCCGCCAAGCCTTTGGTGTGCAAGTCTCTCCTTGTTCTTGTTTGTGAAATATTAATACAAGGTTGTTTTGTTTTTTTCCCTGTCTCTCTCTACTCGATGATTTGCGTAAGGGGTGCGTTTCCAACTCCTGAACGCGCACAATATCAAACCCAAGATCCGACACCATGTGACCAGATTCTTTGGGTTTCCCCATCTTTCAAATTAACCAAACAGGTATTTAGACACAGTTTGCAACTTAGAGAGTTAGCCAATTAACTCTCAACTGTAGTATATTTTGAAAAATGATGATGACAGTATTTTTGAATCGAACCAATGTTTAGCGGCAGCTAAATTAAGGGGGGAAAAAAACACTAATTTAGCCGCTGCTAATCATTGTTTTTACTGTTATGTTTCACACGGTCACTTTTTTTTTTTTGCCTATTCAAATTGATTTGAATTGAATTGAACAAACAGACAGCTGCATCTCAACTGAAAGAATGAAAATCAGGCTGTTCATTGTGAGGCTATGTTAACAAAAAAAAAACTCCTCCGGGATTGAATGGAAAATTGTATTGTTGAACGTTTCTAAATTGAGATAATTCATCATTATGGGGCAATTCCCTAAGCTGCCATATAGAACAGTACTGGAACTCCGCCTTCACGTCTGTGTGTGTGTGTGTGTGTGTGTGTGTGTGTGTGTGTGTGTGTTTTCACCTTTTACTCTCACATTGTCTCTGCTGTGCTTTCTTTGGCCGCACCGAGGCTCGACTCTCGGCACCCTGGGACGTGACGTCAGGACAGATGCAGGAGCACCTGTGGCTCTACGCACAAAGGGGCGGGGCCGAGGCGACGGGGTCGCGACCCCTCCCTCAGCCGAGTGGCTGTGGGGTGCAAACCTGCGTCCTGCGCTGTGCATATAGAGCCGCTCCGGTGGTTCGGCCAGTGGAAAGATTGCAGCTCCTGATGGCTAATCTCAGGAACACACACACACACACACACACACACACACACACACACACACACACACACACACACACAGGTCCCTCCATGTCACAGGAAGCTGGTAGCAGAAGCACTTTGATTCGGACAGGAAACTCCCTTCATTGTTCTGCGCTAGTAGCGAACTAACACCCACAGACTGGCCTCGCGTTAAAGACTCGTTCGGTTTTTTGTAGGTTTTTTTGTTTTTTTGGAACTGCTGCGTCAGACTGCTGTGATTTAATGCCGACCTCGTTTACTCCACCCGCCCGCCCTGCATTCCAATCCCAGGCTTTTCAGTGACAGCGTCACAAGGCTCTGTGTTTCAAGTTTAAAGGTGCAACACGAAGCTTCGGTGCCATTTCCAATCCAAGGTTCGATGCTACTTGAGAAAACAACAATAATAATAATAACAAGAAGAAGAAGAAGAGGAAGAAGAAGAGGAATTTGGCAAATAGCAATTACGCTCTAATTGTAAGTCATTATTTGTCATTAATGTTGACGTCTGCATGTTAACTGCCAAAAAGAAAATATGTTTTTGCAAGAGGGGGCTGGGCAGGCAACCATGGTTTTACACCGACACCTACACCTACACCTACACCAGCTGGAGGGCGCTGTGCAAACATCAAGACTGACATCCTTCTTTTTACAAAAGCCAGAAATACCCAAACAATTCCTGATCATCAAATTGAATAATTGTGAAAACATTAGACATTTTTTCTCAAGATTTCAATAAAAGTGATGGTCGGGTGTTTGGAATAAATCACAATTGATTATTTTTTCAACACTGTGTGTGAACAAATCAAAATTTCCATTGCATCACAGATTTTGGTGACTAATCGTAAAAAATTATTGTACATTAACAAAGTACAAATTGCTCCACCCAGTTGTGTAACTCCACATTGCATTAATAATTCAATACAAACCATAAATAGGCCTGACGGTGGAGGGAGCAACAACATAGAGAACTTACAAATTTCGGGAGACGTCACTAACGCAAGAACATTTGAGCGGAATTCAGGGTTGTAGCAATTTTAATGTTTTTTACTCTCCAAAGGAAAGTATCATTTCTAAACTCCAGGAATGTCGAGGCACTTGACTTGCCAGAACATAAACAAAAACGCTAGCTGAAAAAGTGGCCTGCAGGCCCGGGACGGTGCCAGCGCCAGTGTTGTGATAGTTTTGTCTGCCGACGTCTGAGCTGCTAATCTGAGCGCGGCGGCGGCGGCGGCGGCGTATCTGGTGTCTGGGTGAAGGCCACTGCTACTGCAGGGCAAAGTGGGACGTCCTGTTTTGACACGGTGGGACGGATCACTTTGTTCTTACTTATCTTCTCTTCACCCACACCTTCAGTCTTTCTGTCACGCCTGGGCAGAAGAATGAAAAACACAGTCCACCCCACCGAGAACCGCCTTCGTATTCCGCAATTTTCTCAATGTTTTTGTTTTCTTTATAGCAGGGTTGTGGTTGTTCTTGTCATGTTTAGGGATTTCCACCGACAATAAACTATTACCCTGAGTAGAAGGGCAGAATTCTTGTTCCCATAAATCAAAACAAAACAAAACTACTACCCTGCTCAACTTTACCGTGATTGAGACTTTTTTTTTTTCTTTTTTTTTTCCTGACCACTAGATGCTACTAAGTCTTCCTCACTGGGCCTTTAACTTGGGCGAAAAGGCAGCAGGAAACGGTATGTGGGGGCGTGTTTGCTGACTACTGTGTTTGCTAACTCTTGTGCTTGCATGCCCACCTTCATGCCTCCTTTACGGCAGGAGAAACAGCACCAATTAACACTGAATCAGCCTGACTGCATCAGTCAACATTGTTTTTTTTTTGTTTGTTTTGTTTTGCTGTAAACTGGGACCATTTTCAGAAATGCTACTATCCTGTTTTGCTAATCCCAGTTGATCTGCAGCTGCACCTTCCTCGCCTCTGGTTTCCAATATACTGTCTCCCATCCTAGACTCTGCATGTATCCATTACACTTCATATATTTATCGTATGAGCGTCGCCCCCCCCCCCCCCCCCTCCCTCAGCCTCGTGTATTGTTTCCCGGAGAGCCCTTGCGATTGGCTGCAGCGAGCTCCAGATTATATTTCAGCCCCGAGGCTTTGGAGCGGCCGCGCACGTCTTGACGGAGCGAGGAGAGAAGCGGCTCCGCCGCAGCGAAGGATGGGGTGGAGGTCCGAGGCCGTAACCAGCGACAGCTTCCCCGGCTAATCCTATTGAGTGGCAGTGAAAGCTGAGAAACTCTATAGCGCCTGGAAGAAGAAGGAAAAAAAAAAAACCCAACAACAACAACAGCGGCCTCATTTTACAAGGCTGTGCGCTGCGATGCCGGCTCAGTCTACGGCAGGGATTAACGGGTTTCGCAGCTTTGTGCAGCAGCGTTTGACCAAAGCTCTCTTAGATTAGCACACGCGTGAAAGTTGGAGGACTACACTTTTTTTTTTTTTTTCGCCTTCCTGCAACACACTCCACTGTACTGAGGAAACAAATAGCTCACAGCTTACTTCATACGGTTCGCTCCACCATACTGGCACCGACACTCCGGTCAGTGCTGCGTTTGTTTCGTCCTTTGCTTCACATTTCTGCCCATTTTGTTTGTCCTTCTTTGTTTGACCCCGCCCTCTCAAATCTGCTGCAATAGTTTGACGCTATCGTGTCAATATGGACCTGTGAGGAACGATTGCAGCACCTTGTTGAATCGGTGCAAGAAGAAACAAAGTTGTGAAAGCTGAAAATCCAACCAACCCCGTGGCTAATGAGGGCATCGAAGTAACAGCGGGACTTTCAGCACTCAGCTGCTCGGTTGGTGGGTTGGTTGGTGGGTTGGTTGGTTAGAAGCTGAAATGTCTGTTTTCAGGGGAGAAATGAAAAGGCAGCAGCTCATTTGATCGTCTCCACCTCCGCTAAGAGACACACAGGCGAGTTCCTCTCCACGTATTTGCCCTGAGATCAGCGCGTCTCGCTAATTAGTGGAGCGAGTAATAAAAGTTTTGTGTTTTGATTTGTCTTGAAAAGCGCCGCCGCCGCCGCCGCCGCTCACGGGGCTATCGAACTCGGAGCTGCGAATCTCAGCCACGCACGACTTGCACGCCGCCGCGGCATCCACGGCATCCACGGAACTTATTACTTCTGCCTTATTAGCAACCTGAGAGCGCGAACGCACTGCTTGCAGGAGAAAATTGATACTAAGTGGTGGGATTAACTCGCTGGCAAATTAGTTTCGGCAGCGCAGGCGGCGCCGCCCACGTTCGCCGAGAACGCTGAAAATCTGAGGAGCAGAAAAGACGGAGAGGAGCGCGTCCAGTGTGTGTGTGTGCGTGCGTGCGTGTGCGTGTGTGTGCGAGAGAAAGAGAGGAACACGGAGCGGAGTTGAGCTCATCGCGACGCTGCTCTGCAGGTCCAGACATAGTCCTGGGTTTGCGGGTCGTTAATCACTGATTCCAGCCCACAAGCAGAACCTTCACACGTTCAGAGTCAACTTCTTCACCCAAACGTTTGATCACACCAACAACAGGAAGTCGAAAAAAAAATGTGGAGGGAGCAGAGAGGAGGAGCTCAGGCGGCCTTTCAATCACCAGCCGCTGCTCCGCTGTGTCGCTCTGCACATTGACGAGGAGCGGAGAAGAAATAATGGAACGCATGGAAATAAGTCAGCATGTGTTTGCGTCGCTGCCGATCAAGTTGTGCGCACGGACGCACACACGGTCTTACGGTCAGGAGATGTTCATTACACAAGCTGGAGGACTGTAATTTGTTGCCAAGCAGGCCTGTGACTCAGAGATCGTTTGTGTTTTCATGACATGGCGCCCCCCGCCGACACCGTCAGCCGCCGCAGAGAGGCCGAGAGTCTCAGCACGAGCACGATGGCTGTGTAAGAAGATGGGCGGAGCTTCATAAGAGACTCATCAAGGAGGCCAAACCTCCTCTCCAGCAACAACCTGCGTTCTAACCGTTGGTCTGAGCGTCACCGACTGTGAAACCAGCCTCCCAACAATGACTTGACAAACCAATAGCTGTTGCCACCGGGACTCCGCCCACCTTTGTAGCCAATCAGTGGAAGAGAAGCAGCGAACTTGCTCTCACTGTAGCAGCCAGCGGGGGGTTGCAAATTTTCTCTGAAGAGCAAAAAAAAAATCTATCACAAATTTATACAAATTGACTTCTGCTGCACTTTGACCTCATGCAAAACATCAACGGGCGAACCGTATGGCATGAAATGCACTCAGGCTCTCTGCCTGTCGTCTGTCTCCGCAGGGCCTGAGCTTTAAATCACCGCTGTCTCAACCTGCATGTTTTTATTTTGCACTACAGCAGTTCACACGGGTTCAGTGCAAACTTTGATCAAACTCCCGTCAAAGACACACACACACACACACACACACACACACGCACACACACGCACACGCACGCACTAAAACACGGTAATTAACTGTCTTTTTTTTCTCGCGCTCTGGGCTTTTTGCTGCAGGCTCTGTGTGCACGTTACGGTAAAAAGGGCCGTTTGTTGCCTAACTTGGCTGATTCAAGTGATCACATGTCTCCCGCTACGGCTACTTGATTTACTGCAGAGCCCCAAAATGCTAATAATTCAACACTCAACGCCGAAGGGGGAGGTGACGCTCGTACGCCGTCTTTGTTTTGTCAAGTCTGCGCATTAGCTTGCGATGCTGTGCAGCCTGATTAGCACGTTGGCCAAAATTCTTAACTTTGATATGAGTGGCAGGAGGGCTGGCTAGGTTAGCTGCGAGCTAGTGAGTGCGCTCCTGGTTATTGGAGGTGCGCTTATTCAACATTACGTGGTGCGTTTGGTTTATTGTCTGCTCTTGCAGGACGAATGTCGATTTTCACCTGTTGAGGTGAGATGTGAGATTCTAGAGTTTTTGCAATAAAAGCAGCCTCACTGAAATCGGAGCGCCACACGGTGGCCGTGTTGCCAAATATCAGCCATGCTTCAGCCATGTCAAAGGCTGCTAAATAAAGAATTTGGTTGCAAAATAATTTGAGTAACACAGATGGCGGAGCACAACTTTTGACTTATAAACACCTCCACTGGTGTCTGGCACTAACGATCCGCTGAGCTGCTGCAGAGTCACGGCATGTATGTGGTAAGTAAAAGCTAATCTGGCTAATCTCTGTATAATTAAAGACAAATATTGTTCATCACACCTAAAAATGAATGCTTGGATACAAAAAGCTCACATCCAGCAATTGGTCGAGGTAAATTGCAATATAAAAAAAACATTACTTTTTTTTTCATAATTTGGGGGTCCATTAAGTTTCTTGCACTTAAGTGCTTTGCCATGCAATTTGGAACACAGCAGGAAGGTCTAACATATCAGGGACGTGGCCCATGTGTTAATAGCGAGCTTCATTTCAGCACACAGCATGTACTTCGATTGTTATGTGGTGTATGTTTTATTATCTCACGTGAAGTCGGCCTTTTGACAAGACCCCTAGTGGATACGAGACAAAGCGAGCCAGCAGTCAGCGTTCGCGGAGGGGGGGGGCGTCGTCTTCGCATCGACCAGAGACGTCAAGCGGCATCGAAACATATCTGTCAAGCACGGGGGAAAGTGTACTAAGCGCCAAAATAAGCAGATCACTGCTGAACATCTGCTACAAGACCAAATATCCTCCAACTGCTGGCTGGAGAAAAACAGCGGGCCATAAACAACAGCAGATGCAAGTTTTGGTTTTTTTTCCTGCTTGCTTTTTTATCATCACCGAGCGGAAATTTACAATTTACGGGGGGAAAAATCCAATCGCTCGCCTTTCAACAGTCTTTTATCAGCCGCGTTGTTTTTGGCTGCAGATGATATCTACTTCCACTCTGATGGCCAATAAAAAAGGAAATCTCCACTTTATCATAATCAAAGTCAAGATAAAGGGAACTTTTTTCTTTTTTCCCCCTCCATCCTCCTCTTGTTGTTCCCTGACAAAATGAAAGGGCCGGCCTTGACTTGGCGCCAGAGCTCAGCGGATGATGAGTTTCTCATCAGAAGACTTAATGATTTGGACGGTGACAACAGGGAAAACGCAAATCAAAACGCTTTACAACACAGAGTGGCTGATCCGCACGCAGGTTCCCCGTCCACGTTTGGCAAAAGCTGCGAGTGACTCAGGCCGTGTGTGTGTGTGTGTGTGTGTGTGTGTTTTCTCCCATAATGGGTTAATTAAAGTGCACAGATGTGCATTATGCAAAGCGCCCGGCCGCTAATCCGCTTAATTGTTTGCCGAGCACTGAAAGGCAGAGGAGGCAACACTTCAGGTGATTACGTGGTAATTCACGGTCCATGCGTCAGCCCTGGAGGTGCGTTAATTCACAGGTCCTCTGCTCGCCTCCTCTGCAGGACACCGTGTGTCAGAAATAGTCGGGTGCCCAAGCCGAGGCCCTAATTGAAAGAGTGAGGAAGGACAGGGAACAGCACAGCGCAGCTTGTTTGCTCTGTCTCTCATCGCTAACCCCAACGTTACTAACGACCCCACGTTTCTACGCTGTCAAAAAAAAAAAAAAAAAAACTGAGTTCTGCATCAGTTGGACTCAAATCCAGGTCAGACGACACAAATTTAAGCCTGACTTTTTTTCTTTTTTTTTTTCCTAAATGCATCGCTGTTGACCTTCATATCCTGTTAGAATTTTAGAAATGTTTTTGTATGTTCCAACTAGTTTTGGACCCGAACCATCATCTGCTACTTGTGCCCACACGCTGACCAATAGGAGGGCACAACGATCGAAGAAGTGCAACAACAGGCGGTGGAGTGCTTTTGTTTTTAGTTCCAGCATTGAATAAGAAGAGCGAGGAGAACGTGCCTCAGTCGGGTTAGCTCCCCTTAATGTTGCACACCTGCTAAAGTAAGGCGGTGGGATTGGAGCTACTAGCTGTTTTTGCAGAATATTAATAACAATCGCTGGATGAAAGAAGCTGAAATTGAGAAACGGGACCAAAGGACAGTGAACCTCAACACTGGGGGTGTTCAGCATCATGTGACCCTGACGGGGAGTCAAAAATTATTTTAGTCTGTCGTAACGTTTCAACGCTAAAACCTACAAGCCGATCTTCAGACCCAACCGACTTTCTCAGTGCACTTGCCCGACTTCACCAGCAGGTTCTGGCAGTTTAAAACGGCGACGTTGTGAAAACAATGAGGTCAGTCACATGATCTTCCGTGTTAAAACTCCTCATAAACCTCTTTCTCTCACACACACACACACACACTCTAGTCCGTCTCTCTGTTTCTCCTGCACTCAACCCCTCTTCCCCCAACTCCTCCTCCTCCTTTTTCTCTCCTCTCATTCTGCTGAATGTTTTCCGACAGGCTCGTTAAAGTGGCTCCATAAATCTGCCACTGAGTGAAAGCGCTCGTGCAGCAGCTGTGACACACACCGCAGGCCGGCGGCCACCTGCAGCGAGCTGCCTGAAAAAGATGAAATAAATCAGTGCGACGTCTCTTTTTATCTGCCGAAAGCAAGAGCTTCCTCTGTAGATACAGTACATGGATAAATACAGGACAGGACAGGAGAGTATCATCCATGTCAATACCAGTGTTTTTGGTGGGCGTGTCATCAAATTTGCTGAATCTGAATTAATTTTCATGACCTTTAATTATTTTTGTGATATTCATTTCCATGTTAATTATGGCCAACTGTGGCTTTTTTTTTTTTTTTTTTTACCTCAGCAGCAGTCTTCATAAAGCTGCTAGTTTCTTTTTCTGCTTGGAATGTTGTTATATTTGGTGAAAACAAGGTAAAAAAAAAAAAACAATTATTCTAACTATACTAGTCAATATACATAAATACAAAATCAAGATACAAGATTTACACTGGTACCAATCAATAGCGATACCAACACTGGTATCGATATTTGGATCGTTATGTCCACCACTGAAGCACATGGCTGTTGGCAAGAAAACCATTCTAATTAAATGAATGTCCTAGAGGTGCTTTTATTTTCTTACAGTCTGTAGAAACACGGAGAAAAACAAGGTTGAATTAATAAATAAACACGTGTTTTTTTCCCTACTGGGGTTCTGGTTGTACTGATGGAATTAAACTAAGCTGCCAGTCAATTTGTTTTTATAAAAAACCTGAGAAACTGAAAATCGTGTGTCTGTAGCTGCGTTTCCTTTACCCCTCGAATTGCGCAAAACCTAAATATCGCAATAAAAAGAAAACGGTAATGGAAACTAAATTTCAAAAAGCCTTTCAAATATCGCAAAAACGTTTCGACGCCCTCATGGGGTGGTTTTTCAGACGTATCGATATAGAGGTCTGTCGCAAAAGTGTCACGGAAACACCTTTTTTCATATTTACAAGTCCTGAAACTTACTTATGGGGTCACGTGACCAATTCAAGTGAAAATGGCGAGTTGTGTTTGGACGGAGGAGGAGACGGAATATTTTTTACAAATAATGAAACAGAAAATTTTAACAACCATTCTTGACAGCAAACAAACGTAAAAAAAAAAAAAATCTTGCGCGGCTTATGCGCTTCACAATATTCAATGGCAACACCTGCAAATCGCAATTGTACTTTGTCAAAATTTTAGAAACATCGCTTTTATTTTGCGAAAAACTTTAATGGGAAACGCAGCTAGTGTTTCCAAACGGAGTCATCAAAAGTGATTCTTTGATTTCTGGTGTTTCTCCTCCAGGGTTTCTGGGTGTGCAGGTGGATGGAATCTGCTTTTCTGAGATTAGCCAATATTCACCCCTGCAGCATCAGACCCCCGGGGGCCCTGACGCTGTTTAGATGAAGAGTAATATGGCTGTGGATGAAGATGAGGAGGAGGACGAGGAGAACGATGAGGAGGAGGGGAGATTGGGTGCAGTGACAGAACGATGTGCATCATCTGACTGATCTTTCCCAGCTTCCCTCACGGCGGCAATTCCACCTGATAACGAGTCTTCTGTTAGTGAGCCGTCGTGATGCACGATACTTCCACAGATTGGATTGAACCTCAGGCTAACTGATGACTGGCAAGCAGAAATGAACATGGCTGAGTTATAACATATGATAGGATGTTTGCACAATTAACTACAAGCAACAAGCGCCAAAAATAATGATTATAATATATAATATATCATGGAAAACAGAATTTAAAAATAGATTAATTATGACTTCAGTCTTTCAATGAGAATAAAATCTAATGGTCCCACATCCAGAACAGTATATTTAGCCCTGTGTTAACAGCCTCCACCTACAATTGATGCTCTGTTGCAGTGGTTCTCAACTGGTGGAGTCTTAGGACCCGCATTTGTTTCCTTATAATGAAATCATGACCTAAAGTTATTCCTTCAAAAGAAACTGCTAGCCCGCTTTGTAACATGTCTAGTAAACTATTGAAATGAATTGTGTGTCCTCCAAAATAAAAGATTTGTTTTCTTTTTTTAAGGGAAACTGCCCACAAAGCCCAGTCAAAACAGCTCCAAAACCCACCTTTGGGTTGCGACCCACCGGTTGAGAAACACTGCTCTGCTGGACCTTCCACATGTTTGCCGAGGAGACAAAAGCAAGTTGGTCTCATAACGCCTGGCTGGGGGCGGGCCCACTAACCAGGCAGAGGCATCCTCCCCCCGTTAGACTCCTCCCCCCAGTTAGACTCCTCCCCTACGACAGACTCCTCTCCTCTGTCTGACTCCTCCCCTCCACTGCGCTCAACGTGACGCAGCCTCACCAGCTCCATGAGTCACCGCAAGCAGTGACGTCCGCCGGGGCCGGCGGGTCTCCAGCTCCGTCCAGCAGTCCGTCACTCCGGCCGCAGGTCAGAGTGTCACCTGCACCACGAAACACGCACACGGTCTTTACAACGAGTGGTTGTCGTCATCTCCATCAACCTCACGCTGCCGCGGTCGAGTGCAGAGACGGGATCGTCATCAGCCCAGAAGAGTTCAGCGCTGTGGGTCAGACTGGCCTGCAATGCATTCTGGTTCCTGAAAAACTCAAATCTGAGCACGAACACAACATTCAGCGGGTCTCAGGATGCTCTGATTGTTGCAGCTGCAATATTTTTCTTTTCTTTCCCTGATTTGTCTTATCCCTTCAACAACCAATCTCGCTCTTATTTCCCCTTTGTTTTATCTTTTTTTTGTCCAAACTTTAAAAGCGCCACCTTTGTCGTCAGGCTGGAATCCGAGGCTTCGGTCTTGCCAGCTGCTTCAGTGGCGTCCAGACACATCCTGACCACCGGCAGCTCGTTAGTCGAGAAGTTTCCCTCCAGACGCAGGCGGAGCTTCGCGGGGATCAACGAGGAGCTGCGGTGGATCGCGGCGGTTGTGGTTAATTGTCGGAGTCGGTTCCTTGACAGCAGCCGGCAGGGAGATTTAGTCGGACGATGGGTAAGTCAGGGAGAAACTGAGAGGGACTGATGTCGTCGAGGCTTGAATCAACTTTCCTGCCAGGCCTCAAAAAGAATGGAAAGCAGGTTGCGAAATAAACCGTGAACATGCAAACAGTGTTAGATATCTACGAGCGTGTGTACTGGTCTAAGAGCAGCGTTCCTATTGGCCAGCGCCGGCCGACCTGTCGGAATTAAAACAGCTCGGCAATGGCGTTTTCATTTATTATTGATACCACTTTCAAGACTTTGCTTGAACATTCCGTGACAAGTCAACTATTTCAAGGTGACCTCTGACCTCTCCCTCACTCATCACTCGAGGTTTCGGGCAACACGTCCCGCGTGCCTGACATTCCATATGGCCGCGGAGTTTCTACCTTTGACCACCTTCCTGGCTAAACATTACTCGTCTCCTGCTCTCACAGCCCCGGCTCTGCCGCCTCCTCCCTCTGTGACGGAGCATTTTGTTGATTTTGAGAGCAGTCAGTTGGGGTTTGGAGGGGCTCGTTCGTCTCTTCCGGTGGCGGCAAAGCTGGTTCCTCAGCGTGGAGCTGAGAAGAAGCCCCGGGAGCGGCGGTGGGCTGTCGTTCAAGAGTTTTTACCCACACTGTCCCTGGGCCGTCTTCTTCTTCTCCTTCTTCTTCTCCTTCTCACTGATCTATTTCAGAGGCTTGCATAAGCGCAAGGGCGGCTGAGTGCCAGTGAGCCAGCGGTGCAGCTGAGTGAGATTTAAGAGCGGCGACGGTGAATTTGTTTGACCTTTTTGCGAGGCGCACGCCGAAGGTCCGCCTCCCCGGCTTGGCGCTGCATTAACCTTATCTCAGAGCCGCATAATAGCCCATTGACTGCTACCCGTATCCATCCCGCCGCCGCCGGTTCATTTGGCTGCTGAAGCATTTGGTATTTTTATATTTATTTTTTACTTTGGCAGGACAGTTGGCTGTGGCGCGCCGCTGGCGGCGTCACAGCAACGACTTTATATGCAGCTGCTTTGAAGGGAAAGATGCACCGATACTGGCGATGACGGCTAGATTTGTTGGGGTTTTTTTGTTAAGGTGAAATCAGAGGTTCAGGTGAGCCAATCACATCCACCCATCCATCCACTCCTTGATGCAGAACAGTTATGAAAAGAAAGAGAAGGGGGAAAAAGCATAGAAAGCAGCGCAGGTTGAGGTGTGAAAATCGGAGTCAGCGTGACATTCACAAAACCGAGCCGCTGCTGATCAGTGTGGCAGCTGGAAACAATTTAACCGACACGCGGCTGTTTATTAGCCCGACTCCTGACGACGACGTGTAGGCACATAAAACACAGACAGACAGAAGCTTCTCTGAGCCCGAGTTTATGCCAAAACCAGAAAAATCACATGTGTTTTGCTGTCAGGATGCACAGCACGTCTGTTAGCGCCCTTAATGTGTTTTATCTGCATGTATTTATTTTTTTTAAATTAGTGTTTTAGAGCTTTAAATAGTCACATCGGGACTGGATGAAATGATAGAAAATGGATGGATGGATGGACAGATGGATGGAAAGATGGATGGATGGATGGAAAGATGGATGGTGAGATTGATGGATGTAAGGATGATGTATGGTTGAATGGATGGAAGGATGGATGGATTGGATGGATGGATGGATGGATGGTTGGTGAGATGAATGGATGTCGGGATGATGAATGGATGGATGGATGGATGTAGGATGATGAATTGTTGATGGATGGATGGATGGATGTAGGAATGATGAATTGTTGAATGATGGATGGATGGATGGATGGATGGATGGATGGATGGATGGATGTGGGATGATGAATTGTTGATGATGGATGGATGGATGGATGGATGGATGGATGTAAGGATGATGTATGGTTGAATGGATGGATGGATGGATGAATTGATTGTTCGATGGATGGAAGGATGGATGGATTGGATGGATGGATGTGGGATGCCTCAGCTGGATGAGGTCACTGAGCTACAGAGACATTGTGAACCTGCCATTTGATAATGTCAGTGGCTGCTGGTCGTCTTGTCTTCAGCGAATCAAATCGAGAAATTCCGTCTGACATTTCTTTCTTTGGTTTGATGCTCTTCCCATCCGGAAAGAAAATTGCATTCAACTGTGTATTTTTTTTAATGCATGTTTTAGATTCCAATTCCCTCAGGGAGCAAAACTGTTAAATCTGGTTAGAAACCATGAAGGTCACCTGACCACCTCCTCCCGCTGCTCCTCCACCACAACAAAGCCACTCGGACCGAGGCCTAATTTGGGGGTTTAATGCCATGTATGCGAAACGATTTGTTTTATTGTATGAAAACAGCACTGACGCATTTCTACAAACGAGCGGTAATATCAGAGATCAGAGGTCAGACACTGCATCGCTCCGCGTCGTTGGCTTCGAAATGAAATAAAAAACCAGTGGCAGCAGTTGCTCCGCCGAGAGAGAGATAGAGAAAGAAATAAAAGTTTGCAATTTGACGAATTACATCGCTCACTGCCAAATTTCCCAAATTCCCTCCCGTCATTTGCTTACATGTGCAGACAAATAAGCTCAATGTTCAGAATGTGAACTTCTGTGTAATCCTGAGAGGGGAATGCCGCCTTTGCCAAAATCATAATGAAAAAGACACAAATCCACCTTCCGAACAAACATTTTGAAAGCGGAGCCCCTGGAACGGTGAGAAAAAATGAGAACTCTTGTTCATTGGAGATAATGATCTCGCACACTCGAGGCCGTTATCTCATGTACGCAAGATAATTTGCTTGTGCGCATCGTAAATGTGTTGATGTCGGCGATGGTGTTCTCGCCGTTTAACCCGAAGTGAACTCATCCTGCATGTGTGACGCGACTCAAAATGACCCCTCAGGTTTCATTCTTGTGTTAGCAGCGATTGTTTTGAGTTGATTTCCTGAAAAAACAGCTTTAAATCTTGTCCCAAACTCAAAACAAAAAAAAAAAACCTGATTGGCTGAGTGAGTTTTCTGCCAGAGTTTGCAGCCATGGCTGCAAGATACAGAGATGCATTCATCCATTTATTTATTCAAAGTCTCATCATTGAATCTAATGAGCGCACAAGAAAGAGAGGGGAAAAAAAACAGAAAATGAATAATTTTTCGTGACTTCAGGGGCTGCGAGTGCGCTGATGTGATGCGTCAGCGCTACTGCAGGAGTCGGCGCCTCATCTGCGGACCTCCTGTTGAATCTTAATGCGCTGCTTTAAGGCTCCGAGTCCGGCAGAGGCCTCAGGAGAGCAGAGCTCCAGCTGAGGCCCCCGGCAGGCCCGGCGAGGATCAGAACCTCCTGTGAGAATGACGGCTGCATTTCAAGGGAGGTTTTAGCGCTTTTAACAATTTCATTTTTTTAGCCAATCAGAAGAAGCAGCAGCAGCAGCAGCAGCAGCAGCCCACGTTCAAGACAAAGAATAATGACTTAAGGACAAAACAACAGTTTAAAAAATGATTGTTTTTACTCTTCAGGGCTGGTGTTTTTTGCAACCGGCACACAGTTCAATTGCGACATTGAACCAAAAAAAATTACAAAATTCTAAGATATAGCAAAGGATTTGAAATGAAATCTTTCTTCCTTTCTTCACGCCCAGCATTGATAGTTGTCGGTAACCTGCTAAAATTTGATAAATATAATTACTATTTTAGAAGAAAATGGACCTACATTCAATCCGACACAGTGAAGAGAAGAGCTGCAGTCTAACTGACAGCTGTTCTTATAGTATTTTGATGACGTGATGTAAGTGCTGCGCCCGTCCGTCATTCGTTGGTGCTGCAAGCTGTAATTTAAGCAGCAGCGACCTGCTCGTTGTGTTGTGTTGCAGTGCCTTGTGTGGTTTTGTTTTCAGCCTCCTTGGAGACGGATCCGTCCTCCTGCTCTGACTTGGAACAGAAGACGGTGCCTTCACACGCAGCCAGCAGTTATATGAGACAAATTGCTGCTACGCTACTCGTTAGGCTTTGACATTCGGCATTTGATTCATTAACGAATGACAAAAATCCTGCACAGCAAACTGTGTCGATGTGTGCCTACTTGTGTTAAATTGACATCTACAGGAAGTGGTTAAAAACGACCAACAGTGACACCACCAACCTTTGTCTACCGTTTTGCAACACAATCTGTTGCGGATGCAGGGAAATTTTGCGTACGGCGCAGACTGTTGTTGCGTGACACACAATAGAGCCCTGAGGAGGTGTGTTGTTGCGACTTGTGTTGGTTTCCAGGCCATCCTGTCCACCGTGGACAAAACCTGTGAACTGGGTAGTGAGCTTGTCAGCGCAAGCTAGTCAAAGTTGTGATGCTGCTAACTGTGTTATCCCGCTAACGCATAGCAAGTCAAACTTTTAATGCGAGGACTCGTGTGTGTGTGTGTGTGTGTGTGTGTGTGTGTGTGTGTGTGTGTGTTTGTGTTTGTGTTTTTGTGTATGTGTTTTATCTTATCCCCAGAGTTATTTATATTCCTCGATAAGGTCCATCCTGCCTCCCTCTCTCCCTCTCTCTCTTAGCTCATCCGGGCCTGAAAGTGCATCAGGAAGGAGTCGCTCATCTGAGAGACGTAAATAGATGATTCATCCCAACTTACTTCTTGCTGTACATCAGTGGCAGGCATTAAGACTGAGTTTCTTCAAGAAAAGAGAGGCAATGTAGGGCGGTTAGCGGCGGCGGCGGCGTGACTCGCTTGAACGCACCACGTCATAAAGAATCCATCTCAGAACTCTGTTTGTCGTTTTTTCCTTGATGGCTCATCTTATGTAACCATCCCACACATCAGAGTCGGGGGTTCAGGTGGTGAATGTCTAGGAAATTTACCACCCGATTCTCAGTTAATGTTTTGGAAGAATGGATTCCCCCAGCGCCCTCGAAGGGAGGTGAGCAGTCCCAGAGTGAGAACTTTATTCATAAAAGGGAAACAGGACGGTGCACGGCGGCCAGCTGGTCGCCTGACTGATATCAAGGCTGCGGAAAACGTTTTTGCAACTCGTTTACTCATGGTGCGTCAGTCAGCACTGAATAGCAGCTAACGCTCACCGCTGGACGCTAACAATAGCGGAGCGTGCGAGAATGCCAGCTAGCCAAAACCGTTTAGTTAAGAGGGAGGCAAAATAGTATAAGAGCGCCATCTTCTGGCTTTAGTGCTATGCTCATCGTTGATCACTTGACAGTGTATATGATGTAACGCCGATGGTCCCCTTGTATTTGTTCTGCCACGGAGGCCTGCTCGCTGTGATGGCTGCGCAGGCACAAAACTACGACACCTAGTGGTGAAACAGTAGCACACTTGGCCACTTGGAGCAACAACACATACAGGCATCTCCAACCAAATAGCAGCAGTGTTTAGACGCCTCATTTCTGGTGGCAGCTCTGTGTTCACTAAAGGCTTGCTATCTGAGAAACCGCAGGGTTCCCTGTGCTAACACTGCATGGGCTGTGTGCAAAAATGGGCTTGAACATTACAGAACGACTGAACATCATTCATCATCAAAAAAAATAAATACATCTGGACTCATTTTGTAGCATGTCCTCCCAAAAAACCCCTCAGTATAAGGTCTTATCTTCAACCACATTGTGTTTCAAAATCATCCACTTGATGCATGCAAATAATAATAGGGGAAAAAATGCTCCCCTCTTGTGTCGCACTGCCAACCAATCACCACTGCGTCTCTCTCACCCTCTTTCTCTCACTTCCCGTCCATCTATTATAGTGCATTCAAATTCCTTTTATGCTTTCCATCATAACGTCGGCCCCCTTCCATCCTGGCTGATGAAACAGGTGAGAGAGTGCAGCTCCCCGTCCGTAAGTGGCCCCGGTGCCACCTGTGCCCTGCTTTCATGGGAGCATCAGTCCACAGACACACGAGGAAGGAGGGCAGCTCTGTGACTCAACCCACAGCGGCTTCAAAAGGAGCCTCGAGGGAGAGAAATATCTCAGTTCATACTCCCACGAATTTGTCGGGAACGCGCCACCCCGGTTTGAATTTAGGAGGTTCTGTGTCTTCCTGCAGGGGAAATTTCATTCACACACCAACGCAAGGCTTTTTTATTAATACATCTCAAAACTAAAATATATATATATATATATATATACATATGATAGCAACTGTTTCTTCTGTTTCAATGGCAAAAGAAAAGGTGTGTGCGCGCGTGCATTTACATAGTAATGCCTTTTTGTAGGACTTAGGGTCCGAGGTTCTGAGGTTCAGCATCAGGAGGCGCAGTTTCAAATTGGCCTCCGGCACGAGGGGTTGGAAAATATTCCTGGAAGTGTGCCGCCATCGAGTGGACATTGGCGGTACTACTGGTTGGCAATTGCCAACCTGAAGCAGCTTTCGAACTGGGGGTTTATGAGTGCAAGTGCAGGCGCAGGTGGCGCCAGACTAAAAAGTTTTTCTTTGTTTTTGTGTCTGCTCCATCTTTGGATTATCTGTTGATCAAAGGTTGGTTAAGTTTGACCGTGTGGCACCTTGATCACCCCTGTTGTTTTAAAACTGATATATTCAAACAGACTGACAATATTAACAATAATAATGCAGTGTTTGCAGGTTGGTCCAGAGGTAAAACACTCCCATCCTCCCTTGGTTCGTCTGCTGTTTATCCATCAGCAGTGCGACAGCCTGCAGGAAAACAACCCTGCTGACTCTTCAACTGCTGAGAATTAAAGGATCTACCTCACCAGCTCTGTAATTGCTCAGGTAGAAAACACCAACTATTGTTTCGGAGCGGGAATGAGCAACTTCTTCCCAGACGGAGCATTAAGAGGATCAGACGGATGATCATCCGGCACTATGAGGCGGTTAAACGGGCACGTGTCAGGGTAAAAGAAGAAGAACCGGGGCCTCAGGTCATCACTCTACACAGTTCAAGCAGGGCCGCCTGGAAGCACTGGATATTCTTCAGGAACTGGCTTTTGCAAAGGTATTTCAAATTTCTGGATGTCATGAAAATATCTACATCACCACACATTCCCAAGCCCTCTCTAAGTGCAGCAATGAAAACATTATTTTATCAGCCAATCACCACAGCAGTGTCTAGTCTTTCACTGGAGTCTTTGTCCTCCGACTTCCACTTCCACTTCACTGCATATTTTTGACAAGGGGAATGTCTGTCATCTGATCTAATTTTTCATGGGCCGCGTCGTTACCAGTAACAATTAGAAATATTTCAACGGACCATCGCCAGAGCTTACGTCGTCACTGCCTGAGCTGTCGATTGCTCCGCCTCCGCCTGCTAGCAGGTTTGGTCAAGCAGGCTCCTCATTAGCTGATCGCAACACCATGTTATGTCAGCTGTGGCTCGGCCTCTCGGCTAGTTTGGACTGCTTCCTTTTTTAGCAACAAAATGTAGTAAAACTGAACAATAATACTTTTAGTTTCAATAGTATTGAATCTTTAAATACAATACAAAAAAATATTGAATACTGTAATACGGCTAATTTGGGGAACTTAAATAATCCTTCAATTTCTACTTCAGTAAAAGTACTTTACTGAAGTATGCTTTTACTGAAGTCCGGGTCTCCGGTCCATAACAGGTTCATTCAGATACAAGAACACAGATAAAGAACACTGACGTTGATCAAGTGGCTTTTGTATAATGAGAGACTTTATCTGTGATGTGGAGCTGGTATCTGGTCAGCAGGGGGAGTCTCACTGGAAGGTCAACAGCTACCGACAGTCCACAGGTAATATAGGTGGTCAGAAAGTAATTTACTGCCACTCCAGCAAATCGCTCCATCCTCAAGCATCCGGCCTGGGAACGCTGCTCCTGGACCCGTGATGACGCTCCCGGCGACCCAGACTTGATTGCACATCTACCTGAGCAGCAGGTGGAAAACACAAGAATGTGCTGAAGCCCTGAGCCTCCACGGCTTAAAGGTCCAACGTGCTAATGAGAGGACGGTTGACTGGAAATATTAGCGTGCAGCTCAGATAAACACTGTTGGGGTCGCTGACCTGCATCAGCGGTGAGCACAGCTGTCTGAATCATAAAAAAACAGAAATCATTACCTTCGGTCTGCACTGGAATAGATAACAGTGGGATCTATCAGGGTTAGTTGGATAAGGTGACCCTTCTTGATTTCATTTCAGCTTTTAGTAATGCCTGGTTCAGAAAGCCTCACGATTGTCCAGGAGCTGCTGGAGTTGATCGTTGATTTAAAAAAAAAAAAAACAACAGTGTGCAGGAGTGGAAGTTCTCCAGAAATTCCTGCGTTTATCTTCTCCTCACCTTGGTGCCCCATGATGAGAACTGCACTGCCCTCTTGTGGCAGGTCCTCTCTCTTTGATCAGGGTTTTCTCATCCTTTTTGAATATAAATTAGTTATACATTCTTGGGATTTTTCATGCAAATCTGGGATTTTTTTTTTTTTTTTAATCAAAATCTTTGTTTCATGTCCAATGCATATCTACATATGCACTACACATAGACAATTCCCTCACTCTACTTTCAGAGAGTTCTTCTCCCAGGTGTCAACACTCCCAGCCAGGTGCTGGCTCCGTCCCCTAAGACCACCTTAGTTAAATTTTACTTTGGTTATGCTGTTTCACTGGTTTTTTTTTTTCTTCTAGAAAAAGTACACACAAATATATTAGGCTTAACTCAGCATGGTTAAATTCAATTCCAAACAATACAAATATGACAAACTAAATTAACCAGAGTGCCACAACATTAAGATTACCAAATGTATGAAGCAAGAACATACAAAGAGCACAGTGCCATAACACAGCCGCTAGGTGGACGGCTGCAGGTGTAGTGAGAGGAAGACACACCTGCAGCCACTCATATTTATGGCTTCCTGTTCTTCCTCCTCCTCTTCTTGTTCTTCCTCCTCCTCTTCTTCCTTCTCCTCTTCCTTCTTCCTCCTCCTCCTCCCGTTCTTCCTCCTCCTCTTCTTCCTTCTCCTCTTCCTCCTCTTCCCTTGACTCTTCACTGCAGCCTTGTCTTTGACTCCTTCCGAAAGCTCTAACAGAGCATCAGTTTTTTCAGCAGGAGGCAGCAAACAGAGGGCTAAACCATGCGCTGCTTTCCGGAGATCCATATGTCTGTGTACGTTTTGTTCTAATTATGTTTTAATGCTCAGGTCAACTTTTTTTTTGTTCTTTCATCTCAACAAGTTTCTCTCTGGTTAAATAAAGAACACGGATTGATTGGCAGTTGGTTGAACTGCAGCAAAAATGTTGAGAGAGACGAGCGAAAACACAAATAATCAAAAACGATAACGACAGCAATCAATCCTGAAAACGGAACGACGCGATACTCCAGCGCGTCGACCTCCGACCTAATGAGAGCGCCAGCGGCAGGCCTGATGATGTCAGCGGGGAGGTGACATCAGCGACACGCTAATCGACTCTCCATTGGTCACGGTGGATTGGCCCTCCGAGCGAGGGAGGCGGCCGAGCGGCGTTCCCACAGTGACGCTCGTGCCCTCCTCACACATGCCGCACTGTCTCTCTCTCTCTCACACACGCACACACACATATCGACACACTCACACACACGTTCTAATGGGCTCCAGACACAAACCCTCCCTCGCCATCCCTGGTAACTAGACACCTGCTCTCTCCGCCGCTCTGACTGACAGCCGGCCCCGGACCCAGACTCGGCTCTTCCTAATTGGATTTGCGAGGCATCCTGCCGCAGGCCTCTAATAGTCTCTTGTAAACCACTTCAGGCGAGCTGCGCACCACTTCCTCCCCGGCCTGAGGATAAGGGACCTCCTGAAAGGCCTTTTTGGCTGCACAACCCCCCCGATTCCTCCTGAGATATCCCCCGCTCGTGTAGATTTTTAGGGACTCTGACAACAATGTCAGAGCGACGGGACATATGAAATAAGATAAGAAAGAAGGGGGGAAAAAATACAGGGTTGAGCAAGCAGAAAGGCAATTTCAGGAAATTTCTCCGCCTCATTTGTTGGACAAGCTGGTGTTTGGCTTTCAGGACAGACTTTAGGAAATTGTGTTTTCGCCCTGTCAGGGTCCCAGAGGGATTTCATCAATGATCAACAACTCTGCTTGAGTTTTAGATAAACATGTCGTCTGGTCAGCAGAATTTCAAAATCTCTTTCCCCCCTAATTACATCTTCTTTACAAGGTGTCATTTTCAGGGGAACTTTACAGGCAAAGCATTACTTTAGTCTTTTTTTATATATATATAATTAAGTTTAAAATGAACAACAATGTTGAAATAACTCATCATCTTATTATGTAAATATGATGATGTAATGAAACAATAGAGTTTTCGTACAGAGTCCTACATTGCGCCTGTACCTCGGCTCACCACTAGAGGGCTCCGGAGCAAAATTTACACGGCCGTCTATTTGAATGGATTCCATTCAATCAAACCTTCGCTGCGGGATTCCGGCGGTGAGGAAGGGAAGATCCGGACACCTGCTGGTCACCTCACCTGCTCTGCTGTGTCCCTCTGTAGACCTCCACATGGCAGGATATTTATCCCTCTGTTTACAGCCTCCTGTTAAATCTGATCCTTTGAGGGACAAAAACAAGCCGGTCTCAGAGGGCGGAGCCAACACCGGACAATGGGGTGTTGTCACTGACACCAGGGGGGTATCAGTGCCGTTGGTGACGCCACAAAGGGGAGATTTTTCAGTTTGTTTTTTGAGGCAAGTACAAGAACCAATAGACACAGACTAAGAAAACACTGGTGTAAAGATATTTTGCATTGTCTGGTTCCTTTGTAAAGCAAAGGTTTTGTTTTTCCTTCAGTGGGCTCTTTTATTATGACCGCTGGCTTTCTTGGTAGTTGATGGGGGGGGAACAAGTTGCACAAGCTCTTCCTCCTGCCAGTTTGGAGAGTCTGCAGATCATCAGCATGTCGCAACACAAGACGTGTCGACTCTGGGCCGCAGTCGCATCAAGTGTCAGATCGACTCACGTCCGCCGTTGTGTGCGTCCGTCCGTCTCGCAATTTATTGCTTCACAATCCTCCACCAACCGAGCGTTATGGTTTTTATTCCCTTCGTTTGAGCAGAGTCCCTCAGCTGTTTCGCAACAGCCTGCAGGTCGTCCACACTGAATCAGGTCCGGCCCGAGGACCCCGAGGGCGCGTGAGAAACCGCCTCGTTCGCTAGACAAGACAGACAAGACGGATGGACGCCGAGCTCAGCTATCTATTTCACATGAGAAGAAGTCGTAGGACATCGGCGTTGAGGGATTAGAACGTCAACAGCCGGCAGACAGCGAGCGCACAAGTTGCGCCGGGGAACAGACGTGACCGCCGCCTCCATTTTTCAGCCGCCTGCTGGCAGAGCGTTTGATCTGGCCGCGATTTCTCCACTGTCAACAGCCCAGTACACGCACGCACACACACACACAAACACACACAGGCCTGTCCTCCCCCAATGCAAGGAGGGAGTGCGGGACGCTGGACGAAGGGGGGCGGCCGGGGGAGGGAGGTGGAGGCTTGAGGAGCTCTTATATTAATGGGTGCGGTTAACCTGAGGGGGTCAAATCCATCCGAGGTGCTGATGGATCTGGTCTGCAGGAGCTTTCCCCGCTTCTCCACACACACACACACACACACACACACACACACACACACACACAGCGCGGACTTGGCTTTCACATCAGTTTCCAGTCGCTGGATCGTTGCGTGATGATCTCAGAGAGCTTGACTCTGCGGGTGGAGGGGAGAGAGAGCCAGGATGCTGAGAAGGTGGGAAACTGACTGACAATGAGTCATTTAGTTTCCCACATAAGAGTCTTAAAAATAAATAAATAAAAATAATAATTAAAAAAAAATAATACTCTTAAAAAAATGGTCCTTACAGCTGGACAGTGAGGAAACGTTTTCCAGCTCTGACAAATAAGACGCAAATAGTCAGCAGTGGCTTCATGTTCTTTTTTGTTTGTTTGTTGTTTTTTGTTTTGCTTTTTAAACTAAAGTTTGCCCCATAGCTCTGCGTCCTCGCTCTTAGAGAATTCAAATTAACCCGGTCACCTTTTGATTTGATGAAAATTGTTTGAGCCACATTACAGTCGTCTAAAAGCTACCGTCTAAAACTAAAACTAATTCCAACACACCAGAATGAAAAACAGGGGGGTCATGAGCTCTTTGTGTTACTGGCACGCCAATAAACACACCAAGTACGAAAGATGACAACCTGCTCGTTTCTAGATCGACTTTCTACATCAAAAGTCGAATGCCTCTGCAGACATGAGAGCTAGTAGCCATCTTCCCCGCTAGCTAGCGCTAGGCACTGAGAGTTTGAATAACTCGGGTTTTGTTGGAAGCGGACCGACTGAATTTAATTTATTGAATCAGGAAATGTTGGTAATAAGGCCCGCTTCCTTCCATTTATGCCTCTAAATCCACCTAAACCAACGCGACTGACCATTAAACCATTATGTTGCTACCGAGCTAACGATTAGCCGCTGCTTAGAATAGACTCCCTCTAGGTAGTTTTTTTGTGTCGAATGAGACAAACCTCAATCTGCGTTATGCTGGAGAGAGGTCCGCTGCAGCAGACAGGGACTGTGCTCCTGGACGGCTGAGACCAGGAAGTCGCCTCAGGTGGAGCCCAGCGCCGCGGCATCTGACACAAGTTAGGGCCTAATGGAATCAAGCCTACCGTGGCGGCTGCTCCTCGAACCGGCACGCTGTCCATTCCGCCGTGATCTCAGAGGGATGACGTCAGAGAGGAGATTGGCTCTAATGAGCCTCCCAGACAATCTGCGGCCCAGAACTTCAGACGCGCTCTGCGTTACTGACTGTGAAGTTTTATGACCGCATCCTTTAAAGAGGGGAATTAATTTAATCTTTGTCGAAATATGTGTCATTCCGCAGCTGCAAATAGTCCCCTGGAAAGCTTCCATACCTGTTGGCTAAAATGAACGGCTCGGCTCACAACTTTTATCAGTTTTCAAAAAAAATAAATAAATAAATAAAAATTTCATTTCAACTCTTTCAAGCTGTCGGATTATGACATTTTCTTTCTCCTGTCATTTCTCAAACCGTATTAGTGAGAGTTAATTGTTTATCCAGCAAATAAAAATCTAAATTTCCATCATGTTCTACCCGCAGCTATGTCGATGGAGGTTCTGGTCACATGTTCCAAACCATGTGACCATTCCGGAGTTCCACAGAGGGAAAGAATTCCACACAGTGCCGGTAAAACGGGAACCTACAAGAGGCCGAGGGAAAACGCCACACATCTCCACACGGCTGCCGCGGTGAAATCCAAGAGTCTGGAAGACTGAGAGAGACGGTGAAGTAACTTTGTAAAAACTCAAAGGTGGCCTGCAATATCCACAGCATTGTATGATATTAATTTGTTTGTTTGGGAGTTTTATTGTCTTATTTTGTTAGATGCTGTCAGGAATTTTTGTTTTTCTAAAAAAACTCCGGATGATTACTTTCATTCGCTAATCAAATTTAGGAATGACTAAAGGGGCGAGATTTCCCCTTCTTTTCAATATTTGTTTTTCAATATGATAACATTATACATGACAACATAATAAAAGCATTAAACCAAACTGCAAGAATTAAAAATGAAAAAAACGGGGGGGCGCTAGTGAGCCCGGATGGAGTAAGACCTATTTTCGAGAGCTCCTCTCCTTTCAACTTTTATTTGTTTAATTTTACCGTTTCTAACCCAGTTTGCTCGACAAGATACCAATAATTGATTTTTATATATCACCCCAAGCCCACTTGAGACACAAAATGCCGGATAAAACTAAAAATGAGAGAAAGGAAAGGCCCAAAACCAACGTGCCGAGGCCAGCTAGCAGCGTGACTGCGGCTAGCGACACCGACGCGGAACCTCAACAAGTCCCTGTGACACAAATGGAAGAAGCATTGAAAAACATGCAGGACACCATACTCGGAACGATCAACACCAGGTTCGACCTCCTGGAGGTGAAATTCGAATCTCTCCAATCCTCTCATAACCTTCTTGTGGGTCGAATGGATGAGGTTGACACGGCGGTCACCGACCACGAGACCCGGTTAAGTACTGCGGAGGACGCCATCATCGGTCTCCGTAAAGAGTGCGCCTCTCTCAGAAGCAAGGTAAATGACTTGGAAGGTCGCTCCAGGCGCAACAATATTAAATTCGTTGGCATCCCCGAAGGAGAGGAGAAGGGAAACCCAACCGAATTTGTGAGCACTCTCATACCTAAACTTCTGGGCGAGATCAACTTCCCGAAGCAAGTGATTATCGATCGTGCCCATCGCTTTCCACTACCCAAACTAACAGAGGTAGGCTCTGGATCCACGGTCAAACCTCGCACCATTATGGCTCGTGTCCACCACTTTCAAGACAAAGAAAAGATTCTACGCCTTGCTCGGCAACAGCCTCTCAAGTTCGGCGCGAACAGGATTTTCGTTTTCCCGGACTACACAGCGGAGGTGATGGATCAGCGGCGTGGTTTCCGGGACGTTATGGCAATCCTGCGGGAGAGGAAGATTAAACACAGTTTGCGGTTTCCTGCCAGGCTTCACGTTCATCACAACGGACTCCAGAAGATATTCACCTCTCCCGGCGATGCGATGACATACATCGGCACCTTGCAACAGGACACTGGAGGTGACTAGACGCGGTCTGTTGGGTTTTTGGACTTAACAGTTACGCTACAAGATTCACATATTTCGGTTGGTGTTGTTGTGGTTGTTTTTTGTGTTTTTTTCTCTTTCCCCTCTCTTTTAGAGCAAATTTAGATATCCAACTATATCATACGGTAACGTTTCGTGAGCTCACGCTCACATCTGGCTGTGTTAAAGGTAGAGGAGCAGATGACCTGTTTAGTTCATTGTTTGTTTAGCTTATTAGAGTCGTGCTTTAGCCACACGCCCGGTGGCCCTCTGTAAGTATATGGAGGTTAAGACACTTCATTTGGGGAAGTGTCTTTGGGTGGAGGGTGGGGTTTATCGTTTTGTTCATTTTTGTTCGAGCTGCCTAACGTTTTCCACTTACTTGTCATTGTTATTCTTTGTCTTTTGGTATCACAGAACACTATTTTTGCACATTCACAATATCCATGTCATTACCTAACGTTGTAAATCAGACAGTCATGAGTACAATTTCACTTGTCTCGTGGAATGTACGAGGTCTTGGTCATGCAGTTAAGCGGGGGAAAGTCTTTGCACATCTAAAGTCCCTTAAAGCAGACATAATGTTTTTGCAAGAAACCCACATAAAACCTACACAGCAGAGACGTTTAAGAGCTAATTGGATCTCTCAACTCTATCATGCACCATTTTCTTCTAAATCTAGGGTGTTGCCATTCTTTTCGCAAGAATATTCCCTTTCAATTAGCTTCAGCAATTACAGACCCTAATGGCAGATATATTATGATAACGGGAAATATTAACTCATTCCCTGTCACCTTTCTTAATGTATATGGTCCAAATACAGATGACCCAAATTTTTTTCGCAAGGTATTTGATTTAATTCCAGACCGTGGCACCACTAATCTAATCATAGGTGGTGATTTCAACTGCTACCTTGATCCATATCTTGACAGACTTTCCTCCCGTGTACCAATAACAATAGCATCTACCCAAATATTGAATAACCTTGCCAAATCTACAAACTTGGTCGACATATGGAGACTACAGCACCCGACAGACAAAGACTATTCTTTTTTCTCACATGTACATAAATCGTACACGAGGATCGACTACTTTTTGGTGGATGCAAAATTACTACCCAACATTGAAAACACTAAATATCATAACATCTTAATATCAGATCATTGTCCCGTCTCGCTTCAGCTAAAACTTGACCTTCCAAAACAAACCTATTGTTGGCGTTTTAATCCATATTTGCTGACTGATCAAACATTTATAAACTATATCTCTAATTGCCTTAAGGAGTTTCTTGAGACCAACGATACAGGTGAAGTGTCAGACTGCACGCTTTGGGAAACCCTCAAAGTTGTCATGAGAGGCCACATTATTTCTTTTGAAGCTTCAAAAAAGAGGAAACAGCGGCTTCGTTTGGTTGAAATTGAAAATGCACTTCCAACCCTTGAACAGGCCTACCGAGTCTCCCTTTCTCAAGAGGATTACAAAAAGATTTTGAATTTAAAATATGAATATAATCAAATTCTTAGTGAAACCATTAATAAACTTCTTCTAAAGGTCAAACAAAAACACTTTGAATTAGGTGATAAACCAGAGAGGCTGTTGTCGAGACAGCTGAAAGGTGCCCAGGCAAACCGCGCCATCTATAAAATTAAGTCTAAACTGGGAAATTTGCTGGTTAATCCGAAAGAAATTAACTCGTACTTCAAAGATTTCTATACAGATTTATACACAGCTAAATCTACTGCCTCTGAGGCAGACATAAGCCACTTCCTTGACTCTCTCAACCTACCAACATTTGATTTACCAACTAGATTGGAACTTGACTCAGACTTCACTGAAGCTGAACTAGTTGAGGCAATCAAATCCTTTCCCTCAGGAAAGGCAGTTGGGCCAGACGGCTTCGGCTGCGAATTTTATAAGACATTCAGTAAAATCCTTGTCCCACTTATGCTTAGAATGATAAAGGACTCCACTAAAAACAAAATCTTTCCTGAGTCACTGTATGAGGCAAATATTTCTCTTTTGTTAAAAAAGGGCAAGGATGACACAGAGCCTGGGAGTTACAGACCCATTGCTCTCCTCAACTCTGATCTAAAGTCGATCAGCAAAGTTTTAGCTAACCGGTTGGGAAGACATATTTCATCAGTTATACACCCTGATCAAACAGGGTTTATCCCTGGCAGATTTTCATTCTGTAATGTTCGTCGGCTACTTAACAACTTATACACTGACCATCCAGATGACCCTAGAGCTGCTGTTTTGGCCCTAGACGCTGCCAAAGCCTTCGACCAAATAGAGTGGCCCTTTATGTTTGAATCTCTTAGAAGATTTGGTATTGGTGAGGCTTTTATCTCTTGGGTTAAAATGCTATATCTCTGCCCAAAATCCTCCATCCTTACCAACAGTGAAAAATCTAAACCCTTTAAGTTACACCGTGGAGTCAGACAAGGTGACCCCTTGTCACCTTTACTCTTTGACATGGCACTGGAGCCGCTTGCAATAGGGATCAGGAGCCACCCCCTTATCAAGGGCATTAAGATAGGGAACATAGAAAGTCGTGTGGGGGCTTTACGCTGACGACACTTTACTATACCTGGCGGACCCGGTGCTGTCCATTCCCCTCTACTTGATCTTATTGATTACTTTGGCAAACTCTCTGGTTTTACAATCAATTGGGGGAAAAGCGAGTTCATGCCCTTAACAGACAGTTTAGACCAACGCTTTCTTGATACTCTACCTTTTGCAATTGTAAAGGATCACTTTACATACCTAGGGCTTAAAATACCCCGTGATCCTAAGAATTTATTCAAACTTAACTATACTAATGCACTTTTGCAGCTTAAACTTAATATAGAGAAATGGAGAATTCTGCCGCTATCCTTGGTTGGGCGCATTAATGCAATTAAAATGGTGGCTCTCCCAGGTTTCTATATTTATTTCAAAACATACCACTTTTTCTCACCTCAAAATTTTTCAAACAATTAGATTCAATTGTCCTTCCTTTTGTATGGGGTTACAAGGCACATAGAATATCAAAGGACACTTACAGAAGCCTAAGGAGGAGGGTGGATTCGGCCTTCCTCACTTTAAGAATTATTACTGGGCAGCCAATGCCAGGGCCATGATGTATTGGCAACGAATCCCGTCTGGCGAGACGTTCAGCAGCCTCCCCATTGGCTAAACATCGGCTACAGCTGTAAAAGGCTCCTCTCTTTGTTCGTTACTTTTCGCTAAGACAGAATCCCTCAGGATCTAATTTGCAACAATTTTGTATTGAGAAACTCTCTCAGAATCCTGAACCAAATAAGAAGTGTTAATAAGTTGCCAGTTTTATCTATACACACTCCTATATGTAACAATCATTCATTTCTACCATCTCAGACGGATAGAGTGTTCACGAACTGGAGACAGAATGGACTTCTGACCCTTAAAGACCTATATATAGACAACTGCTTTTCGTCATTTGAACAGCTGAAAACTAAATTTGACATTCCGAATTCCCACCATTTTAGATATCTTCAAATTAGGCATTATGTTAAAGGCGGATTTCTAAACTTCATTACCATGCCAACAAGTTGCCCTTTTTATGATCTAATGCTGCTTCCTCCCGACTCCAGGCACCTAATATCCCGCTTTGTATCACTGTTCTCCACCTCTGCGTCCACACGCATCACCTCAGAGAGGCTTGGTCGAACGAACTACAGCTTGATGTGTCTCTAGATACCTGGAATGCAGCCTTGAAAGGAATTCATAAATGCTCCATCAATGTCAGATACAAATTGATTCAGTTTAAAGTCATCCATAGACTTCACTATTCGAAGCTTAAACTGCATAGATTCTACCCAGCAGTTTCTCCACTGTGTGATAGATGCAAGGTCGCAGAGGGCTCTCTATCACATCTCTTCTGGTCGTGTCATCAACTGCATATGTTTTGGTGTGAAATATTTCAATGGTTTAGTGTAGTATATGATTTCGTCATTGTTCCTGACCCAGAGCTGGCTCTGTTTGGATGCTCAGAGTCCTCTAGCAGTTATCCATCTGTGGTACGTAAGGCGCTAATGCTTGGTATGGTTGCTGCAAAGAAAATGATTCTCCTGGTCTGGAGAACCCCTAACCCTCCATGCTTCAGAAAATGGCTCAACGAAATGACAAACATTATTCAGATGGAAAAGATACGCTTCTACAGATCCAATGTGAAAAACAAATTTTTGGACATTTGGGGTCCGTTTATTGACCATCTCAAAAAATAGTAATCTGCAAGTTAAGTGTGACCCTATGGTGAAAGTTCTGTAACCCTGATCTTGTTACAACAACTTTTATGTATACTTAACACCTTTTTTTTTGTATTTGGCAGCTCCGTGGTTCTGTGTTTTGTTTTAGTTTTTCATTTATTTTATTTTTATATTTTGTGTTGTCTTTTGTTTCTTACTTGTTGTGTTGTATAAATATAAATCTGAAAATTCAGAAAATAAAATATTTAAAAAAAAAAAAAAAATGAAAAAAACATTGATTTTAGGTTTTACATTGGAATCAGGTTTTTCGTTTGGTTTTCTTTTGTTTTGCTTCGTGTATAAAAACTAGAAGTGCATTTTTTTCCTCCTCTTGACTGTCAGCTGAATACTAATCTGCTCAGTTCAGGGAACAGCTGAGCTGCAATCCATCACACCGAAAAACACTTCCAGCTGCAGATTAACACACATTTGTTGCTGCTGTTACTTCACTGGCCTATTAAACTGTCTATGTTCAGCTAATACTAAATAAACCGCGGTGTCATTCTTTTTTTTTCCTAGGATGACTGAGCCGATGTTTCGGCGGCTTGTTTTCTTTCTCTTGGTTTCCCTGACAAATATGAAACTCGTCCAATTTTATACGAACAAATTCTTTCAGAAAAGACAAAAAAAAAAGGAATAGAAGCGCTGCGCCGGTATCAAGTTAAATTTATTTATTATGATTCTGTCAGTTAAACTTAACACAAAGTGCCAGTCGCTTCCTCTGCAGGCGCCCTGAACCCGAGGTACAGAGCAGAGCAGGCGACGGGTCGCGGAGCTTTGAGGCTAAGCACGCACACACACACACACACACACACACACGCACACGTTTTGCCGCCATGCTGCTCATCTTTGTCCTGAGCGCCGTGGACGGCCAAGAGGTGTGGAACCAGAGCGTTTTCACAGTGCCGACAGGAAGCTGTAGTGGTTGGGAATGGGGTCTGGGACAGTTCAGAGACCCTTCCCCACGTTTTCCGAGAGCAACAACACGGCTCGCATCGCGTTCCCCGGTCCTTTGACCTCCCCAGCAGAGAGGACCGCAAAAAGAAAAAGACCCATCATCAGTCGGGAAGCCCGGGGGACGTGACTGGAGTTTTGGGGGAGGTTGGAAAGTGTTTTTTGACCTCGGTTCAGTTCGCCCTCTGCAACACTCTCTGCATCATCTGTCCTTTTTTGGGTCATCTTGACATTTTAGAAAATGCAAAGACTCAACTCCTGATGCGTGTTTCCATTTTCCTTTTTGCTGTTGTTGTTGTTGTTGCCGTCCCCATGAAAGTCCTCAGTTCCAGTCGAACTGCGGGCGACAAAAAGACGAAAAAGAAAAGAAAACTACCGGGTCAAGAGTTCAGACTCCTGCCTCCTCCGCCTCCTCCGCCTCCTTCGCCGCGATCACATGGCCCAGGAGATGTTGGCGGCGTGCTCCTTGGCCTTCATGCGCAGCACGGCGATGCTGGACGTGCGGCGCTCGAACTCCGGCTTGCTCTCGAAGGCGTGGTGGTGGCCGTTGGCGCCCGGCGTCAGCAGGGAGTCGGCGCTGAAGAAGTTGTTGAGGGAGACGTGGCCGAACTGGCTCTGCTGGTTGGGGAAGCCCACGTAGCCGTGGTCGGCGCCGGCGCCGGCGGCCGAGCGGGGCGAGTGGGAGTAGGAGGTGACGCAGGGGGGCGAGCCCCGGGGCAGCATGCAGGAGGAGACCACGGGGGCGCCGGGAGTCGGGCTGGGCCACAGGTTGTTGGGGAGCTGGTGGCAGGAAGGAGGCAGAGAGTTGATTAAGTCACACTTTCAGTGTCTGGAAAGTTGCACAATGTGTTTGTCTGAAGCTTTAAACACACAAACAATTCACATAATAACACCAGAGTCATTTCGGCCCACAAACAGGATCTTTAAAATTAGTAGGAGTCCTGTATTTTCACATTTGTTCATTGTTTATTTCTAGCTTTAGTCTCAAACTTTAGCTTGAAATAAACTAGCTCTAGCTAGCTCTAGCTAGCAAAAAACTCTACAGACCCCCACAAAACTGCACATTTAGCCCTCCGTTTACAGCCTCCTGCTAAGACCCACGCTCTCCAGGACCTTGCACATGCTTAGAAGGGAACAATAAAAGTCCTTTCTCATTGGGGCGGAGCCAACGGCCGGCTGAGGTTATTGATCCAGGAGAGACATCGGTGCCCTTTCTGGTGTCTCAAATTGCCGATCACGCACAGATCATTTTCAGGCAAAGCAACAGGTTGCTCTGCAGAATGTGGGACCTTTGATATCTGCACACTGGGTACGAAACCGCAGCAGAGAAAGGTCCCTGTGAGGTGACCTTTGTAGGCACGGAGGTCACGACAAACATGCACTCAACGCGATGCTCCCTTGTCAAGTCAGAGAGGCTCGGAAGAAAAAGACGCAGAGTTTTAACTAAAAATAACATTTGCACACATCAGCCTTACGGGCTCCGTTGCATAAACATCAAATTCGGGGACAAAAATGGCAACAGAAATTACGCAAGTGGCATTTTAAAAAACGTGTTTGATTTAGCGACTGAATCGGTTCAAGTAGAATTCCGTCCGAATTTCTCCTCGGGCATAATCATTTTTTTAAGGTTTATGTCTTGTGTTGGCTTTACTTACGCTAAAACCGAGACTGTTAATGTTTGCGACCCAAATCCTCAGAATGGCCGGTCTTCAACTAACTCCAACCCTCGGAGGAATGGAAACACGTGACATCTCGGTCAGAGAGTCGGCAGAGAGAAAAACACTGGCTGCCGTGTGTTTGTCCGGAGCTCTGCTGCCTCGCCTGCCGTCTCCGACGAATCAGCTCAGCTTCGCTCGCTGTGACTCTGACTCACTGGTCCAGAGCAACGCAACCATCCACAAGGTTTTGGGCTTCTTTCGGGGGGGATTTTTTTTTGTGCTGTTACCTAAGTTTTCTTAAAAAAAAAAAACAACAACCCAAAACTGAGAAAAACCAGCTACCGGTTTCAAAATATTTCCCTACTTCGCATTTTTGGCCCACAAACGGGATCTTGTAATGACAAGAACTGGGTTTGACCTTTGACACCTTGCAGCACAAGGCGCAGGCGCTGCGCATCGACACCTCCGCGAGTCGAGAGACGGCGACAAACCCAAAAGCAAAACCTCCGAAAGCTGGAAGAATGCGGCGGACCCCGCCCAGCCGCTGCCAGCGGACCTTCAGCGACACCCTAATCCCACGTCGCTGTGAGGAAGGGCACGGCCCGGCGTCCAGGGCCCGATCTATCAGAACCATGTGCGAGGAGACAACATCCATCCACCCGTCCACCACTGTTTTCTCCCCCAACCTTTGGTAAAAGACAAGCTGTGCTCTGTGGAAGCTCGAGGAAGAAGAGAAAAAAAAAAAAAACCCTGAACAGACGCCCCAGTGAGAAGCCGCCCTCAGAGCATTTTTGCGACCCAAATCCCGGAAGGCTCTCGCGGAGGCCCGACGTCGGCCCGGCTAGAGAGCGCTGACACCGGGCGTCTCTTCTCACCTCATCTTGGACTCGACCTTTAGTCCGCAACAGCCGAGACGGATGCGTGAAATCTGATATAAGGCCCATTAATCCGGCCGCGTCACCTCGCCGAGGCGCTCATCAGGGCTGCGCCTCTTATCTGAGGACGGCTTTCATAACAGGTGATGAATTGAGCGGCGCTGATTCACGCAGATAAAAGCAGCAAAAGGGGGGGGGGGAAAGGGGGGAGAAAATCCTTCTTTCAGAGGGAAGGAAGGAGACGAGAGGCCGCCGCGAGCGGCCGAGCGATCGATCTTAATTCCCACCAGATGTCCCTCAAATTCCCGCAGAAACACTTTGCAGCGATCAGGGCGACGCCGACTTGCCTGCGTGTAGCCGTCGGTCCGCGGTATCACCGACAAATCGTACGTGGCCGCAAAGTGAGTTTTGGCTTGCTGGATCTGGCCGTAGCGCTCCCGCTTCCTCCACTTGGCCCTTCGGTTCTGGAACCACACCTGCCAGGGTCGACACGCAGGGGTCAGAGTCGGGGTCGGTAGGAGCAACGCAAACACAAATAGAGACGATGGGGGAGAATACTGTGTTGTTGTCCCGGGAGGGAAATTTGTCTTGAGCTCAGAGGCGCTCGCTGCAAACGTCAGCGAATTATAAAAAGTTTTTTTTTTTGTTGCAGAAATACATTAACAACATTAAAAAAAAAAAATAGAAAAAGAATCTGTCTTTCAATCAACAACAGCACTCAGTAGAGCAATGGAAATTCTGGGGAAAAAATAAAAGCATCAATAACACATTACTTAAATTACTGAGGTTATTTAGTTTACAAATACTAAAGTTAGCCAAAAATAATCTTAGTGTTTTTAAAGTGACTATTGTACTAAAGGAAGTTAGAGCAACCTTTGGCCGCAGTAAAAAAATAAAATAAACTAAAATAGATAAAAAGTAGCTGCAGGTGCTTAAGACAAAATACATAATTGTGCAGTGCTTTAATTAAAAACAGGAAATAAAATAAAAACAGTGAAAATATTTCCAATCTTGCGTATTTTTGCTAGTTTTTAAAGAGCAGATGTGACAAGGCTGCGGTTTACGCGCGGCTCCACTCCGCTTTCTCCTCAACCTGAACAGAAAAGAAAATAGTAATAAACAATACAAATGTGGTCTCGTCTCCTACCTGCACTCTGGCCTCCGTCAGCTCCGTCCTCATGGCCAGCTGCTCCCTCACGTAAACATCCGGGTAGTGGGTCTTCTGGAAGACTTTCTCCAGCTCCTCCAGCTGCGCGCTGGTGAAGGTGGTGCGGTGCCGCCGCTTCTTGCTGCTCGACACGTTGCTGTCGCACTTGTCGCCCATGTCGTCCAGCTCCGTCTTGTCGGCCCCGCTGGTCACCGGAGAGGCGCGCAGCGGGCAGCAGCTGCCGTCCATGGACCGGGACAGCTCCGTGTGCAGCGCGTCCTCGTCCGCCTTGTTGGGCGCGCCGTAGCCGGCTGGAAGGATCAGGAGCGGGCGGGATGGAGAGGGCGGTGTCGTTACAGCGAAGTGCAGCTTGACGCGTTAATAATGAAAACTCAGAAAATTTTCTGGTCACTTTTATATGTCATTTTTCTCATAAATTCGCGAAAGATGTTTGGTGAGCACTAAAAAAAAAAAAAAAAAAACCCGGACATTCACAGGACAGAATGGACATTTAAACATGTCAGAATTTCGTAAACAGAACCTCAGACAAGTTTTTTTTTGGGGTGGGTAAAATAGATTACGCGATGACAAACGCATTCCGGCAAACCTCGTCGACACAAACAATAAACGAAACAAACATAAACCCGAAGGCAGATTTTACGCACCGTTCTGGTCTCCGCACGGGGAGGAGCGAGGCTCGGAGCTCTGCAGCCCGAAGGCCTGCGCGCATTTCGGGGAGGACTTGGTGAAGTACTGCCCGCCGTCCAGGCTCTCCATGACCTGGTCCATGTAGTAGTCGCTGCTCTTCATGACCTGGCTCTTCAGCGCGAACTTCTCCTCCATGTACTCCATCATCGTGAGCGCGTTTTCTGTCTTTTATTCTTTTCTTTTTCTTTTTTTTTTAAACCGCTTCCAACATCGAGAGAGAGCGAGTGGAAGATCGAAACGCACCGAGGCCAGCGACGACTCGTCACGCAGTAATTGGCCGGTGGAGAGTCTCGCAGCGTCTTTATAAGACGCCCACAAGGCACCGAGGTCCGCGCGCTCAGAACCCTCCCCTCGCAACTCCTCCCACGTCCCGGGGTCCCGGGTCCAGAGCCAGGAGCGACTCGACCCGCAGAGGAAACACTCACGACGGACTTTAATTCGAAACATGTTTGCAACGGCCGCGATGAGTCCGTCGTTTATCTCCGGATTAAATCAGAGCGGGATTAGATGTGACTGCCGGGATCCTGGAGGAGGCTGACGGCTGCTGCTCAGTCGTGTCACTTTAATCCGGGGGAGTAAAATCACCGTCTCATTACAGTGAATAAATGGCCCAAAGCAGACCAGCGGATTCCTTTCTGTCTTTCTTTCTTTCTTTCTTTCTTTCTTTCTTTCTGTTTTCATTTTCTTCTTTTTCCTTTCACTTTTTACATTGTTAGAGTTTTTTTTTTTGCAAACTGATTCGGAAACAAATGGAGAAGCCCTAGTTTGTTGAACCTTGAAGATAATTCAGACCAAGGGCTGTCTGATGGTAAAAAATAAGAATGCATTTTGTTTTTGTAAATTGGAAAATAGTGTATAAAAATCTGTCGTTGGCGTAAATTAAGTTCAAACGTTGTTTTGATTTCTTTGATTGGTCTTCTTAAATAATTGTGGTCAATTATGCAAAATTCAGTTTTATTTTTTATGAAATGTGAATTTTGGATAACAATGTGTATAAAGAAATAAAGTGATTTTTGGTGAGGGCACCTTTTTAAAAAAAAAATTGAAATTGAGAGAAAAATTACTAAATCAATTGAAGGCCTGCAAACACTTTTAATAATGAAAAAACTTTTAACGACCAATACAGTCATTTCTGGGTTGCGCTTAAGACCGAGCTTCCAAATAATAATAATAATAATAATAATAATAATAATAATAATAATAATAATAATAATAATAATAATAAATTGTTATTCTAATATAAGTGCGATATTTGTCTTTTCAGGAATTTTCCATGGAGTTAAATCTTTTGCTAAATTACTGCTAAAACGATGACAATGACTATGACTCCGGAGTGCCAAAAATTACATATACGCTGTAAAAATATATGTGTAACCTATGAAATGCAATATTTGGACTATTTGAAGAGTAGAAAGAGCGCCGGGCGACAGCAGACACACGGCGCTGGACAAACAGGGGGAGCAGGAGAAGTTTCTCCGGTGTCTCCTCGCTGGAGGAGTTGCGTTACCGCCCAGCGGCCTCCAGCCTCCACCTTCCACCTCCACCAACCACCTGCCATGCGCGCCGGGGCCGGCGCGGCTTTGACTGGGGTCAGTGGCTGTTGCCTTGAGCCGCGGGAGCAAAGATAGAAAATAAACAGGGTCGCTGCGCAGCGCCCTTCTAAAGACCAGCTCACACGCTGAGGAGAAAATGTGAAAAGTTCACTGCGGCGGGATGGAAATTCCTGCCACACTGGAGGCAGCGGTGGTCGTAGGGCTCGGCCACCTCCTCCTCCTCCTCCTCCTCCCCCTCCTCTTCCTCCTCAGGCCTGCAGCATGCACTCAACTTCACCTTTCAGCAAAAATGAAATGAAATAAAACAAACTCTGAGGAGCCGTCAGAGACGCAGGAGTGGCAGCACGTCACCTCCCTCGGCTCCTGGCTGGAGAGGATTCATTCCTTCCAGTCCATTTCTCCGAACGACACCCAAAACACTTCAGTGATGTTGTTCCGACCAGCGGAATGCCGCAGCGGGCGCAACAACACAGCAGGAGCGAAAGCAGCGCCTCGCTCCGTGGTTTCCTTTTTCATCCCCACATTTTGTTTGTTGTTGTTGTTGATTTCTCAGGCATTTGTGTTCCCGTGGCAAGACTCCAGATCCGCGCGCCACAACGTTTTCGTCGCAGCGAAGCGATGCAGGTCGCAAACAAAACATTCGCCCCTTCATTCTGAGCTCGTTCTTATTTATTACAACTGCGGAGAGAAGAATCTCGCAGTCTCGCTTGAGTTCCGAGGAAGTTTGTACAAGTTATCGTTTGTCTTATAAAATTATAAGACGAGAGCAAAGTTTAATTAATAAGGAATCTTCACATTTTTATTATTTACTTATTATTTACTTGCTTAAAATCTTTATATTTACAGCAATTAAACAATTCGATTTACATATATTTTTTTTCCTCAGGTCTAGAGAGTAGCCCTTCCGTGAACAAATGAATAATTATATAACGAGGATATTGCTGTTTTTTAATCGTATAAAATATGAGACTATAAAAATGACTACCGGGAAACGTCTCGTGTGTTAGTTCAGAAAGTTTCCACAGTTCAAATTTGAAACATTTTAATAACACAATGTCCTCCTCAATCATTTCTGAGAATAATGCAGATCTTTCCCAAGGGCTAAATCATTTCTGCTCATTCGAGTTATATATATATTTAGGTATCTAAATATGTACTATTTTGTTTCTAATTGTATGACTATTTTAAATCTATTAAATCATCATAATCATTAAACAAATGCACATTTATGCCAGTATTTTTCACGTGCATTGTGGTGCAAAGAAAAACGTTTTTGTTACTTTTTAACAGTCCAGTTGTACGATTTATTATTTACTGTTTTTTTTGTCATTTATTGTACAGAATTTCACTGAAAAATAAAATATTTTATTTACATTTAAATATTTATTAACTTCATAATAATCATTAATAATAATTGCACAGACACAAAGGCCACAATTACTGCAATAAGCATCTTGACATATTGGTGAACAAAGAAGCAGAATTTTGCAAATTGTCACGAGTGTAAAAACTGTCTTTATTTCAAGGCCCAAACTGTCTGTTATACAAACGTCTTTATTCCTCTGGTGAATGAAGTGCATTTAACGAAACAACACCAGCAGTTTCAGGAACCAATATGAACTCCTCCTAAGCCTTTACAACTTTTGTTGAGAGACAAGAGAAACGGGCCAAACCATCATCCAGCTGACTGGAGCCCGGCTAGCGCCGAGCTAGCCGCTCTGACCAGGACCTTCCTCACCCTGCCTGAAGGTGCAGTGGAGCTCTGACTGCAGCAGGGCCGCAGCGCGATGCTGCACGTCTTGGTTTACATTAAATTTAGCCGTAATCCAAAAGGTAAACAGAGCCGACTTGGCCTGCCGGATGACGACTTTACAGCACAGCTTCAGGAGCCGTGAACGTCAGTCTGATCACGGGCGGGGAGCCAAACAAGGTGTCGAGGCGGAGAGCTGCTGCATCGTTAACCAGCTCGGCCTTACAGAGGGTCGATGGACCTGGAGAGAGGAGGAGCAGGAGGAGGAGGAGGAGGAGGAAAGAGCGAAGGCCGCAGCGCTGAAACGCTGGGAGTAAAAGTTTCGCTGTGGCTGCAGCAAGAAAACTGTCCCTTCCGCTGGAAGAGGAAAAAACGGTCAAAGGCAGGAGTGAATTTGTGGGACTGTGAGGGGAGGCGGTCAATTTGTCTCCTTTCAGTTCCAGAATTCACCTCACTTGAGACTTTTTGCATCGTGTTTTCGGAAATCTTGCAAACCAGGTTTTTTCTTTTAAAAAAAAATCCGTGCTACAAAGCAGAGTTACGTTATTTGTTTGTTTGTTTTACAAACTACAGATTTGCGGTGGTTTGAGAGCAGAAGGACAGAACAGAAGAACAGGTTTACAGCGAACACTCAAGAAAAAAATTCTTGGTACCAACAAAGGAGCAGCTTGTTTAATCCGATGCTCCCGGTCACAGAGCAGCGAGTGTTTGGGCTCTCAGTCAAGCCTGTTGCTGGGCCGGGCAGGAGAGGGCTGTGTGTGTGTGTGTGTGTGTGTGTGTGTGTGTGTGTGGCGAGGTCTTCTCCTCTCTCTGCGTGCAATAAAGGCCCGGCGTCCTGCAGAGAACCCCCCCCCGCTGCTCTTAGGTTTCACAACAAACCCCCCCCCCCTCCACCCCCACCCCCAGAGCGTCCTGGACCACCGCAGCTCCACCGCACGCCATCAATATTCCAACCCACCACCTCCACCACCTCCGCCAGTTCCAGACCAGCTCCGCCACCGCCTCCATCAGCCGGTGCAGAGTCCAAACGCCTCCTCCAGACGGGTGCAGCCAGAGAAGGCAGGAGTCGCGCTGGGCTGGCTGGAAGCGGCTCCGCGGCCGCCGCTTGTTTGTTTTGGGCCTTAATGAGGTCGTCACTCGCGGGCGAGGAAACCTCAGAAACGCTTCTGCAGCTCCGGCGACGCCTCGGCCGTCTGTTCCGAAGTCGGACACACGGACGAGGCCGCGGTGATCAGGGGCGGGAGGTAAAATAACAAAGCTCTAATTCCAGCGACAACGTTTGCGGACGAGAGTCGAGACGGAGTTCCGTGAGCGGCAGCCGCGGAGAGACATTTCAGATCTTTGTCATCCTGCTGAAACTGGCTCGGACCTTGCACACGTTTGGAAGGGAGCGAGAACAAGGCAGAGGTCACAGAGGTCACAGAGGTCACAGAGGTCACAGAGGTCAGGGCCAACACCTGGCTGAGGCTTCGGTCCAGTCCCATTGGTTCCCATTTTTCCACCTTCTGCAATCAGTCACTTTCATCTTCTGCATCCGGCTATGACGGCGTTGAGTTTCTGGGCCCTTTGTGACATCACAAAAAGGCAGATTTTTTTTCCCCACATACCGAGCAGAAAAGTGCATCCATGCACTTTCAGGAACAAGCAAAAGAATTGTAGGATGGGAACTTCACTGCGTTTCCTCCGATGAAATAGACAACATCCCGACACGTGCACGCTGCAGCTCCGCCTCCTCGCAGCTATCAACGTGCAGGCCGGCGGTGCTGCTCCGCGCTCCTCGGCGTCGGCTGGACCGATCGGAGATGTTTTGGGACTCGATTGGTGCTGGGCTGGGTTTCAGCTGAGCAGCTGCAGGGGAGACGTGTCGTCACTTCAAATCAATAAGAGGCATCTCGTCATGGAGGGAAGCGGCTGTGACACGCCGGCAGGTCACAGGGATTTTTTCAAGGCGGACGCGTCGCGGAGCAACTCTGCGGTGGGATCCAGAGGGAAGAAGCCACCGCCACCGCCGCCGCCGCCGCCGCCGCCCTCCTACTTGTGGACCTTTCCCCTCTTCTTGCCTCCTCCCCAGCCGCCGCTCCACAGCACCGGCTTGTCCCGGAAGGAGATGCGCTCGCTCCTGGAGGACGGGGCGGACGTAGTTTGTTTCGGAGACGGAAGGTTTTCTCCTGAGTGACACGCAGAGGGGAGAGAAACTGTCAGGATACCAGAATAAAAAGGACTGAATTCCACAAAGTTTAGAGCTATTTCAAAAGAAATGATTTCTTGTATTTTTCCAAAGTTTTGCATGCCTCTGTAATTTTTGTGGATTTGTGATTTTCTTAATGATGATTTAACTGGATGTTTTCAGACAACAGCTCTAATTTGATCTAAAACAGCAGCTTTATGGCCATAGAGCAAAAACAACCTCTGATTTTCTTTAAACAGTTATTTCTTCTACTCCTGATTCTGTGATTCTTTTAAAGATAAAATATTTCACTCTCCTTCCACAAATAAAGATTGAAGCTCATATTGGTTACACAAAACACACAGTGTAACGCATTATTTGTGAACTAGACAATAGAAAAAAATGCCATCCTGTTAACAAATTAAAGACTTCGTTTTTTTTTAAATTATGTCTGGAAAGGTTTTAGCATTTTGCTTATTTTTCTAAAAAACAACTGTACTGCTCTTTAAAGAACACTGAAACCTTATTAGTCATTCAATGGTTTTCTCCTTGCATGACAAATTAGAAGAACAATCATACAGGTGTAAGTGCTCTGTCAGCTCCACGGATGCAGCACTTGCACCTGTGTACAAAATGCACAGAAGGTGAAAAAGTGAAAAATAATAAAAAAAAAAAAACAACAGTCATAAACATAAACAGACACTGTGTGTGAGTGGAGGGTGAATTGCAAATGGTTGAGAGCTGCCGGGTTTGTGAGTGTGTGAATGGTGGAATGATTCTTTGAATGACAACCTCTCCATCCGTGGCTGCAGGAAAACAAATCTGAGCAAACAGGAGAGCCGCTGGGGGGCTTCAGGGGCCCCTGGAGAGAACAGAGTGGGGGGAGGGGGTCCTGCCACTTCACCTGGGGGATCAGTGCAAAGCTTTTCAAACAGGCAGAACAAAGGCGGCCTGATGTCTTCCACGTGTCGCGGCCGGCCCTGCCGTCGTCGCCGCCGCCGCTGTCACCCGACACAGGGAGCCAAGCAGCAGGAGAGGCTGCCGGGCCGAGCCGAGCCGAGCTGAGCCGAGCCGAGCCAGGCCCCACTGCTGCTGCTGCTGCTGCTGCTGCAGAGCCATTTCTGCACTGCCATTACTGCACGCTGTAATCTAGAATATCCATCGTAAGCAAGCCAAGGTTTGGTTTCAAGTCGCTCTCCCCGTCGCCTGAGTAAAAACGCCAATGATGAAATAAAATAAAGCAGTTTTCAAGTGTTTATTTTCGGAGCCTGCAGGCCAGGTTCCAGTGACCGATCAACTGTCCCCAAAATGAAAACCAGGCAGCCACCTCCAAGCACGCGACGCACTAGTCCGGCCGCGTCAGACGATCCGCCTGGCCCCGCCCACCGGCAGCCAAACAAATTGTTTTCCAGCATTTTTTGCACCCATTAGAACAGCACGGCGGAGAAAATCGGGAGGATGGTCGGGGAGTTGGGGGGGGTGTTGTGGGGAGGGGGTCCGCGGGCTTAAGTGGTTTCCTCTGCGCGAGCCTTTGGAAATATTAGGAGGGCCTGCAGACGCGGCGAGTATCGCGTTGCATCAGAAGGCTGCGTGGCGCTCTGCGTCGTCGTTCCTGCGCTAGAGAGCTTGAGGGAACCTTCCCCCGCATTGAAGTCTGGCTTTGATGTAGGATCGCCGCCTTCAGAACAAGAGAGGGTGTCAAACTGTTTGATAAATAAAGTTGGAATTCTCTCTCTGTCAACGTGGGCTGAACGTGGAAAGATTATTTTGGTCTCCGACGTCTCTTTCGTCGCCATTTTCAGATGCGGCTCCGCCGTCCTGGACCCCAGTGGAGACGCATCACTTGGTGAAGGTTGTCCACATATCAGTATAGATGTCCTTAAAAATGGCATATTGAGTGTGAACGTGTGTCCGGCTACTGGAGGGATTGACAAGTTCCAGTTTGAAGACGCTTCTTCTGTCCATCGCTGAGAAAAATGCCAAAGGTCCCATATTGTGGCTTCAATAAGAGGCGTTTGATCCTCCCCTCACATGGTTGGTCATGGAAGCCAACAACTTGTACATTCTCCTATTCACCCTCCACTCTTCCATATACTAACTAACAGGATGGCCAAAACCTCCCTCAGGATCGGGGTTCAGTTTAGGCCTTATTTTGGATTACAGTCATTCTCTGCCTACGCTCCTCTGGTGGCCAATGGTGTTTTCCTCCCTCCTTTAGTGGCCAATGCCTTTGTAAAATGCTCTATTCTCGGCATTAGGAAGTTTAAAGACTTGTATATTGCCATTACTTTTGCTTCCTTTCAACAACTTTTGGACAAATTCTCAATTCCCGAAGTGGATTATTTTAGGTTCTTACAGGTCCGTAGCTTTGCCCATAATACATTCCCCATGTTTCCCAAGGCACCTGATGACCAGTGTTGTTGGGATTACTCCATAAAAGTAGTCCAACTACTGATTACTGATTACTCCTTTTAAAAAAAAGTAATCTAATTACTACTTTAACTGCATTGTTTCATAAGTAATCAATTACTAATTACTTTAGTTAAAAAAGATAACAGTTGAGAAGTCGACAGTTGTTTCCTGTACATAACGTACAATGAAGCACAATATTCTTTGATTTAGAAGAGATGAACTGAAAATAATGTTTGTATTTCCAGCTGTCAGACACAATCGCTGGTTTTTCTTTTGGCGTCGCCATGCCTGTTTTGGTGCGTCGTCAGATATCAATGATGTTGCATGCAGGGCTGCATCATCAATCTGCAACATCATTGTTTTCGGGTGTTTTTCTAAATTTCAGACATTTTGTGGATGATAAGACATTTTTAGCTTGCAAAATATTTCAGAAAAGTAATGGAATCATTATTTGATAAAGTAATTATGATATAATTACCAGTTTTGCCACAGTAATCCTGTTACATTACTCCGTTACTAAAAAAGTAATTTAATTACAGTAGTGGATTACTTAGTAATAGATTACTCGGCAACACTGCAGATGACACTGTTTTAGATTGCTTCTTTACACCTATCTCAACTCTAAAAGGCTTAATTTCGCTTATATACCATCAAATGAACCTTTTACATCTAGAATCACTAAACTCTATAAAGACCTGTTGGGAGGAGGATCTGGGGGAGGCAGTTTCAGAAGAGATCTTAACACCAATCTTCTATCTGTGCCCGACACAGTCTGATTCAATGTAAAGTGTCACACCGTATCTATTAGACTGAGGCACAGCTTGCTAAAATGTATGGGGTATCACCAGCTTGTGACATGTGCCTGCAGTCTCCTGCAAACCTCCGGCATATATCCTGGCTTGACCCGTCTCGCTATCATTATTGGTCAGAGATTTTTAATACTTTATTCGTGGTGGTTGGAGCAGAAATCGATCACTGCTTTATTTGGAGTTGCACCTTTAAGTACCTTCTGTCTGCAGACTTGAAAAAGATCTTGTGGCCTTTGTGGCACTTTTGGCTAGAAGACTGATATTGTTAAATTGGAAGTCATCTGAGCCTCCCTACTCATGCCCGCTGGATCAGGGATATTTTCCACTTTCTCAAACTGAAGAAGCTCAGACTTGTGTTGCAGGGATCCTCTAACAAATTTAGCAAAATACGGGGCCCATTTTTTTTCACTTTATTAAAAATACAAACATCTCATTTACTCCCGGCTGAAATGGCTGAGTGTTTCCTTTCGTATTGACTGTCACTGCTTTTCTTTCTAACGATCTTATTTGTTAGCTGACTGATGTTTGGTTGTTGATTTTTTTATTTATTTATATTTTTTATTATTTAATTAATTTATATTGTGTGTGTTCTTTTTCTCTCATGTGTGTTGGTTCAGGTTATGGTTCCTGTGTAACTGTTCTTTTTTCAGGTTTTTCTTATAGCTGTTTATATGTTTTGTTTTTTTTTCTTCTGGAAAAACCCAATAAACAAAGTTTGAAAAAAAAAGGTGCCATAGAGTAATGCTTTCCAGAGTGTTACTCATCATTCCGGGTAGCCAGGAGTAGCATCTGTGGGTGATTTATTGGCCTAAAATTTCTACACATTCCACAAAACTTTGTTTCTAGCCCTCTGTTTACAGCTTCCTGCTAAAACCCTGGTTTTACTTTTCCTTAAAGGTCCCACCTTGTCCCTATTCATTAATATTTTTCATCCGACACCCAAGAAGGGAAGAAGAAGCTTCGTAACAAGAACTACACTAGAACTCAACGGTGCTCTATGAAACAGCTTATTAGCCCTGTGTTTACAGCCTCCTGCTAAAGCTGACCATTTGTCAAATCTTCCACAAGTTTAGAAGGGGAGGGGGCAAAAAAACAAGGGGGTCTCAGACCTTGCTGGCGATGAGGTCACTAACCTGTGAGAGGTATTAGGGCACTTTATGACATCACAAGGGGCTGATTCCCAGAATGAATGATTTATTTTATCATACGTGTTCTGAAGAATGAGGCAAGCGGAGGAGATAAACGTCTTATTTAAAACTGAGGCTAAGTACAAGGTCTTCTTTTCTGGGAGTTCAGAGGGGCCGATTGCTGTTGAATGACTGCAGTTCAAGTGAATTTCCTCCTTTGGATTCACCCAACTGGCCTGACAGTTGACAGTTTCTGAAGCCCTTTCCAAGTACATGAGTGTTTTCAATCCTCCCGTCAAGAGATGATCTCTCTTTACACACGCAGTCATATTTCAATTTGGCCCCGGACAGCTTCGCTAAGTGCTGTTTTCATCCGACGGGACAAAGACTCCTTTCCTCCCGACGGTCACAGCCGCCAGTGGGTCGAGCACGGGGACGCCCCCGCTCCTGCTGCCCCCTCCTCCCTCACCTCCACCTCCTCCTCCACCCACCTCCTCTTGCTGCACCTCGTGAATATCATTTCGCAATCATCATCGGAATCCAATTTGTGTTCGTTAGCGGCGGACAGTGCCGTCCCTTCTCTGGGACTCCTGAGCCTGTTTAAAGTGGTCATCTGCTCTGTGGCACCTTTGTCACGCTGCCTCCTGAGTCCTGCCTCAGACAGGCCTGACACAGAGGCCACCCATTCTTCCCGCTGAAAGACTTTTTTTTTTTTTTTCTTCCCCCCTCTTCCCTTCGTTTCCTGTCAGGGGCAGAAATTGACTGCGCTCTGTCCTCGGACCAACCTTTTGCCCCTCCCGACACCCCCAAACTCCCCCTGCTTTGGGATCATGTGACCTGAGAAACCTCTCTGCACATGCAGGTACGTACAAACATACACACAATCTGTACTGGATATGTACAAAATTAGAATATATATTTTTGTTCAGGTACGAACACAACGGATGAAGTTGGGGCAGATGTGTTGTTTCTGGATTTATACGTTAAAATGAATTTTCTGTTAGTGTTTCAATAGGGATGCATTTCCATTTGGCATTTAAGCTTAACATTTATTTATATGAAGTAAATAATAATATACATATATGTATATACATATATACAGGATTATTAACATTGTGATTAATTCATTCACTGAGCTTTTTTAACTGGTTTACTTGAAATAGTGGAAATGTTTTATTCTAAGTTTTATTTTTTTATTTTATAACAGTTAAAAAAAAAATTTTGTTCCTTTCAACTAAAAAAAACCAAGGCAAGAATACTTCAAGGGAATAAAAAAAAATGCAAACATACACGTATATATGCTAATGGGAAGCATCGGTGAAAACATTCGCTGACGTAAACAATTAATTTCCCTTGTGCAGGGCGGTGGAACGTTAAGAAACCGCTCTCAAAATCAGATTTGGGGGGGGACCAGAGGAACGAACAAAACGCCTGTGAAGACTCACTTGTGCGAGCCGGCGAGTCTCTTTGAGGCTGAGTGTTCCTTTTTGGGGGCGGGACGGCTCCACCGCTGCCGCTGGCCCACGACGATCCGCCGGCCTGATTAGGGCGCTCTGCGTGGCCTCGGTCCGCCTGCACGCACAGGAACACACAGAAACACACGGCGGTGAGGCCCGACGCGGCGCCTCTCACGCAAGCAGAGATTTGGAAAACATTCCGGGGCTCTGCAGCAGCAGCAGCAGCAGCAGCTCTGGAGTCTGGACATGTGCGAGCGAAGGAGGGGGGGCAGGAGGCGGAGGAGGAGGGAGGACGACGAGGCCTCCCGGTGCCAGCAGTCGTGACTCAAACTGCCCTGTAATGGCAGCGGGAGCCGCGGCCTCTGACTTCAAAGAGCTCCGGGGCGTCGCCGTCGATTAGGGCTCCCAGCAGGCTGCCGCCCAGTGACACGGCCGGTTCTGCGAGTCAAATGGAGGAACTGCAGCCGGCTGATGCGATTGAAAGTGTCACCGTGGAGCTGGAGCAGAAAGCCCTCGGCTCCCCCGAGGCCTCAGAAAAAAACAGAAATCAGCCCTGGCTCCAGCGGGAAGGAGCCTCCAGCGCTGAATGGGACATGACTGGTGAATGTAAATACTGCCGACCTCAACGTACGAGCCGCTGCAGCCCCGGTCAGGGACTCGAAACTCCTGATTTGTAGCTCGTCGGCGCAGAGAGACTCACCACCAGCTGCACCGGGCCGCCGTTCAGGATCTGGGAGTCGATCTCGGGCAGGAACGGCGCGCTGAGGAGGGGGACACGGCAAAAACATCAGAGCCCGCGGGAGCGCTTAGAGTTCCAATCAAGCCCGCAGCTTCCTGTCTGCACCTCAGTCTCAGACCTAAACACACGCTATGTTCGATCAGCTCTGTGTGTGTGTGATGATGATGCGAGGTCACACTCGTGTCTCAGCAGTTAGTTAGCACTTTACATGTGGCCACACCAGGAAAGAATAATATCTTATTATTCTATCTAATTAATCTGACCCTGAATTGAAAGTTTTTTTTTAGCATATACACATTCATAAAATATACTAATATACACTAATATGGACACAAACATGCATATATATATATATATATATACACACATATATACATATATATATATATATATGTATATAATTGCGTTAATATATATATTAATCGCAATTAGTAAAATACAATCCATAACACGTAATTTTTTTTTAAATTGCTTTTCAAACGTGAGGCCGGGTTCACAATAAAATCAGAAGCACCGCGGAACGTAGCCCGCTTCCTTTCAACGCCCTTGTCAACCACTGGTGTCGTTCACACCAGTCACTCAAAGAAACACGGAAATCTGGTAAGTCTTCAAAATAAAATGCAATTTTCGAAATAAAATACCGCGATTGACAAATTCGATCATATTTGTGTACGTTATATTTTTCAGTATCTAAACAGAGTGCGAGTGAGATGAAAACAAACACACACACACACACACACACACACACACACACATGAAAAAGAGCAACAGAGTGGGCTGGTTATGGGGCGGGAGGCAGGGTTTTGAGTGTCTAAACACACAAACAAACAGACAAACAGGGAAAGAGCGAGAGGGCAGAGAGGAGTTGTTATCAAGTCAAGATGGACGATGTGAAATTGATCTTGACGGAAAAAAAATAGCTGTGAATAGAAGCAAACAACAGCTGAGCAGAAGCGCTTGTTGACTGTCATGGAGAAATGTGCGTCTGGTGTGAACAGGAGGGATGCGGCGTACGTCCGGTGTGAACCCGGCTTTTCGTCCCTTTTGCTAACCCGTAGTCGGCCCCTCTGACCGATTTCTGGAAAGAAATACTTTCCATTATGGGGTTAAAACTGCCTTGATATGCAAAATAACAGAATTTTACACATGCAATTCAATGCACGATTAATCGCAGTTGACTATGACGATTCTGCAATTAATCGCGATTAAAAGAATTAATCGTTTGACAGCCCTAACATACATACATAGAGAGAGAGAAAGAGACAGAGTGTGTGTGTGTGTGTGTGTGTGTGTGTGTGTGTCTTCACAGTATACATTAAAATGAGTCGGGCGGTAGACTTGCCTCTCTGAGTCGCTGTCGGTCTGAGCCGCCTGGCTGTGCAGCCACTGCTGAGTTCGCTCCTGCTTGGCTCGCTGCTCCGTCCCCTCTGCCTGCTGCAGGCCCAGCGCGGCCTCGCCCACTGCTCTCCGCACAGGACCACAAACACACAAACAACAAAACATTAAGTTGTTGACGCCGTTGTCGCCTTCTAGCAACCCCACCGCCACCCCACACTCCCGACTCCTGAGTGGCAGCAGTGATCAACGCTGCTGCTGCTGCTGCTGCTGCTGCTGCTGCTGCTGCTGCTGCTGCTGCCGTGTGAACAAGGTGCAAATAAACAGCCTGGGGCTCCGATCTGATCCGAGGCTTGTTCTGCCCTGATGTTCAGCGGCTCCCGGAGCTCAGCGGTCAAATCTCTCAGTGTTTATGTTCGGGGCTTAAGGTGGCGTATTTGTTTGGATGAGTCAGAGGAATCACCGCTGCAAGCTGCTGAAAGGGAGGATTTGCCGTTTCGCACTGATTGTTGTGGCCTGTGGATCTTTATTTTTCTCTTTCTCCTGCAAGAGGAGGCTCCAGATTTAGAGGGCGATGCTAAAAAAAAAAAAAACAATAAGGTCATAATTCAAGGTAAACATTTACGCTCCGCTGACAGTAATGCAGCAGACGGGTGTAAACTGATAATGAGTCCTGACAGGCCGCCGCTGGAACTAATGACGCGTCCGTCCAGGGCTTTTTCGTTTGCTTCGGCCCGGCCGCGCTGTAAAAGAGAACCGGAGGGGGAAAACCAACAGCCATCACAGTTTTCATGCTTTAATTGAGAGGAGCCACTAAAAGTGTCGAGTGATGGATGCTTCCCCTCGGGGCGGCCGCCGTGCACGCGCCAAGAGGGGGCGAGAGCGCACGCAGTCCGACACAACCCCCACGGGCCCCCGCGTCTTTTGTTTGAGCCACGTTCAGATCCTCGGACTCACAAGGAACCAGAAAACTCCCCAAATTTTACGCAAAAACCAAAAAAACAAATCAGCGCGTTGATGAAACACAACTGAAATGACTGAGCTTCTGCTCAGTTTTGTCAACCTACAACCAATTTTCAACAAATTCGGCACATCAAAGCGGTGAATTTGGATGGGAACTGCACTCACTGTCACAGACGAGCTGCCTCCGCTTGAGCGTTCTGTGATTTGCGTCAAAAAAAACACGTATCCAAGATTCTCAGCTCAAAAAAAACAACCGATTCAAGCGTGAGAATCCCATGGCGGCAATTTTGTTCAATTCAAGGTCAATTTATTTGCAAAGAACTGATCTGAGTGTCTTTTCTTTTGCACAAAAGCGAAACTACCAAGAGCAGTGATGGATTTTCCTAAATTCTGGCAGAAGCAAACGATGACTGAATTCCTGACTGAACCTTTACGAAAACACATTTAAAAAATATTTACATCTTTGCAAACACTTTATGGCTTTTGCAACGGCCGTTTCACACTTTTTGTGCGTGTCATTTGTTTTTAACAGCCTGTAAAATTCTGACACGATATCAACGCGGAGGGGATTTGTGGTGGACGTTGCCTGCAGTAACATGGAGTAAACCTCCACCAACCCGCGAGAACAACTCATGCATGTTGCTGCTCCTGTAAGTCTGAGGGAGACCCCACCCCCACATCGCCCCCTGAACTCCCCCGCAGGACTCCCCCAGGAGGTCAGGAGGGGGGCCTGCAGGAGTCACGCCTGTTACCAGAGCCTCTTAAGCACATTAAGGGCTCTCGCCTCGACCGAGAGGGGAAACAAGAGTTCAGGACTAATATCAGAGAGTTTGTAGGGTGGTTGGGGGCGGGGCTTGAGCCAGCTGCAAGTTGGGGAGTTGGGGAGTTGGGGAGTCTGATCAGGGGTCGACGGCGCCGCGGACCGACGACGACGACGACGGCTCGCGTCGTTCGGCGCGGCGGCCGCCTCACTTCAGAATACAAGCCACAGGAACAGGAAGGGGCGGGGCCGAGGAGGCCGTAAAGCACGTTTAATGGCGGCGATAACTCTGAGGCGCAGAGCGAAACTGCAGCCGCGGCCGCCGACGGTAAATCAGCCGGCGCGGTTCGACCCTCCAATCGGCTCCTCGGACATTTTTACAGCAGGCGAAAACGTGGAAGCAGGAAACAGAGTCGCGGCGCGACCTCTGATAGCATCCCGAAGCGTGTAGACACTTCAGGAAGGTTTTATGATGCTGATGAATCCGCTGCAACACTGCAACAGATTTCAACTCTGAAATCAGACTAAACCATCTTGCCAGCCTCCAATAGACAACATTTTTGTTCTTGTTTCTATTAATTTGTAGATACAACAGCCAATCAGCTTTCTGTATGGGATGAAGAGACGGCAAGTAGAACAAATGGAGGAGAAAGTGATGGCACGAAAAAATGGCACAAAAAAACCAAAACACATCAGGATGAAAAGACAGAAAGAAGAAAAAGCAGGAATATCAAATTTCATAAAATCATGGTGGAATTTTCCCACCACCGCTAAAGGGTTTTATTGCTTCAATCTCACCCACTTTAGACTTGACCAGAATGCCACGCAGCCAACCACAGAGTGGGGGCGCCCAAATAATGTTGCGCGGTAACAAATCTGATTGGTCCACTTCAGTGAGGGAGAGACGTCAAACCCTTTACCATAATGGATCCGTGCGATTAGACCAAAGGATTCACCGAATCTGGGAATAAAGTTTTGCAATTCAATAAACCAAAACCACACTTTAAAAAGAAAATAAAAGATCTCGTGGGAGCTTCAGTGCATCTGCTATTTTTCTCTACTAGACTTTTTTCTTTCTCAAAAATGTCAAATCAATCAACACAAAAACACAAACATGACCTGAAAACTGATGCAGCAGTCACACAGCATTACTTTTTGAACTTTTTTTTTTAACTTCACCACTCTCCAACTTCATGGAATTCAAGGAAAAGCTGCATGACGCTCAGAAATAAATCTCCCGGAGACTCTTTCCGCACGACTTCAAGGCAGCTGCGCCGAGTTTCGCCTTCTTTGGTGTTGCTAATTTCTTTTTTTTTTTTGAGGGCTTTTCAAGGGATTTGCACTTCGCGCCGAACAACAACAACGCCGACGTTTTCCAGCAGCAGCTCGTTAGCTCGCTCGCTGCCGACCGGCCGTGTTTTCCCACTCTGGAGGTCAACAGGAAGCGGACGGGGCTTCCACCGGCGTCCGGGAGAGGAGCTGGAGGGCAGCGAGGTAAGCGAACGCACATGAACGGGCGGTAAAACCGGAGTCGCTTTGGACGACGGAGGGTAAACAGGACGGTCGGGTTTCAGACGGACTTTGTGGACGAGCCGAAGTGTGAAATCGAGTTAAGTGCCCTGTAGGTGAAGCGGCGGGGGGAGGGGGTTAAAAACACACAGCCACGTGTGTCCCCCCCTCCCCTACATGAGGACGGATGTTTGGTGGGCGCCGATCCCGGTCTGGATGGACAGCCGGGAGGGGCGGGGGTTGAAAGAGTTTGCGGAAAGCGAGAGGAGAAACAAGAAGAAACGCTCCGAGGGTTCAACATCTGCAGCGCACAAGACACTTGACAACAACAACAGGCCGAAACGCACACGCTCACACACACGCACACCCGACCCAGATGATGCAGAGTGTGTTTGGGTGTCTTGTCGCCGTCTGGAGGAATATCTCCGGGGCTCTCCGTCCATCCGTCCGTCTGTCCGTCCGTCCGTCCGCCCTCTCTCCCTCTCCTATCTCTCTCCTCTCCCCGGGCATGTAAGCCGATACCCATTTCAAGTGGGTTACTCATGTCCAGCACATCCACGCACAGAGTCGGGATAAAATAAACACGCCGCGTCGGATATCTTGGAAAGAATCTGTCATGGGTTTGGGGGCCTAATCACCTCCAGAAGGAGCGCCAGTCAAAAGGCTGAAACGTTAGCCGCTGCCGGGAGCGCGCCCGGCTGGGCGGGCCGGGCGGCGGGCCCGGGCACTGGCGCTGGATCCGGAGGAGGGGCCATCGTTGCACAGGTCAGGACCGGGCGAGCGGGACGGGCACGGGGGCGGGGGTCAGGGGGCGTCCACCCCCCCTCGGCTGAAGGCTTTTCACTTTTTAAGGCCGCCAAGTGGAGAGAAGTGGAGCTGTTGGGGCTCATTCATTCTGCCTTCCGTGCAACTCGACCTCCTAATGCAACAGCAACTTCAGCCAATAAAGGAGTTTGTTTTTTATTCTAGCCCCACAGCGAGGGCATCAGACGACATTTTTATCAACTATGCATTTCAGCAGGACGTTCCGAAGTAGCTCGACTTCACTGTCAGCCCTCGTCGTTGTCGCTCCGTTGAACCAGTTCCTTTAACTTCTGCTCTTTCTCACGGCTGACTTGGATTGGTTTGCATCAGTCACAGTGAAATTACTTCAACCAGAAACCCGATAAATGCATCTTCAAAAAAAAAACAAAAAAAAAACACACCCACATGCAGACAGACCAGGCCAGCGATCGCAGCACCACCAGACTTGTCCTTGCCCTGTTGCCTGGTTGCTGCAGCAGCCAGCAGGAGTTCCAACCTCCAGGCTTGGAGCTGGTTTTGGTTACGCGCTTTCACGGGATCCTTTTCAGTGGGAATCGAAAAACTGACGGCGCAGCCCGCCGAGAGAAAGTGAACGAGGCGACGCTCCGAGCTGTGACCCCGCCGGGTTCGCCGGCCGCTCCGCAGCGCCGCTCTCAGTGTGATGAATGAACAAAAGACCAAGGCGGAGTGCCGAGATAAGGACGGTAGAAAAAACACAGGGAGAAATATTATTGCAATATAATGGCTCATTTAGGGAAGACTCTGGACTGCTCAGAGCTTATCCACGACCCTCCAGAGCAGTTCTGGAGTCGTGACGCCTTTCAGAAAGTTGACAACAACAACAAAAAGAGAGAAAAGAACACATATTTGTGCCTTTAAACAAAACCCAGTCTTGGATTTTGCAAATGCATTTCTACGGCTTGCAGCTGGATGGTGAAACGTTCCATCCTGAATTCTGGCACATCCATGTTGCCGACCTCCCACTGACAGTGTTTTCAACTGGAGCCAGTGAGGCTCCCTTTGTTTTGGAAGCCACCGCTTCAAACTGCTTAGAAAGCAACAGAAGCAGAAGACAAAGAAAAACAGGGAGGAATTACGAGCCTAGCTGCAGCTAAGGACGTTAGCATAGATGCTAGACTTTTCATGTCATTTCTCCAGTTAAAGAAGATCAGCACTAAAGAAAAGATGTCGTGTCTTCAGTCCTGACTGGATGAGGCAACAGTGGGTTGCAGCTCCAGAGTCGCCGCTCGCACTGTCATGAATTTCCAACCTTTTTCTGGTTTGTTTATTTGTTTAAATGGCCTCTGGCTGCGTTTGCCAGATATGTTAAAAAGCTCCGTATAGTTTCCTTAAAAACCATCTGGTCAGAGTTGCAGTCGGTGCGCCAGCCAGTTGGCTGAGTCGCAAAACAAAAACAACTTTTGACAACGACGCTGTCCGTCATCTCGCAGCAGCTGAGAGAGATTTGAGAGGAATTCCTCTATATCGTGGCCGCTGCTCTGCGCAGGATCATTTTTCCGATGAATAAGGAGGGAACTCCTTCGCAACCGCCTGCAAACAAATTACAAAGGCGGTCCGTCCACCCAAGAGGAGATAACGGGGCTGCAAACACACCCCAGAGTGATGCAAAACAAATTTGTTCCATTTGTTTGTCCTTTATTCCCCTGCACAAAAAATATGCATTTAAAAAAAGATAATAATCTAATTTTCAACGCTGACGGCAGCTTTGGACTTGGACCCGAGTGAGCAAGTGAGCGAGTGGTGGCGGGTTGCAGCGTCGCTCAGACTGCCGGGTCGTCATCACCGGAGTCGTCCCGCTCTCTGGATCTGAGGCCTTGACCCCCGTGGGAGGGGCACGGGTGAGGGTGGGGGGGTGCATAGGGGAGAGGGGGCGCTGTTGTGATAAAAGCTACTCTACTCCCCCGCAGCCCCCTCCTCCTGACCGCCCTCCTCCTCCTCAGCTCTTCCTTTCAAGTCCGGCGGCGGCCGTCAAGAGTGGCGAATCATGTGGCCACCCCGGGGCAGGGCACCGAGCCACGGCACACACACACACACACACACACACACAGGGACAAATCAAGCCTCTGTCCATCAAGCTAATTAGCTTTCTTTATACCAGCAGCCTGGAACCAATCTGAGCAGGAAAGTATTCAAATCATATGTGTATATATACATATATGCACATATATATATATATATATATATATATATATATATATATATATATATATATATATATATATATATATATATATATATATATATATATATATACATATATATATATATATATATATATATATATATATATATATATATATATATATATATATATATATATATATATATACATATATATCTATATATATATATATATATATATATATATATATATATATATATATATATATATATATATATATATATATATATATATATATATACATAATACATTTTATTCGTAGGACCACATTCGGCACATTTTTAAAGGCCCACTGTGTGAGAATTAGTAGCAACTAGTGGTTAAAAATGGTATTGCACTGTTCCCACTGGATCTACATTCTTTTTTTTTCTTTTTTTCAGCTGTGATGTCAGGGTAAAAATGACAAAATGCTCAGAAGATTCACACTCTTGAGATTCATGTCATATCCTTTTAAAGTAAAAGTGTTAACTAATTAGCAAAACATAATTCAAATAAAAAATGTAAAATAAAATACAAAAATGTTATTATTTGCAAAAAAGAAAAAAAAAAAGGTCAGTAGATCCCTGCTAATGTTGCACATTGGGCCTTCACAGAGAAACGGGACCTTGGCTGGAGACCACAGTGTTATTTCCCAGACTGGAGGGACGTGAAGTCCTACCTGTGATGTAGTTCATGCTGCACTGCTTCTGCCTCCTAGGCGCTTTCACGCGGCTCAGCTGAGTGCCGCAGCTTTCCACCGGGAGAGCGGGAGCGACGAACTCTGCAGGAGGAGAGCAAGAAACCGGCGGGTCACGGGAGGACAAGGTGAGCCACTCACAAAAAAAAAAAAAAAAAAACAGAAGCAGAAGCAGAAAGGCGAAACCGAACATTGGGAAAGTATTAAGGAGCAGCGCTGCGGCTCCGCGCTGGCCGGGATGCCAGGAGGAGTTAGTGCAGACAGAGCTGCGCGCCGTGACACCGGTGCCCTCACCCGCCCTCACCCGCCCGGCCTTTACTGGAATCGCGCGCGTTCGTGCGACCACGATCAAAGAGCGGTGGTCCGGCCCGTCGACCGCGGCCGCCGCACGGCAAACGTGACGAGAGCGGCGTCTGTCGGAGCGGCGCGAGGCTGAGGTCACCTCTGGCTGCAGCCTCCTGGAAATCACTGCGGGGCCGCTTGTCGCGAGCAGATTTTTTTTCTTTCCCCTCCTGCAAGCTTCACTACGAGCCCCGATCAGAGGCGACGGGTTCTGGCTTCTGCCGTCTGTTACGGCTCGTTAACGTACACGAGGTGGAAAGGTTCGCCGCCGCCGCCGCCGCCGCCGCCGCTGCTGCTGGAGTTTTGGATCAAATGAAGAGCGACAGGAACGAGAAAACTGGAATTTATTTTTTTTTTTCCCCTTTTTTTGGAACGATTTGTGTTTCCACGGCCCTTTCTGCAGCGGTTGGTTGGTAATTTACAGGACGCAGAAGCTGTTTTTATCCAAATGGCTGTTCACATTATGTCTACACTGTCCAATGATTCCGACTCACCTTTCTTCTTCTTCTGTTGCTTCTTGGACTTCATCTTCCTGGCCCTCTTGAGCATCAGCAGAGCTGTGTTTCTCTGAGTAAAACCCCTGCGGACAACACGGACACAGTCTTGCAAAACAAGGAAAAGAAGAAGAGAGAGGGAAGAGAAAAACAACAACAACTAAACAGAAAACACGCAGGCGGAGGTCGGCTTCGCACGATGACACAGTGATTTACCATTCCTCCAGAATCCTTTCCGAATGTTTGGAGAAGCCGCTCATCACCGACGCCGAGGCCGGAGATTTACTCCTGGAGGACAGAAAGAGATTAGCGACAAAGGCCGAGAGCAACAGCAAGGCAGCGTGTGTCTGTGTGGAGACAGTTGTCACTGCAGAATGAGTGCTAACTGGCAGTGAATGACACACTGTATCGACAAAAAAATTCCACCTGCATAACTCGACGGCCGGTGCGTGAAATTATCGCTTTTTAGCAACGCTAGTCGCCGTTCCTGCAGCCACGCTGTGCAAAATTTGCTTACAATGTGTGTCTCTGACCAGTGACGGGTCTGTAAATCAGCCTTTTGTGATGTCACAAATCGGGCAACCTCGCGTCTTACAAGACACCTGTCGACAAAACCCCCTACGTAAGGTTTTGACTCCGCCCACTGAGACCCCCTTCTTGCTTCTATCTCCTTTCCGAGCACGTGGAAGCTCCAGCAAAGCGTCAATTTTCAGCAGGAGGCTGCAAACAGAGGGTTAAACGTGCTGTTTTCTGGAGAACTAGAGCGCAAGGCAGTAACTATGGAATCCAGGATGGAAAAAATCAGTGTAATCAGAGACCTTCAGACATCCAAGAACTGAAAGAAAAGATTTCGCCGGAGAAATCCGCTGTTGTGTAAACGCAGAGAGTTTACGCCACTAAAATCCAACCTGTGGGAGCTCAGCAGGGGGTCTGTCTGCTCGGCCGAGTCCGACTCTCCTGCATTCATCCAGGCCTGCTTGGAGTTCCAGGGAGGCGGCTGCTGCTGCTGCTGCTCGGGGGAGGTCCGGCCGGCCTGGGGGTGCACGAGACAAGCTGGTGAAGTGAGAGCTTCACCTTCTATCAAACATCCTCAAACACTGAAGACTCATCGTTTAAGGCTTTAACGGCTGCGATGCTTGATGGTGGGGGGCGGGCGGGGGAGGGGGAAGAAGAGTTCAGGGTCTGTTTACGCAAACATACAGGCTTCAGCTTCAAGTAGGCAAGTGAAATACGGCGCGCGGGGAGAACAAAAAAAAAAAATGGTCCAGCGCGGTGTTTTCTTTGGAGGATCGTGGCCGCGCGAGTTTCCACGCTGCTGGAATGCTCATATGTAAGTCAAAGTAACAGCTTCATGACTCTCCAGGTCCAGCTTCTCCTCGCCGTGGAAGCGCTAAATTGTTCATCTTGATGTGAGGAGGCGGCGGCGGGGGCGTCAACGTCGGCGGCAGCGAGCCGTGACAGCAGCTGCGGAGCTTCAGCCGGAGCCTTGCGGCGGCCGGCCGGCCGTGATGTACGGCGGCGCTCGGCGGCGCGCTCCAAAGAAAAGATCCAAGCAGAGGTAAGTGAAAGGATAAGCACAGGGGGGGAAAAAAAATGCAAAGGAAAGACGGGGACCAACTGAAAAACGACATCTGCCTGCGCCGAGTGCCCCGCGGCCCTGCAGGAAACACTGGTGTTTTTCCAGGGAATAAATTCAAAGATCAATCAGGGGAGAGGGAGACGAATCCTGCGGAGGCCAGCAAGTCAAGGGAGGAGGAGGCCGAGGTGATCAGTCTTCCGCTGACGGGCCGGCCGAGAGTCGCAGCAGCGTTCTGCTGCTGCCACTTCCACTCACATGGAAGCAGCTTTGTGGGTTGTTTTTTTTTAGTTTTCACCTTCAGGGAGCCGCCATGCTCCGACGTCGGGCTGCGTCCGGGAGACGAGTCCTCGGCCACGGGCAGCATCCACTGTCTCTCCAGCTCGTCCTTCAGGGCGGGAAAAAATATACATGTGTTAATGGTGCCAGGGTCCAGAAGTGTGTTTTATGAAGAGCGAGCAAAGAAAGCAATGAGCTTAATTTTTTTCAGGCACAATGACTAAAATCAAAGGAATTTTGCAAAGACGACAAGCTGTATCTGTATTTTCCTGTGCAGCAACAGGTGAAACAACAAGGAAATGACCTGTTAGGTAAATATATAACATTGTATAACACAGTCATAGCATTTGACTGCTTTTGAGTTTGCACTTTATCCCTGCAGCAGTGCTGGTGCGGTGTGAAGGATGTCAAAGTGTTGTTTGCACAACAGACATGAACTCGTGCGTGCACACACCTCATCGAAGGTGAAGCCATCCGTGTCCAGCTCCTCCAGCAGCTCCTCCTCCTCCTCCTCCTCCAGGTCGGGCCACGTGACGGCCGCCAGGGCGGCCGCCAGCCTCCTGCGCAGGGACACGCCCCTCCAGCGAGCCTGAAAGGTGCCCAGAGAAGAACCAAGAATCAATCGCGATTCCCGAAAAATATTGCGCGTCGGCCCGTCGGCAGGGATGGGGGGGGAGTAAAACACGCCGAGCTCTCCGCTTTTTAATTGCCAAACGTTCTGCCGCTCTGAACTCTGCGTGACTCCCCCGGCTGCTCGGAGACAAATGGAACTCCAGCGTGCCTCTAAATCCTCCGATTCCCAGCGGGACGGTTCGGGAGGAGCCGGGGAGCAGAGGCGGCACGCTACGAGCCGAGCCGAGCGGGAATCCTAGAATCCCGCCGCACTTTCTCTGGAATCTGATTAATCGCGCTGTCGACCACCTCTCTCGCCGCCGCCACCTCCTGCCTCGGAGGGCCCTGAAGGACTCATCAAACACTTTGTGCGTTGGGGAGGCAGGAAGGGCGAGAGAGAGCGGAGTAGCGCAGGCAGAGGATTAGCCGAATTAGCCTCGGCGGCACGCGTGAAGCCCCCCAGGTGGGTGTTGGCGAAGGGGACGAGGGCAAAACCGAGGCAGGGTCCAGCGTTCAGCCAAACTCGGGGATAATTCTTAATTATACACAACAGGTTCAGAGTTGAGCATGGTTTTTAAACTTGACCAAGGTGTGGATTACTGTAGGTGAAGAAGTGGCCGAGTGGCAGGCTGGTGATCTGCTCAGTCGCAGCAAATGTGATGAAATGTCCAGCAGAAGAAAGTCACGATATAAAGAAGAAGTCCAGCTGACTTTTTCAACAGTGCACAAAAACTTTGTTCCCTGTGTTTGGCAGGAACTCTGCCATTCTAGTTCCATTCTATTTAGATTATATATATGTATATATAAATACATACACACATACAAGACTAGTTATATTTAGAATATTCATCTGTTTCCTTTTTTTCATACATATGAAATGATCGAATTTCAGTATCAAGAGTTAGATTGATTGGTTTGCATTGGGACCACTGCCCTCTACTGGCCAGGTGTGGCACTGTGCAGCTTTGGTCGCCTGCCAAGCACCTTCTTACAACAACCCTGCTAACCAGTCGCTCCGATCTGTTGTTCTCGTTGGACGTTATCGTGAGCTGGCTAGCGTGAGCTGGCTAGCTCGCTCTTCATTGGATGCTCACAGCTGTAAACACTGTCTATCTTCCTAGTCCTGAAGTCCTTACACACCGGGAGCAAATTTTCATGGAGCGAAAGAGCAACTTAGTTATTTTTTCTAATTTTGCGGCGGTGAAAAGGTCACATCAAAACTTCTGTCATTTTTTTCTCCCTCTGCAAACGTGGAGCCAGTTGACGATGCAGTCCTTCAAATTGTCCGAAGGACATTCTAAAGTAATTTCACTGGGTAAAATTTGAGTTTCGACCATCACCAGGGCATCATCACTTGATGATGTACTGTAGTCGACTCCACTCTTTCTCCTTCGGCGCGAAAGAAAGAGCCCCAAACTTTATTCGCTTCACACATTTTATACGCATATTCACGTCGCGTTTGGTGTGTACAGAAAAAATTGCATTTTCATGTCGCTTATTCGCGTCGTTTCCCCTATTTCCCGGTGTGCAAGGACCTGTGGAGTCTTCCTTTGAAAGACGGGCTCTCTGCAGGATGTTGCAGGACGAAGAACACTCCTGAGCTCCGGAGGGGTTTGGATCGGGATCACAACAGTTTGAACACTGGAGCTCTGTGAACTACATCCTCCACTGAGAGGACGGTGGTACCTGGATGACGGTGGCCGCTCGCTCTCGTGCGCTGCGCTCCCCGGGCCCCGAATCCACGTCGTCTCCTTTCTCTGCAGCAAGGGAGCTCCCGACGTTCCCGCTTTTCCTGCCACGTTCTCTCCGCGGCTGCAGAACAACAACCGACGCTGCGCTGCTCCAGATAACACACACACACACACACACGCACACACAGACATAACAGAGAGGGGATGATGTCACAGCACATTTGTCTTGCAGAGCTCAGCTTCATTTGCGAGCAGACATCTGGAGAGCAGGCCTGCGGGGAGTTGCGGGCCTGTCCAGAGTCACCCATCAGGCCGGAGATATATAGAACCTCTCACAGATAGCCCGGTGTTAATGACGGAGCCGCGTTAAAATGAATAAGACGTTCGACGGCGTCGGCGGCGGTAAATCCCGCCGAGTGGCCTCCAATGATGACAAACGCCCTGCAACAGAAACTAATAAAACGCTGGGCGGCGATAAAATGATTTTTTTTTCCCGTTTTCTTTTTCGCCTGAAGCCAACTGAGTCCACTCAAACGCTATTAGGCAGAGCTGAAGCGTTTTCATTGGACAACAGTTAGGTGATCTCACCGATCACATCGAACTGACCACACTGGTCAGAGATAAAAGCTTCCAATCGCTGAGAATTCAGCAGAAATTCATCATCGAAAGCTGCCAGTGTTCTCAGCAGGTCGCTGTGTGGCCGGACCAATCAGCGGCCTCTCGGGGACAAAGAGGCGGGACCTGCAGCCGTCAATTCAAAAAACAGGAAGCTGCTAAACAACGTAAACATCGGCAGCTACAATCAGAACTGGACGCTGGCTCATGAGAGGAAGAGCAGACGTCAACACTTGGCCCCTCCCCTGCATGGTTCCCATTGGTCAAGCGTTTGGAGGAAACAGCCCCCGACTCTCTGGATTCTCTAGGGGCCACGCGTCAAACAAAGGGTTGTACGACATTACCCAGGATGCCTTGCAAGAAGGGATGGCCGGCACCTCGCTCTCTACGCCCTCTACTGGCGCTTACTAACCATGTAACAGGAAAAGAAAATCATGTCTGTTGATTTGTGTGTCTGTTTATGTGTCTGTGACACTGTTTACAAATAAACCGCATGCACTCCCACGATTGTGCCCGAAGAAAAACATTAAAACCACATGCGACTGTCTGGTCTGTGCAGATGGTCGTGAAAAAACAACATGATTTAGCGTTAATACCGTTGCCATGGCCATTTTAGTATGTCTAGGTGGCGCTAGATAGCACATTTTGGCAATTGATTTTACAACAGCGTAAATTATCATTCATTCACCATCATGTTTGAATGTTGAATGGATTTTTGTCCCAGTGTGAACAGCCTCTTTCCCAGATGGTCCAGGGGGATTTGAGGAAACAGTCCAATCTGTGTAGACATGACGTCCGGTGACTTACCTTTGGAGGTCTTCATAGTCGATCACAGGTGTCCTTCTGAGAGCAGAGGACGAACTTTTCCTCTTCTTGGCTGAGACCAGAGAGTCGCCAAAGTCGGTTCCACCAGGAGCGTCCTGACTGCGGCTCTCCTTCTCTTCCTCGGCGATGGCGGCCCTCGGCTCAGACGCCCGGCAGCTGCCTCGGACGTCGTTCCTGCTGCGAGCGCGAGGTGCAGCCCTCCCTGCAAGCACCTCCTGGCAGTCGAAGAGTTTTACAACTGCCGGGCCGAGCTCGTTCTCTCCCCGAGTCTCGAGCTCCTGGGCCACGGCCGTGTCGCCGTACTCATGGGCGTATCTCTGGTCCGTGGCCAGCTGCAGAGCCTCGGAGAAGTTTTGGCAGCAGGTCTTCACGACGTCCATGGAAGTTAAGGCATCACTGCCAGAACACACACAACGCGAGACGATAAATAACGCAAAGGAGATTTGTGAAAATTGGAGATTAGCTGCATCCCACCATCTGGCGCCTGTGATTTCAATAAACCATCAGACACATTGAATGGTAGCTACGTTTCTACATAGATTTGCAATCAGCTGTGAAAAGGAAGAAAAAATAAAGAAAAAACAAACCGAAGCAAAAATATAAATGAAAAGGAGGAAAAACACTGTATTGTCTAAAATAAATTTAAAATTTAAAATTCACACAATAGAAACAACAAAGTAGAGATTAAGTTCACCCAAGGTGAATGACTGTGTGTGTGTTCACGTCGCTCTTTGCGGCACCGATCCCGTATAATGCGTCTTTCATGGAGGGATAAAGTGACTACAAAGCCGCAGCAAAGGCGACTTAATGAATCTATTAGCGGTGTCAGACTCTCCGGGCGGCGGCGGCGGCTGTAGCCTCAGGTAGAGCGGCTCTCCTCCCCACAAAGACCGGGCTCTTCGCCACAGCAGGACGGGGTCCGAGGGGGACGCCGACCCCCGCGACCCCTCGCCCCTGTACCTGCTGGTTCACCGCAGGGTCGCCAGCCTCGCGCCGACACAGCGCTGAAAGCAGTAACTCAAAGAGACGCGTGCCGGGTGTTAGCAGCCTGCTGCCAAATGTTTCCCGGGCGCCGCTCTCATCGCGCACAGAAGGAGAGGAGGTTGCCGCGTCCTCGCCGCAAGCTCTGACTATCATCTGGAGAGATCTGGACGAGATTACGCAAACACTGCACTGCGGGTGACTTTATAGACTCTTTTAAACTCTTTTATTGATGCTTTGCTCACCACAAGTGGGGTTCAGTCTGCTTCCATTATATCTGAGGGAAGGCAGAGATCTTTAGTTTAGCTTTTTTTTTTTTTTTTAAAATCTTAGTGCTGATAATGCAAGTAATTGTTCCCTAAAATATTTAACTTTACCTCATGTATCCATTAACCTGGAAGGTGGCCGGTGGTACTGACGCACAATTACACTAAAAAGTGCACCAATCAGATTTGACGGCGCTGGCCTCAAGGCCTCCTAAAGCGAGGGGTTGAGCGCTGTGGTGTTAAAAGTCTTGCCAAAGCCACTAAAACAGAAAACATGTTGAAGAAGCCTCCGGTGCTTTGATCTCTTTTCAAAGCTCCCTTATTATGCAAACTTCACTTTGGAAGTGTTTTTCCTGCAATAATACGTCCCGTCAGTGAACCAGAAGAAATGAAAGACTTCCTCCTCTTGTCTCCTCGTGTCTTGCTAGGACCAGCAATTCTGGATGTCAGTCCTCTGTGATGTCACAAAGGGAACTGATATCACCCAGCCCCTTCCAAACATCGTTTTTCTTTTTTTTTTTTACAGTTACCAAACCTCTAGTGTTTAGCAGGCGGCTAAATTCGGATCAAGCGAACAAATGATGCTGAAAAGCAGATTTCTGATATTTTGCTCCTGCAGCATTTACACTAGCTCATCTAGCATTAGCTAGATTCACAGTCACTTCCTGTTTATCTGCTTTATCTTCTCATAGGCCGCATTCAGTTTTGCCTTTGGTTTCGAAGCACCAATAAGGCAGTTCTTTCATTATCAAATCTGCTTTCTACCAGTGATTGGCAGGATGATCAGAGTTGACATCTGAAAGATTAAAAAAAAAAAAATGCATAACCGAATAGAAAAAACGATTTCCAGTAGTTAAATCAAAATCAAAGATATTCATTCTCCATCACGGAGGTAAAGGTTACCAAGCCATTCCTCAGGCTGCCACCATACAGTCAGCAGACGTGTGCCGCTCCTCCCACCTCCCCTGAACCCCCCTACGACCCTCCCCCACTCTCCCCCCTCAGACAGGAGGTCAGGCCAGGGGTTAAATGGCTGCACTGGGCCCTCCAAAGACCCCAGAATGGCTCATTGTCCAGGGGCCAGAGGGCTGGAGGGCACCCAGGGAGAGCGAGGTGATGCCGGGTGGGGGTCGGAGGGGGAATGGTCGCCACCGCAGACCCCCCCCCCCCGACCCCCCCGAGCCACCGGAGTCCCCGCCGTGACCCGGGCAGGGAGCGGCGGCCACGTTTCATCTCTTGTGCAGCGTAATTTGGACGGGGTCACCAAGATAAGCAGAGAGTTGACCGGTGCTCCGAGTGCTGGTGGTCCGGCGAGTGCAGCAGCGTCGGAGTGCCGCCGCCGCCGCCGCCCGCCGACATCCAAGGACTTGTGAAAATAGTCGGGACGTTGTCTTTAGGCTCGCTGCGCCCCACGTATCAGACATAACACCAGGACGGCCGGCATTCCTGGCCGCTGCAAGCCCGTCCCAAGACAGAGGCAACAGAGGAAACACACAGGGGGAAAAAACAGCACTTTGATGCTGCAAACCTGTTTGCCATTTGCTTTGCTTCTACGTTCCAATTTCCCACTTATGTGGAATCGAACAAAATAAATTTTAGAACGAGCTTTTTACTCATAAAACCTCCTTTTTCGCTCGTCATTTCATCTTATTACTCTTTTGTTTCCTAATTTTATGGCTCTTAATCTTAATGGATCTTTAACCTGCTTTTCAGTTGTAGTAATGACAATGTAATGACCATATTGTGGCATATTTTGAACAGTATTCCTCGTGCAAAAAGTACAATACAAATAATGTTATTACCATAACTTGTTTTTTAATGTTTTAATTATTTCTTTTAACTATATTTATTGCCCATCTAACAAATATTCAGTGAAGTCTGGATTTATTTTTGGCATTAAATCTTTGGAGGAACTATCAGAAATTTTTAAAATGTTTTCAGGTTGTGACTATTAAATGGTTTTGACGCTAAAGTGAAAGCACAAAATAAATCAATATTTCTTTCTGGTTGAGAATGCCAGTCAAATTGACATGTAGAATTATCCTCTTTGAAAAAAAAAAAGGAATGACAGCGGGTGACGCGTGTAAAGATCAATGAAAAGGTCATTATCAAAACTAATCAGAAAAATATTTTGTAGTTCTCAGATGAACTGTTTCTCCGTCCACTTATCAACAGTTCAGCGTGTGGAACCTCGAGTCGCCGCCTCCTACCTGAGCCTCCTGCTGTGCCGCTGCTGCAGCTGGCGAGTCTGATGAAGCTGAGCCTGGCAGAGGGCCGCGAAGCTGCCGGGGGCCACGCTGAACTGGCGACCGGCAGGGGGCGACGGAGAGGAGCGTGCGTTCTGATCGTCGATGGTCCTCAGGTTGGGCGCTGCTCCCTGTAGCCTGGACCTGATGGGAGGAGCAGCACCAGAATAACCTGATTAGTGGTACATTGTAGAACATCTACCAAGACAGCAGTTGTTATATTTTGCCAATTCTTGAATATCATTTCTGGTATTGATATTAATTACATGCCCATTTTTAGGCTGAGTGCAAAAAAATGTTATGAATAAGAATAACAGGAGAATGTGAGATGTGTGGGAATTGGCACTAAACTGTAGCAAAACATTTCACAGTGACACAAAGACTGCAGGTCTGCACATGTTGCAGCTTCCTGGTACTCTTGAGCAATTTCTGTTTTTTGTTCTATATTTAGTTTGTTGCTTCTCAGATGTATTAGGGATTGTGTTGGCGGTGTATGTATCTGTGCAGAAGCAAATGAAAATATACATATATAATATAAATATCACTTGACAAACCAACATTCTGCTTTCCTTTAAAAAAAATAAATATAAATGAACCTTTGAAGGTAGAAACAATTCAGAGAAAACAGCGCTGTGGTCTCCCTTCACAGAAAAAAAAGTTAACTTCATCCTAAATTCATTTGTTGGTAGGTTAATGGAATTTTTCGGGGGGGGGGGTCATGTGTTTAGCGGCGTCACTGGTGCAGTGCCGGGGAACCCCGACTGGCTGCGAGTCGGCTGAAGTTTCTCCGCGCTGCCTGAGGCGAAGGATGCACGAAGCCGAGGAATCCCAACTATCTGCCAGGGAAACAGAGCGGCGGCGTCCGCCAGCCAAGGCCAAATGTGCTGCGTGTTCAGTTGGAAAATGTGCAGCCTGAAACCCAACCGGACGCTGGGGAGCAGCAAATAAAAAATAAGTTTGGGAAAGAGTAGGAGAGAAAGAAAAAAACATGCAAGCCTTCAAAGTGGGTTTCAGCAGGAGGGCGGAAAAAACTTGGATGCCGAGCATCACAAACATCCTCTCAAACCGTCACAGAAATAGAGGATAATTAAGAATCTGTGTGCTTTAGATTAACAGAGGGTGCAACTTTTACTTTACTGCATCATTATTAATATTTCTCAACCTGCTTCACGGTCAGTAGTTCAGTAGTTGGGGGGGTCGGGGGGAGAAATTCAAGGGAGTGTTCAAATCCAGACTCCCGATCAAACCCAGTTGTTCTGAGTTTCGAGTCGCCCGTATTTGGAGGATGCCTGCCATCTATCCACTATGATGGAGCTAGATGGCGCTAGGCAGGGTGGAGCCGCTGCCAAAGAAGCGATGTGAAACACAAGTTTGCAGAAAACGCAACCAGATGAGTCGTCGCCGCCGCCGTAGCCTCGGCTGTCAGCGCTTGGATGCAGTTTTTTTAATCGAGTTTAAATCATTGCGCGGCTGCCGACGCGGATCTGGGCGTCTATAAGAGGCGTCGAGATCCTCAGCTGAGGCAAAGGGGAGGAGCCTCGACCGGCGGAGGGACGGCCCTCCAACAGGGGGCCTGCAGATTCTCTCCCGAAACCGGGTGGGGGGGAAGGGGGCTCACGCTGTTCTGGAAAGAGACGTCGCCGTCAACTTCTTTGAATTGATTTTTTTTTTCTTCTTCTTGGCTCGGCGTTTCCACCACAAGCAGTGTGCCATCCGATTGAATTACACTTGATAGAAGGCAGACGTCTCTTCTTTTAAACATAGAGCCGCTCAGAATAAAGTTGGTAGAGACGCACCAAGGCAGCACACCAGGGTCGGGTCCAGCGAGAGAGAGAATCCAGCAAAAGAAAAGAAATACATTGTTTTTTTGAAATTGTTTTAATTGTATGTTTCTGAATTTCAGTGGCCAAATGCTTTAAAGGGTAAATCCACTGGATTTTATTTTTTTCTCTCTTCACACAACAATTCCGTCCAAACAAACGTCTGTAGGGGCGACTGTTGCTCAAGAGGTACAGCGGGTTGTCCAATGACGGAAAAAGGTTGGCAGTTCAAATCCCGCTCCATCCCAGTCTGTCGTTGTGTCCTTGGCAAGACACTTAACCCACATCGCCTCCTATGAATGTGAGTGGATGTTGGATGTTGGGTGGTGGTCGAAGGGGCCGTTTGGCGCAGATTGGCCGCCAGGCTTCCGTCAGTTTGCCCCAGGGCAGCCGTGGCTACATGTAGCTTACCACCACCAGTGTGACTGTGGTGTGAATGAATAACAAGTTATTATTACTAAAAGGCAAGACTACAACTGGTGCAGCTCATAGAGTGTAGCTGTTCCCCCATCGGGCCCTTTCGCGACGTGGAGCTAGCACCGCGCAAATGCGGCTAGCTGCAGCCTAGCATAACGGCACGCACGGCCCTGAGTGGAACCGGCCCGCTGCCACCCCGAGACAGGAACACAACCGCAGCCGACGGGATCTGTGGACTGTCAGAGGGATGCGGTTTTGATGTGGCCCGCTCCGTCTCTCCCACACAGTGCGGGATTGGATTCCAGGCCTTCGGGGCTGTCGCTGTCTGAACCCCTCCCCCAACCCCACCGCCCCTCAACCCCCACCGCCCCTCGTCTGTAAGAGCAGCGCAAAAAAGCGACCTTTTGATGGCTGCATGAGCTCATTGAGGTGGGGAGAGTAATTCAATTCGGGGATGGACGCCACTAAGACGCACTCGTAAGGGGGACAAACAGAAGAAGAAGAAGTATAAAGAAAGTAGGAAAAGAAACAGGCCCGCAAAGAGTCAGTGGCTTCCTCTCAGAGATGTTTATGGAGACAAATTCTTCTTAGTTAATTGAGTTGTGCTGCTTTTCTCAACACTCTCCTCTGCACCACACGCAACCGTCCCTGCTCCCCTGTTTCAGAAGAACTCCTCCCCTTCCACTGCTGATGCTCAGCACCTGGCTCATCCTTGAACGATCAGCCGCCGGCTCCTCCAGCGGCTGCATGTCTGTGTTCCACTCAGTGAAGACTTCCTGCCGCTAAAGCGCTGGAGATTAGCCTAGCGCTGCGCTTTCTCGGGTTCTGCGGGATTCGGGCACTGCTAGCATGTTTGGGGGTTGCAACTCCACACCTCTTCCTCTTGATGCTTTAATTTAGCCAGTGTTATCGCTGGCTGTGGATCAAAGGGCCAGGGGGGCTTGAGGGTGGAAGCTCGGAGGGTTAATGCCAGTCTGGGCGCTGGAGGTGAGCTAAAGTTGAGGCAAGGCGGCTTTGGAATGGCTAAATTTAACTCATTATAGTCAAAATCACCAAATAAAACCTCAGTTTTGCGTGTAAAACTGGTAACAAAACAATGTTAGACCAAACATTTAAACCATAAATATAAAAGCAATTTTTAAACTTCCCTGAATATCATGAGCGCAAAAGCAAAACGTCTTAACCTCCCCCAGAAACATGAGCACTTTTTCGATAAACTGAACATTTTTTGTATTGAATATAAATAAAAAAAACATAAAATGATGTACTAATATACAGTATACCATTAGTATATGTTAAGCTCTGAAGAGAGTGGTTGTTGAGTGAAAAGACAACTAACTTAATGATCAAACACTGAGAACAAAAACTCTCAGCCACTAAAGTGACAGCAGTCGAGCATCATGGGACATGCGGTGGCAAATTGACACAGGTAAGGTCATTGAATTTTCTCTTGTAGCAATTATTTCATCAATTAAGAACACTCGATCGTAAACATTGTCAACAAGACGGGCAGCAGTGACGGCAAACTGTAAATTCTCTGCAGAGAATTATCAGAACAAAGTGGCGGAAACCTTGTAGGACAATCTCATTTTAGAATCTCCACCCGGGAGACCCATCGGCTCTCTACCTCCAGTTGGTGTCCTGCTGGAGGGGGTTCCCCATCAGGTGAACCTCCTGGAGAAGGTGGCAGCCCTGCAGACTCTCGCACACATTCTGGATCTCTGTCGGGGGCCAAGAAAATGAAAACATGAACAACGAAGGAAAAAAAAAAAAGGCATGACAAACAGTTCAGTCAAGACAAACTGTTACCTGACACGCAGTTGAACTGAAGGTCCAGGTTCGCCAGGGACACAAAATCACTCATGGGAGGCAGCTGGGTGATTCTGGGACATACAGACCACACGATCATCAGATTGCAATCATTACCAATTCACGTGACACTTTAGATGCAAAGAAATCTTTAAAAAGTCAATTTTTTCATTTTGTAGGGCTCAATCTTCACTTTATGATGTCACAAAGGGCGCCGATAACTCAGTACAGATTCGTGACCACACCCCCAGCAAGGTGTTGGATCCTCCCTCTCAGTCTGCATTGCTTATGTCCTCTCAACAAAGCAGCATTTTAGCTGGGGGCTACAAACAGAGGGCTAACTGTGCTCTTTTTTTTGTCGCTCAATGAATTCCTTGGATTGGATATCACACCGAAACTGTCATGTTTCAGTGACAAAACACTTTCACTGGCAGCACCATCATCACCTGTTCTGGGCCACGGACAGATGCTCCAGCAGGGGGAGCCAGCAGGCGGCCAGGCCGTCCAGGCAGGAGATGCTGTTGTCGTCCAGCCGCAGCTCACGGAGGAGGACCTGGTTGTCCAGCCGGGGCGGCTGGAGGGAATGAAGGGAAGGCCGGGCTGTGAGTGAGGGGTCAACACTGAGAGGTCACGTGACTGAACTGCTGCTGCTGCTGCTGCTGCTGCTGCTGCTGCTGCTGCTGCTGCTGCTGCTCCAGCGGCGCCTTAATCACCCCGTCCATCAACGTCGGTCGTTCTAGTCCTGCTGTGTTTACAGCGCGAGGTGTCGAGCTGCCGCACGAGCAAAACAAACCTTTACCCCCCCACCCACTGTTTCCTATTTACTGATGTAACAACTCATGAATGAATGAATGAATGAACGCGTCTCGGGTCATTATTGGCTGCGCTAAGGCTGCAGTGGGTGCCGTCGTCACCTCCATCAGGCTGTTGGCCCGCAGGTCCAGCGTGGCCAGCAGGGCGCTGCTCTCCACCCCCTCCACGCTGGTCAGGTGGTTGTGCGAGCAGCTCAGGTGCAGCAGAGTGTAGACGTCCCGCAGCCCCCCGGTGCTGATCAGCTCGTTGTGGTCCACCGCCAGCCGCTGCAGCTTCCTCGCCGACTCCAGGCCAGCTGGAGGTGGGGGCGGAGGGCGGTTGAGATACAGTTTAAAGGTCATAAAGGTCAGGATACAGATATACATCACTGATGTAACAGATAAGGTGACCTTTAATGTGTGCAAATTCTACAATGACCAATGCATTTTTTTTTATTGTTCTTGCTTCAGTGTGAACTTCTAACTATAAAAATAACCCTTCTAATGCAGAGGAAAGTCAGGGCTGGAAAGTGGAGAGTGGCTGCCCTCTGGTGGAGATATAAAGACTCGCAGAAATTCAGGCAATCTTTTTTCCCCTTTTTTTCTCTTTTTTTCCCCTTTTTTGCTTTTCCTTTTTCAGGCAATCTTAGATATCCCAATAGTAACAAAAAAGCATATACATACATATACATATAAAGAACAAAAAAAAAACCTAATGTGACACGTTTACATGCGTTGGTTCTGATCTCACCAATGCGGGTGATGGAGTTGTGAGACAGCTCAAGAACGTCCAAATTCTCCGCCCCTGCCAGTCCGTGGATGCACGTCAGCTTGTTGCGGCTCAGCTTGAGAACTCGCAAGCTCTTCATGTTCTCACAGTCGACAAAAGAGATCTCGTTTTCCTTGAACGAGACAAATGAGATGCACATTATTTCTAAAAAGAAAAAACACAAGAGTTACCTCGTGACTCAGTGGAACAAAAAAACATACATATGCACTTTCTACTCCTTTTGAATCTGTGAAATCCTGTTAAATGTTACAAACTGGGCCATGAAAATGCATTTAGAAAAAACAATTTAACGTCTACATGAACTGCATGACTTCACCATCCACCTGCACGTCGACGTAGGCGAGCTGCTGCAGCTGGTTGATGCTCTCCAGGGCTGTGAGGCCGCAGCGCCGCAGGCTGAGAAAGCGGAGCTGAGCGCACTGAGCCAGCGTGGACAGGCTGCAGCCGGGCAGGTCCTCCAGGGTCACTGAGGTCATCTGGAGCAGAGGGAAGCACGTCCACGTGACGTCACACACCTCATGTTTGCTTTGCAGGACTTTAAAAATTCCGTCAATTTTAATTTCAATTTGCATGAGAGGGCAAAAGCTGTGCTTCCATCTCAACTTAAGCATGCTTTTCTTTTTTTATAGGTTTGCTGCCAGATGGATACGTGAAAGAGACAGGCTGGATTTGGACATCACTCCATCCAGTGTGTCAGGGGAACAGTGTTGGCGAGTAATCTATTACTAAGTAATCCACTACAGTAATTAAACTAATGTTACGTTAGTAATGTTACGTGGCAAAACTGGCAATTATATCACAATTACTTTATCAAGTAACAATTCAATTACTTTTCTGAAATTTTGTGCAAGTTAAAAATGTCTCATTATCTTCAAAAATGTCTGAAATTTAGAAAAACAACCTAAAACAATGATGTGCCAATTGATGATGCAGTTGTGCATGCAACGTCATTGATATGCGGCGACGCACCAAAACAAACATGGCGGCGCCAAAAGACAAAACAGCAAAAGCGTTTGTAGCTGGAAATACATAATTTTGAGTTCATCTCGTCTAAATGAAAGAATATTGTGGTTCGTTGTACGTTATGTGCAGCAAACAAGACGTTCTCAACTGTTACTTTATCTTTTTTTAACTATAGTCATTCGTAATTGATTACTTATGAAACAAAGTAATTGAAGCAGTAATTAGATTACTTTTTAATGTAGTAATCAGTAGTTGGACAACTTTTATGGAGTAATCCCAACAACACTGCAGGGGAACTCACTTTTTCACTTGATATCTGTTTTCTTTCATACTTTTACTACCATGGACTGTTGCAACTTTCTGTTGCTTTCTCCTGTTGTTTTTGTGTTTTATTTAAGATAGATAGATAGATAGATAGATAGATAGAGAGAGAGAGAGAGAGAGAGAGACAGAGAGAGAGAGAGAGAGAGAGAGAGAGAGAGAGAGAGAGAGAGAGAGGGAGGGACAGATGTCTCAGACCCAACTCTGGCTTTGTTGGCCAGCTTCGCCCCCTGGTGGCCACTCTGTGTGAGTGCATGTTGAGTGTGCTCACCTCGCTCAGTGACGACCAGCCGGTGAAGTGCAGCAGGGTGTCGGGGCAAAGAGGCGGCAGAGTGGCTGCAGCGGCGGGGGCCTTCGGCCCCCTGCGGCCCTGCACGGCGCCGCCCTGGCCCTGCTTCCTCTTGCTGTGCAGGGCCAGTTTGGACCAGGGGACGCAGTCCCGCATCCAGCACAGCCGCTTCTGCTCGCTGCGCTCCGGCAGCCAGACGGGCAGGCCGCAGCTCACGCTGGAAGCGCCTCCTGGCGGCCGGTGGTAGCTCCTGCCCGGGCGGTGATGGAGGAGTTGGAACTGGACCGGCCTGATTGGAGACTCACTGCATCGGTTGGGACTGCATCGGGGTGGGACGAACTCCAGGTGGCGCTGGAGTTCGAAGTCGGAATGATTTTCCTATCTGGCGAATTCTCTGTATTCTGATTTATTCCGCTTTCTTTCAGCGCTGACGCTTTCTCATTACCGTCCTCATTACTTCTCATCACCTCTGAGCTTTTCTCTTCTTCCTCTGTCTGGTGCTCCGTGTTTATTTCTCTGCACTCCTTCATTCTCTCCTCTTCACTCGACTTCCTGAGTTTCTCACCCTCATATTTCGTCTTCATGTTTTCTCCTCTCTCCATCTTCCTCTCGTCTCCTGTCTTCTCGTCCTCTTCCAGAGGTCGGCAGTCATCTCTTTTGCTTTCATCCTCAGGCCTCTTCAGCTCGTTCTTCTCCCTCTTGGTCACCTCGTCTCCCTCCCTGGTTTTGCTCTCCTCTTCCTCCTCGCTTTCCTCTCTCTCACCCCTCTCGACGTTTTGCCTCTTTTCACTATTCTTGTCACGTTTTGTCTCTTCATTTCCTCGCTCGCCCACCGTCCTGGGCTCTTCCAGCATCTTTCCCAGAGAGCTCTTCTCTCTCTCCGTCTCTCTTCTCCTCCTCACGTCCTCTTCCTGTTTCAGCCTCTGGAGTTCTCTCTCCATCCTCCAGGTTTCTTCCTGCATCACCCTCATCTGATCTTCCAGCCTCTTGTTTTCCACTTCCAGCTTCCTTCTCTCCTCATCCTTCTTCTTCTCTTTCCTGCTCCTCTCCTCCTCTTCCTCTTTTTTCTTAATTTCGTCCCTTCTCCTCAGCTCTTCCTTCCTCCTCATCTCTTCCTTCTTCCACATCTCTTCCTTTCTCAATTCTTCCTTCCTTCTTGCTTCCCTCCTCATCAATTCTTCCTTCCTCTTCTCTTCCTCCCTCCTCATCATTTCTTCCTTCCTCTTTTCTTCCTCCTCTTCCTTTATCTTCTCTTCCTCCCTCCTCATCATTCTTCCTTCCTCGTCTCTTCCTCCTTCCTCTTTTCTTCCTCCTTCTCTTCCTTTATCTCTCTCTTCCTCCCTCCTCATCATTTCTTCCTTCCTCGTCTCTTCCTTTATCTTCTCTTCTGCCCTCCTCATCATTTCTTCCTTCCTCGTCTCTTCCTCCCGCCTCATTTCTTCCTTCTTCTCCTCTTCCTCCCTCCTCATTTCTTCCTCCTTTCTTATCTCGACTTCCTCTTCCGCTCTCTTCCTCTTGTCCTCTTCATCCCCCAGTCTTTCCTTCCCCTCTTCCTCTTTGTTTTCCTCTGATGCCTCTTCATTCTCTCTTTCATCATTCTTCTCTATTGTGTTCCTCCAGTCGGGTTCAGCTTCTTCACTGAACTCGTAGTCTTTCCTCTTATCCTCCGTCTTCCCTTCTTCAAAAAGTCCTCCTTGAAGGACCACCTGGTCTCTCTCCACTTCGTGTCTACTTGTCTCCTCTTCTTCTTCCATCCGTCCATCAGCTTCCTTTTTCCTCTTTTCATTTTCTTCCTCCACTATTCTCATCTCATCTTCAAGTCTCAAGTTTTCCAAGTCTGATTGTCTTTGTTCCTCTTCTCTATTAATTTCCTGTGCTTCTTCTCTCCTCATTTCCTCTTTCTCCTCCTGCCCTTCTTTTTCAAGCTCAATCTTTTTCATTTTTCTCTCTTCCTCTCCTTTTCTCTCCATTTCTTCACTCCTGTATGCATCCTCCTCGATTCTTTCTCTTGTTGCTTTCTCCATGTCCTCCTTTTCTTGCCTGTGTCTGTCCTCTTCATCCTTTTTTCTCCTCTTTTCTTCCTCCTGCTCTGCTTTGTGTTCTTCCTTTTCCCTTGTCTGCTCCTCCTCCCCTTCTCCGTCATTTCGTTCTATCTTAATCATCCCTTCATCTTCTCTCTCATCCACCACCTCTGTGTTTTTCTTCACTATTTCCTGACTCATCTCTGCTACATCCGCCGCTTCCTCCACCCTTTCTTCCATTTCCATCACTTCCTCGGCTCCTTTTATTTTTCCCGCTCCCTTTGTTTGCATCTTCTCATCTAAAATCTCAACGTCATCATTTTTCCCTCTTTCCACCTCTGTTGTCTTTGTCTCCCATCCTGTCCACTTCCATCCTGGCCGTCCTTCCTGGTTCATTTTCCTCCTTTTCCATCTCGCCTTCTCTTTTGTTTTCTCCGGCTTCTTCCTCAATCATTTCTGTCTCTTCTTTTTTCTCATCTTCCACATCCACCCAACTTTGCTTTCCCTCCTCCATTCTTATCAACATGTTAGTTTCTTCTTCTGTGCTCCTTCTTTCGTTTCTTCCCTCCACGATCTGCTCCTCTCCCTGTTGGCTGCTGCTTTTACCTCCATCCTTCTCCTCTTCCTCTGTTAGTCCCAACTTTTTGGTTATTCTGTCGTTTTCTTCCTTTCTTGGTGTCTCTTCCTCTTTTCTTCCTCTTGCTGCTTCCATCATGACCAACTCTTCTTCATTCCTCCTCAAATCCTGTCCATCCTTTATTCTATTCTCCTCCATATCCTCTCTGTTTCCTCTCCTCTCCTTACCCCTTTCTTCTTTCTCCTCTCTCGCTTCCGAGTCCTTTTGTTCCTGGGGCTTTCGCTTGTCTGATTTTACTTTATTTTGTTTTTCCTTCTTTCTCTCATGCTGCATCATTTCTTCACACGCTTTTACATGCATATTTTCACTTTTTACACCGCTCTCTTTTCTTTTCCTCAACTGCTCTTCCTCCCTCCTTCTCGCAGCTGCTCTTTCCTTCCTTCGAGTTTCTTCCCCCATCCTTCTCATCTCATCTTTTTGCCTTTTCTTTTTCCAATCCGTCCATATTCGCTCCTCTTCCCTCTTCCTCTCCATCTTCCTCGTCTCCTCCGCCCGCTCCTCCTCTGCTCTTTTGCATTCCATCTCTCTCATCCTTCTCTCCTCCTCTCTCCTGCTCTCCTCCTGTCTCCTCATCTGCTCCTTCCTCCTCACCTCCTCCTCTATTCGCCTACTTTCCGCTCGCTTCCTCATTTCCACTTCCTCCTTCCTCCTCCTCTCCTGCTCATCCCTTATTCTCCTCTGCTCCTCTTCATTTTTCCTCCTCTCCTCCTCCACTCGCCTCTGCAGGCTGCTGATCAGCTCCTGAACGGTGGAGACAGTTCTTACAGCACGCCGTCAAGCCAAGTGATGAATTTCATTGGGAGCTCACCTTCTGAAACTCGAACTCCTGCTCCAGTTTTTCCTGAGCTCTCTTCTCCATCATCTCGACCTCTTTCTGATGACGCTGATGTGGACAAGTGAGTAAATAAGCACCACAATGTTAAAATACTAACAGCATTGTATTAAATCACGTGTCACAGTAGTCAGTAACAACTGCAGGAAGTGACTATAGAGGGCGCACTCACCATCTCCGTCTCCATTAATTTCTTCAACTCATTCTGAAGGTCAGCCTCAAGCCGTTTCCTCTCATCGTCTGTCCTCATGTTCTTCCTCAGTGGGTCTGTCTCTCGCTCAGCGTCTTCAGTCGTCCTCACATCAGACGGCAAACCATTCTCGCCATTGATGCATTTTTGTCTACCGGCTTCATTTGAAGCAAGAGTTTTAAAAAAAAACGGATTAAAAAATAGATTTCAGGATCAACTTCTGTTGTTTGCCTCTATAAAATAATGCATAATATTTCAGTTAAAGTATTATAAAACTAAGAGAAAAGTTTGATCAATAATCTGATGCCAAAAAAGCTACAAAATATCTAAAAAATAAAAGTTTAGAAAACATTAAAAATATTCATAATTATAATAACTATAGGAATAAAAAAATCTAAAAAAAAAAAATCTAAATCATGGCTTAAATTCTTAAATTCTGGACTCTTAAGTTTGTCTATAGAGTGCAACAGTGTCCTCTGGTGGATAGTTGTTTCATTGCAGAAGCTATTGCACTGAACCATTTAAAAAGGAGCAGGAAGAAACTTTTAAGCACCAATTTCCATAATGGCAAAAGCTGTTTCATTTATATTCAAGAACTTGAAGTGAGAAGATTTCAGAGGGTTTTTAAAAATGAATAAATAAATAAATATAAATTGATTTCTTTCGGACTTGTCCAGGGTGTACCCTGCCTTCACCCTAAGACAGCTGGGATAGGCTCCAGCAGACCCCCGTGACCCTGAATAGGAATAAGCGGGTATAGAAGATGAATGAATGAATGAATGATTTTCTTTCTAGTGCTCTTTAGCCTTTCATTGGAAAAGTATTATAAAACTTTGAGACATCCTTCAAATAAAGCTAGCAAAATCTTTTTTTTTGTCATCTTATTGTTCCCACACTGGCACATTCGTAGTCAATAGGGCCCCTGTGTCGCTGCAGGAAGGAGGCGGGTGTCAGTGAAAGTGTTGTTTTCCAAGATTTTTGTCTCAGACGTGACCTACATCAGACAGTAAACTACGTCAGATTGGACTCGCAGTGCGTTAGGATGCTTACACAAGACATTCAGCCGCTCGTCAAATTTCATCACGTCAGCGTCACATGTAAAGGGCCAGTTCGTCAAGTCATCTCCATACGGCGTCACAACAGCATCTGATAGGACATTTGAATGATCCATTATCTCAAGAGACAATCCTGTGATGGTGCATGTATTAATGGACAGTGTGTTGCCTTTCACACCTTCCGGTTTCTCTAGGAGGAGCCTTTCACACGCGGCTGCTCTGCTTTTGGAGGCCGTAAAGTAGCTGAGCAGAGACCGAGGCATGCCCTCGAAATCCTGTGTCAGAGAGGTTTGGTGATTCAGGGTTAGCAGGTGGACACTGCAGAGGATGACTTAAAGAAGAATTCACTGATGACAACTAGAACCAAGGCTGAGTAATTGGTACATTGGACGTGTTTATAACATTTGTTATTTTAACTAATGTTTTCTAGAGTAAACGTAAAATTGTAGTAATATAAGATATGAGGTTGCAGACAGATGGTCAAACATATAAATTGTTCTCTGGAGATCTATTCAGTTTGTTTTCAGTCAGTTTTGTGTTTTTATTTGACAAAGGCTAAGCCAAAATAAACATCCTGGAAAAAGAGAAACACTGGTTGTGCGGACGTGTGACATAACAGTGGAACAAACCAATGTAATATGTTGAATTAAGACATATTTAGGTTTGTCATACCTGTGGATGCTCCATCAAGGGGGGAAAAAAACGTTTCTCCTGTGACACACAGGTGCAGTTACTAAAAAGTAAAAGGTTGCCACCTTCAGCAGCCACTTCAAAACTTTCTCCAAGTAGTGAGCCCCATCGAAATTGACGGGGTTTAATCTTGGAATTCCACTGAAGAAAAAAGTCACGTTTCTGCCTGTAAACTCAGAATTGTAACGGAAGGGGGACGGGACCAAAAAACCAACTTTGACGGATAATTGGCCCTACTCTTAGGCGGGTGTAACGTTGCTTTTGCATCCGTGCCGCTGAGTGACAGTACCGCGCCGCTCGAAGGTGAGCATGTTTGTTTTAGATTGTCATTAATTTTCGTCCATCATCTGTTAAGCACGTCAGCGCCATGCTAACTATCTGCTAGCATGCTAATGAACGGGACAGCCCTGAGCGTCGTAGAGACCATTCGGCAACCTTGGCAACGGCCAAACTACAACACCTGCCGAGGGACAAACTGCGGAGAAGGCAAAGCTGTCTACTTAGGTACGTCCTCATGGGTAAAGGCATGATTTATTTGGAAAAGGGGGAAACATTAGGGAACTTTAACTAGTGTGTCTAAACAAAGAGAATTGAGAGGTTCAGGGTAATGTTTATATGCTACAAACTTTTGTTTTGTTTTTTTAACAAAAATCAAACAAACTGTGAGTTTGAAGCAAATTCTCCACCAAAGTGATTCACCTTGACCGCCGAAGAAAACAAAAAAACATTTTTTCCACAACTCTCATACGAGTCACTGCGCACAAGAAAACTGCAGTGCGTTGTGGACAACAAAACGTAGTGTCATGAACCTGTGTGGGCATTTTGGCCCACTGGTTACACAGGGTCGTGAGCCTGCGACCGTGTAGGTGAATCACAGGACCAGAAGAACAAAAAAACGCGTCAGGCTGTGAACAATAAACACTTTTTCCGTGGCATTTGTGATCACAAAGACCGGTTCCGCGCTCATGCTGTACTCCTTCTCTTTGAGGAGATTCCAGTGGCCCACACAGGTTTTCCCATACACATTCCCGAGGGCTCTCTAAAAAAAAAAAAAAAAAAAAAAACATAGAGGAGTCCAGTCTCCTTCCTCAAAGTTTCAAAGGAGACGCAGCAGGTCTTCCATCCCAAACTCTTGGCTCCGGAGACACACTAGAGGCCTGTGCTCAAAGTTCCGGGACATAAACAAAACAAATGGATGGCGCCGATCAGACGACTTATTCCTTCAAAGCGCCCCCGCCCCCAAATCGTACCCCCACCCAAAAGTGAATTCCACTGCGACAATGGAAAGGCACCTCAGCTACAACTCTTATTTTGGCCCCACGACGTCAGCGCCACCGGGGGTCTTCGCAGAAGCCCCCATTCAGCGGGGTCATTGCGGGTCAGAGCACCGCTTCAGTCCTGAGGGTGACGGGCAGGAACAGGACACTCTGGCTGTCAGGAGTCAAACTGAACCGTCTCTTGTGTTTCATTAGCTCCCCTAAGATTAATTCACCAAGTTCAATTGCTCAAAAAGGCTCCATCAGCAAGCCTTGTCCGCTCCCATTAGGGCCCGGCCCTTTTGTCAGTGGGCAAGGTGTCCGTCGCCTTTGTCCGAGTGCACGGAGGCCAGACAGCGGCCAGACAGGGCCAAGCTGCAGATGAACACAGCAGATTAGAGGCCTCAATGGCCGAGTCGGCACAAGCGCCACGGCGATTTGAACAGCGGCCGTGTGTTTTCTCTGTCAAGGGTTTTTCTGTAACTCGTCTGTTGCCATTATCTTGGCAGCCGCTGTGCCGATCGAGCCTATCGCTTCCATCTGAGGGAATTGGCGGAGGATGGATGGAACCGGGGGTTAGGAGGGGTCGGGGGTGGCAAGAGGGATGTCAGCTTCGTCTTGCTGACCCATAACAGCTGTGCTGCAAGTTGCAGGTCTACAGTCTTAAAGGTACTTTATCAAAGCCTTTGCATGTTCAATTATGTGCAGAAGACTGTGTTGATGTCCAGAAAACAGCATGTTTAGCCCTCTCCTGAAACTCTGGGTTTTAGCTTCCTATTGAAGCTGATGATTTTTTCAGAGGGAACGGGACCTTCCACATGTATGGAAGGGATCAGAAACATGTTTGTCTTCCAGGAGAGCGTAATCAGAGATATCCGTCAGGTCTCAGCGACCTGACTTTGTGACATCACAAAGGGTTTGTCGTAGGAAATGTCTGTAGGAATTGTAGGAGGTCTGTAGGACGGAATTTCCTCATTTCTGAGTGGTGGAGACTTTAATGATAAAATAATCAATCCATGAATTACCCAAACGTTGATGGAATGTTTGCCCCATGAGAATATAAAATGCATCTTGACGTACCACTTTTTTTTCCCATGCGTGAACTGGAGCTCACACTTTGAACTCCCTTTGCTGGAAAAAGGATGAATCTTCTCAATGCACTGAGCCAGATTATGGGCCCCCGAGAGGCGGGGGAGCGACTCGTGTGCAGAGCTAATGGTGGCTCAAACATATTACTTGCACGTGAGATTTGGGGAATATTTTCCCTGGGATAATCCTCGGCGAAACGCATGCCCTGCATTCTTAACTGCCGTCAAAACCCTTCAAGTCAGAATTCAACGCCTTGACAGAAACATCTGATGTTCACCGTCTCTCGTGTCCTGAAGCCGTACGTTGCCAGTCAAGTTCAACTGGTTCAGCCTCAGCGACCTCCTAACCGAGATTATCTCCCCTGCGGTGGGATGACAACGGAGGTGAATTAGCTGGACTTAAACTTGGATTGCCTTTCAAAGTTATTATTATGCTGCCAGTGTGACCTTAGCACACTTAAATCTGTTTCAAATGACCGTGGGATTACTGTAAGCACAAGTCCTCCTGACAAGCCGGCAACTGGCAGCGGAAACAGTTCCAGTAATTATTTCAGTCTTCCAGCGTATTTATTATCGTACTGAAATAATGCTGTGAAGTTGCAAGCGCACACACTGCCTCCTTCAGTGAAACATGGGATGAGCGTGCTGAGTGTGTGTCACTTGTAAAACCATCACGTGAGTGGAATGAGAAGTGAGAAAGATACCTGGGGGCAAAATGAAAGGGAAGATCTTTTGGTTTCGAAGAATTGAATTCTGCACAATTAGTCATGAGAAAATGCCTCTACTTACGATCACACCAGCCGACTTTATTACACTTTCTATACCATTTTGCACCTTTTATGTGAATAAAAAGCAATGTTGAATAGATTAAGGCTTAAAATATGGAAAACAAACAGAGTTAAAAAAAATATAATAAACCTTAAGAATAAGTTTAGTCAGCCACAAACAAAGTGAAGTGTTGAGGAGTTGTATTACTTAGTTTGCTTCTTAACAGTTAGTGCAACAAATGGAAAGGAACCATGATAAACACATTTTCAGATATTTAGTGGAGCCGCCTCATGAGATTAATTATCCAAAAAATAATAATGAAAAATACCTAAAACACCGGAAGACAGCATGTTTAGCCCAACTTCCTACTAAACCTGATGCTTTGCAGAACATAACAAAGTAAAAAATATATATATTCTTTTAAATTCTAAATAAATGTATTAATAAATCGCTGAAAGTCAATCATGGTATTTGTAATATTAACAGGGAAAAACATCATACAACAACATACAAAATGCAAACAGCTTCACGAGGGAAACCCGCTTTGGTGATTTCCACCTGGTTCATAAGCAACAATCACCGAGTGATACACACCAGTTCTCTCCACTGGTGCTCCAATCAGTGCCTTAAGGTTCATTTGGCCCAAGCGCGAAGAGCGCCACCCCACCGCGGGCGACTTCACTCATACAGTAGCACAAGTGGGAACGGAGGACTTCTTTGAAAACATAAACTCAGCATTTTCACATGCAGCCATGTGATGATTGATTGTGACTTTTCTGACATTCATCGCCTTGTCACGCATGGCAACACTCACCCCGGCACTGTGTGCAGGAGGGATGAAACTAACCACACACAGGCCCAGGCACTTGGCAAAGGACTGGCTGTTATTGCTGCCTCAATGTTCTCTGCCCAGTCCCATGACTCGTTCTTGGCCTCGTGTCACAGGACAGTTCCTGCTGCGGCTAATCCTCCCTTTGAAGAAGCATCTCCACCTTCCAGAGAGGAGTCTGGGCGGCATCAACTGCAGCCCGCGGCCGCCGCCAACATTCCCACTGCGGCACCTTAACAGCAATCTGTAGCCTCTTCTCCTTCTCCTTCTTCTTCTTGGCTCTGCCACTGTGCAACAAACACAAGAAATTAGGAGGAAAACTTTTCATTTGCATCCAGCCAACTCGTCTTTTTGCCGCAATGATGTGGATGATTTAACAAAATTCAGTTTGTCCAATTTTTTTTTATTAAAATCAAGCACTAAAAATTTGGAATATGTGCTTTTGGTTTGTGCCAGAGTGACATCTCAACTGTCAAACACTCTTCAGAAATATATGTCAGTGACGTCAGATTTGTTCAGTTATTTGCCAAAACGAAGCCAGTGTTGTTGCCACTTCCTCTAAGTGCAAAACAGCAGTGCACAGTTTTAGATTAGATTGGATTATTTTATTTGATAAAGACGGACAATGTACATTAATTGACATTTTCACAAAAAATGTAAATGTACTCAATTCTAGCGTAAAGCTAATTTGCATTAGTAGTCCCCCTGTTGCATTGGTAGTCCGCCAGTGGTTTGGCACAACCAAACCTGGCCACCCAAAAAGAGTCCTGCACTGACAAAGCATTTTGAGGAAGCAGCTTCTTTCTACCAGAAAAAAAAGCTTATTCCTCAGAAATAGAGAAACAAAAACACCCCCAACAGGTGAATTCCCTCAATGAACGAGTACAATTTTCCATCCTAGTTGCAGAAACACCAATTGCACCTATAAAATTGCACCTCCCCGACGCAGAAACACGAAAAAAAAAAAAAACCTGTTTCACCCTGCCAGCGTCCGTTCTGTCCGTCCAGCCAGTGTGACTTCTCACGGCCTCGGGTCTGAGCCTGAATCCAGCCTATAGGTTGGAGGCTCCCTGCAGCTGCAGACTGTTTTCTTTTGTTTCAGTCGGTCGGCGCGTCATCGCGCACGGGCGTGTCTGTTTTCTCAGGGCAGCACACCGAGTACACGCCGTGCCCCCCTCGGGCGAGCTTCGGAAGACAATGGGGCAACACATGCGTTGGATGTTTGTGCATTAAATAGCCGAGCATGTCACCTTCATGTTATAAATACTTAATCTAAGAATGAGTACATCATAGGATCGGATAACAGTCGGCGGATGTTTATCCTGTCTTGCGGGAGTAAATACAGCAAAACACCAAAGGGACTGATTGTATTTTTGGTCCTGGAAGTTAAAGAAGGTTAAGAGGTTCTCCGCTGCTTTCTAGCTCAAACAGAAAGTCGACGCTGTGATAACGTGTGTTACATCTGAAACATCCCCGTGTGTGATCAGGTCAATTTTTGGAGAGTGAGAATAACAGTGGGAGGATATTTAAAGGTGACATTGGATTGGAAGAATTGATGCTTTTTACTTTTTAAGATTGAAAACATTCTATTGAGCACATAAAACTTGAGTAGAAACACTTTTTTAAGTCAAATTATATAAATTGTGTTTGGGCAGAAGGCCGTAAACGTCAGTCCAATACTCATCCAATATTCCATTTTATCTTGTAATATACATTTGATTGTTTTGAATTAAAAGACTGTGAACTGCCTAAAACAGCAAAATATTGTGAATAATTGAGTTAAAATTCTTGGTCCATTTCCTACCAGAAATCATTTCTAAGGGACATTGACAATTGGTGACAGTACTGCAGCCGGCCACCAGGAGATCGAAGGAACTGTGACGTAGCAGAAGTTGTGGCAAACAAGATGTTGACACTCTGCAAACAAACAATAAATAAGCAACAATAGTAACAAAATAGAATTACCAAGAAAGTCACAGACATAAGCGGCCATTAAAATTGTCACGAGCCACGTTTCACAAAGTCCCACGCAACTAATTCCTTGCTACGTGACAGCCAAACATTGTCCATCACAGTCAAACTGCTTTTAGAAAAACGTTAGATCGAAAACAAAAATGTAGCTGGAAATTTTTAAAAAGGGATGGTAAAAAAAAACAAAAAAAACACACAAGTGTGACACCACCTTCCTAGAAGGACGGTGTTTTGATGACGTGACAGCTGTGGCAGAAAAGCAGCAACAGATCACTGGATGTTTGATTCAGGCCACCTCAGAGGGATTCCCATTGGCTACGGAGGTGCAGCTCTGTGAAAACCTACACGGCCGTGACTTTCCACCGGAGCCGAAGGCCAAACTCGTGACGACGGGACAGCATTGCGTTACCGCCGTCATGAAGAATTCAACAGGTAGAGACGGCGGGGCATCTGTCTCTGTGGTCATCCACTGAAAACAGATCAAAACAGCAGCAGCACCGGCTGGTGAAGTCTATAATTAACAGCGGGTTTTTTTCTGCTTCTTTTTTGTCATTTTTTCAAAATTACGACTTCAGGAAAATTGGTGAAGTCGGGCGAGGCCGCATGACTTTGCCTTCTCACACAAAACACAGAGATCTCAAAATGAAAACACCTGTTTCCTATGTGAAACACATTTCCTGTACTGACTCTCCCCCCCATCACTCCCTTTTTCTTCTCTCTCATTTTTGAGCACCGTCCAATCAGAGCGCAGCTGTACGACTTCAAGTCCCATCATTTCTGGGCATGGTGAATAAGATAGTGGTCAAGTGATGAGTGATGTGAAGTGATGAGATCATGAGCCGTTTCTGTGGAATTTATCAGCTTCTTCTGCGTTGAGCCCTGCAGTGTGGAAATATTGCCTCGAGTTCAGATCTCATATTTTTCCGTGTTTGAGATCTAAAAATCATAACATTGGAATGTTATTCTGTCCTGTCGGCCACAAGCCCTCCTCGCCAAAGGGGCTTTTCCTACCTTTGATGGTGGCTTACTCGGGGTTCCTGGGAGGTGACCTCCATGAATGATACCATAAACATAGTTCTCTGGAACAATACAAGGCTTTATTCAGAGCCACCTTCCCGCAGCCTCTTGTGATGTCACAGAGGCCTCTGATACCTGGTCTGATAGCAGATCCAGGTAAGTGACAACAGCCCTGGCCAGGTGTTGGCTTTGCCTTCTGCTTGTGTTCCCATCCAAAGATGTTGAAACTCTGTTTGAGCAGGAGAGTGTAAACAGAGGGCTATTTGTACTGTTTTCTGGATCTACACTCTTTTATTCAAGGACACTCCACAGAAGACATATTGTCAGCCTTATGGCATAGTTGCCTAAGTCATATTTGAACATTTTCGGAAAACAAGAAAAAACCCATTTTTTTTAGCAAGTACATTGGTAAAGTTAGGCAGATATAACAATTTGGCTAAAAAATGACTTATGCAATTATGCTATTAGGCTAACGATATGAAATATGAAGATCTGACACCAGACACAACCTTGAAAAAAACTAAACTCTTCATCCTTTTGCCTCAGTGTCCGTCTATTTTGTTGTACTGCTTTAATTCTGTGATTTTGCGCACTCTAGCAGTCAAACATGGAATTTACGAAACACTAATGCCATGTTCTCAACTTACATTATGTCCTAAACTCAGATGGTTCCTCCCTTTCCAGCGAAGTGATCTTAGCAAGTATTATTGGAAGGATTGGCTGACTGTGTATCTTGTGAGCCAAGCAACTGCACAGTCAATAAAGAAGGAGTCATTCACACGCGCAACACAAGCGTCATTATCCCCAAACACGGTCACGCCCGTGAAGTCGTAACAGTGGCTCTTCTCAAAGCCTCCGAGTCACGACGGAGAGGGCGCGAGAACGACCTCGTCGATATAAAGACGTCACATCTCCGGCTGTGATTATCAGCTGTTGTGGAAAAAAATGAAGTCTTCACTGAGCAATCAAAGTCTGGCTAGCTAGCATTTATTTCAGACTGTCAAAAGGCACCCAATCACACAGAGCATTCTGTAGGAATGAGAGCCCAAATAGAAGACCAGAGCATCCTTTTGTGCAGCTTTCGGTGCGTCCTATTCCAAACATCTATTTCTGTTGCTCGATTGTTGCCCATAAAAGGATATGGTCAAGCAGAATCGGGTACAGTATGTGAGTTATATGTTGACAAACATAGAAACTAGTGATGCGCATATCGATATTTTTATGGATATATCGGCACGCAGTGAACAACGTCGCACGCACGCACGCACGCAGCAGCGAGATGGCGGCGGCTGCAGAGTCAGACTTGTCACTGAAGAAAAAGAAACGCAGTGTTGTTCGGTTTTCGCAAGTTAATTGAAACAGTGCGCAGTGTGATTTATGCGACAAGAGAGTGTCGCACAGGAGCAACAGCAGCTACCTCTTTTGCTCACTCGAGAACCGCCCACCCAACAGCACATGAGGTTTGCGAACTTTACAAAGTTTACAAACTTTACATTCATGGATTAGGTTTAAATTGTATGGAACTTTAAACATTTACTTGAACAGTTTTTCATTTTTTGTAATAAATATGTTAATGGCCACGTGTGTCTTGTGATTTTTAACTCTTTATTTGTTGAGATATTTACAAACCAAAAAGTGTATTGATATCGATATTGCAATATCAACCACAAAAATACTGATTATAGAATTGAATTTGAAAAATTTGTTATTGCAGATCACGAATAGAAACAACCATTTTTAGAGGTAATGGACCTGCACAACTGATGCAACACACACGACTCAAGATGCAACTTGAAGGCACTTTGATGTCAAGAACTGAGGAGCAGCGCAAACCTAATAAACACTGAAATAAGACTTGTACATGGTTATTATGAACATGAATAAAACACCACCACACAGCATTGGATTAGTGGGCACAGAACAAGAAGAAAAAAATGTTTCTACAGTTTGTTGTCTGTTGGAGCCTGATGACTGATAATGGTCGATTTATTGGTGTGAAACTAACACTAGCGGAGCAATATGATGTTCTGCTTTTCATTCTGAAACTGAGACGATTCATCAACACATCCTGTCTATGAAGCAACACCAGTGAATGTTGCATCTTAATTCTGCCATGTGGAACCTGAACCTCTTGTATCATAAACCATGAGCTTCACTCGTCGTGAATAAACAACAATTTGGCGTCTCCTCTTACTGCCAACGCAACAAAAAAACTAAGAAATTTCCTGCTTCCTAAAGACAAACTGAAATTCTTGGCTTTTGGTCCAGCCTAGAGGGTTTGTGACAATACTTTTGGAGCCACCAGGAGGCAATGGCAGTGGTTCGGCATTACTTTTGAGGAGTTTCTGTCATGGTTATTTTTTAACAAAGACTACGAGTTTTACGCTTTATGCAAACACATTAAACTAGCTGAGAGGAAAGGGCAACAACAAAGTACACTGCAAAGTCCAAAGTCCAAAGCAAAGTCCAAATCATCTCAGGTAGAGTTTGGAGCATGTCCTAGACAGAAAATGGTACCGTTCGTCCTCAGTGTGTCGCCTAAAACTTGGTCCAAAAAAGTTTGGTTGCCAAGGTTGAATCTTAATCTGAGGCAAAACTCACAAGTCACCAGCAAATATTTAAAAAAAGAAAAATGAAATGTTATTGTGGTGTTGGTATGACAGAATACAATATTTAAATTTTTTTTGTTCAATGTAATGAGTCATTGTATTATTATATTTCAAGTATGAAGAGTGGGCATGGTCAGTAAATGGCTAATACATTGTGTAATGTTCCCATTCATGCTTAGTTCACTTCCACACGTGATCCACAGGTAATTTCCGACTTTCCTACAGCACAGTGGTTTTTTTTTAAAAATGCTGGAACTGAGGGACTTATTCATTAACTGCACACACTCACGCTGAAGTGCAGCCATGAAGCCTCCCTCTGTGAAATACAGGTGTGGTCTGTCGAACCGCGTGCAGTGAGAGCTAATTCAATTAATCTGAGCGCTGTGCCTCCGAGCGGCCGGCCACAGGGCCTCTGTGCGTCCCTGCTGGTGAGGAGGAAGCTGTGAGCGACGATCGATGAGGCCGCTGCCTTCGCCGACCTCCAGGGAAACTGCCGTGAGCAGGCAAATGTCTGCAACATTTGGTACCACTGGAGAGGATGTGTGTGTGTGCGAGTGTGTGAGTTCATGTCGGTAGCTGCTGTGTTTGAAGTGATCTTAAATCCTTCGGAAGAGGCCTCAAGAAGAGCGCCTTTGAGAGGAAATGAGGTGGAAGCAACGGGAGGTTGAGTTGTGCACCTTGGAGCAGCTCCGGGACCTCAGACCCAGGGATGATTTCATGCCGCAATGTTCTCGACGCTCCTGAAAACACCGCGTGTTTGAACAAATCGGTCGCCGAGGCAGGTCGGGGCGGAAGTGAAGGACCTTTCTTTCTTTTCTCTCTTTTTCAAAGTTGGTCTGAATGAAACTTTATCTCTGTGAATCATCTTCTCGAAAAGCCAACGTTAAGGAGGGTTTCTTTAGTCCCCCACACATTATCCTGCTGCCTTTATTCCCCTTTTCTGCTCTAAGATTAAGTAGGCCTCTACTTAATCTTAGATGTTTGATGTTTGAGGTGATTCATTACTGGATTTCTCTGTAAAAAGGTTTGTGGCACGTTTTCAGGGCAGACTGGCAGCGTGGATCCAACTTTTGGTTTTGTTGCAGTTGTTCTCTCTAATCCAAACTGAGCAAAAATGAACGTGTTGAGTGCAAATAGTAGGCCACCTCCAACCATCAGGCAAACCACACCTATATAGCGAATCGTCCGTTTGCCTGAAGTCAACAAATTAGATGAAGTATGAATCATTGTACATGCCTGGTGTATGTGCACAGCACAGTCTTATTGTTATTATAGCAGTTGTTTTTATTATTATTAATATCATTACTTTATGGGTAATCAACAATCCCGGTCCAAGATCAAGATTTCAGTGCGGCAACGCTGGCACAGCCGACATGAGCGTGAGAACAAAATGCATGGCCAGTGAGCATCTAGGTCAACGACTCCTTCTGGCAACGACGCCTTTCGTAAGAAGGTTTAGGCGGGAGAGCTGAAGGCAGACGGCACCAGTTTTGTTGTATTTTAACATCATCAAGGCATCTACGACTTCTGACTCTCGTCGCGTTGATGCAATTTTGATGTGAACTTGAGTTCACCGCTCATAACATGTAGTCTATCTTCTAGAATATCATAATAATATAATATTGGCACAACATTCTGGTATAGTTTAATTTAAGATGTAGGACTATATTGTGATTGTATTGTATTGTTTTGAAAACATCTTACATTTATCTATTTATTTATTTATGTAATATTAAACCATAGAAACAGACAGGAAATCCCTTGCTAGGTCTGTGGCCAGCGGGTCAACAGAGGCGCAACACAGGTCGCTCCTGTGTAGTTTTAAATAGCTATGAGCTGAAGAGCGGTTTGTATGAAAAGTAAACGCTGCAGCGACAGTAGATTTACAGAAACAGAAACCGCATGTTCCCGCCAAAACTAAAGTTTCGCTTTGACTGCGGATGTGTTTTTAGTCTATCACCTTCTTTTATTTGGCCTACTTTGTTTCCATGCCACCCCCTTACCTGCCAAATCAGCTAAAGCTCAAAACTAGTTCAGGTTTTGTATACTGTAACATTGAACTTTGCCTTGTGACTCAATTGTATAGAATGAAAATGGATTGTCTGAGTCAGGTTGTCACATTTGAAACTTTAAAATGGAGGCAGCAGAACAAAAAAAAAAAACTTGTGGTGCTTGTGATTATTTATTTTTTAGCCACATAATGTGTATAATAATGAATGCATGTCTAGTGTGTGAGTAAAATAATCAAATAATCTAGAGCAGCCAAGATGCTGCTGAAAACAGCTGGATGAGTTCTATTTCATTGATCCTTCTGCCTCAGTTTTGGTTGAATCAAATGAGTCAATATCCCCACGCAGCCTTGTGTCATAGAAAAACTGGAATAAAAAAAATTGTAGACACACTAATAAATTTACTGGACATGTACTCAGGGATAACACATCATTGTTTAGCGTCTAAAAACCCCGGAAAAAAAACGTTTTATCAGCCCATATAACGCAAAGAATGCAAAGATATATCAGAAAGGTTTATATTGGAAATTTGAGTGTGATTTTTTTATGATTTGTGATTACAGATTTTTGGGTCATGGAAAAGAAACGTGGAAGGCGGTGAACCGCGTCTGGGTTTTCAAGTTCAAAGCTGGTGACGCGAGAGAATTCCGAGGCGGAGTGGAAACGCACTCTTTCACCTCGAGCTTATATTATTTTTGGTATGTTTGTTTCTAAAGTCCTAAATACATGCTGTGTCCTGAGATTAAAAAAGAGGTGGGGGGGCATGTAAAAATAAATAAGTAAACAAATAAATGCGCATTATGCCTGAAAGTATTTCAATCAAAGGGAAGGGAGGAAGTTTTTAAAGCGTATTATAGTCGACGGTACCAAGTGGCGGGGCGCGGAGGGGTGAGAGCGCCAAAAGGAAACGCTGTTTCCGAATCTTAAACTAATGTATACATAACCCATACATAATTGTCCGTAGTGATTTTAAGGGACTATGAGAGGAACTGGGGCGACGTTTACCACGAGAGCCGAGGCGGCACTACGCTGCCGGCGCACAGGGAGGGGGACCTCCTACCACTAAGCCCCGCCCCTCGGTCGTAGCTGCCTCAGTAATAACCAGCTCTCCACTGAACGCCACGCCACTTCATCCTCAGACTCTCCTCAGCGCTCAACCCCAAAACCGCCAGTGGACATGTCTGCCCCGTGTATGTGCTCCCACAATTTCATTCCTTGAAGGGGAAAAAGGGATCGCCTGCTTCATCCTCACTGGTGAGTAGCATCATCACCCCCTCCTCACACCCTCCCTTTTCCCCTCTCTCTCTCCCCTCCTCCTCCTCTGTCATTGAGCGAATGAATGAAGGATGAAGCGAGAGGGAGCACAGGATGCGGACGGAGGATGATGAAACGTCTCACGCGGATGTCTAGTAGATAAGGCGGGAGGACGGAGGGCGACCGATGCGCTTGCATTCTTATTCTCACAGTCATCTACCGCCATGCGCATTTTTTTTTTTTTTTTTTCCCCGTTGAGTCATCTCTCCTTATGACTCACGTGCTGATGGTAAAGGGGGGACAAGCCTCCTCCAGTCATGGCGCTCAGCATCAGCCTCGAGCTCAGACACGTGCTGGGTACCGAGAATTTTTTTTTTTTCTCTATCCAATGAAATAAAATCGGGGTCGGTGGGATTTTTAAATTCCTATTTCAGTGAAGGTTATTGAGTGGTCCTTATGGATGCTATGGTGCGTTCAAGAGATTATGAAACAACGGCCTTTATTCCCCCCCTGCCTCCCCCTCCTCCTCCTCCTCCTCCTCTTCCTCCACAAAAGCAGGCTAATGTGAGAGCGGTGCAGGAAATCTATTAATCACTTAATCCTCCAGTTGGAGAAAGCCATGAGGCTATCGGACATGTATACTCAGATTTTTTTAGAGATAGATTTTTTTTTCTTTATTGTTATTTTAGTTGGGTAGGTAGGATTAAAAAAAAGGTTAGGATTATTCAGGTTCAAAATCAACCCAAGAGAGACAATGGTAGGATGATGAAATATCAAGGTATCAGGTGGAATGTTGCGCTTCTGAACCGGCCTATAGTGAAACGTTTGCACCCTTCAATGTGTCCCAGTGGAATTCTGTTTTGTTCAGCACATGTCAAATTGGCAGTTTTTAGAATCCATACATCCGTCCATCTGTCACTGAACTCTCCTTCCTGTACGTTGGGGGTGGCAGGCGGGGGGGGTTTCCCCATCCCAAAGGGCTGAGCGCGGTGGTGGAAGTGTTTGGGTCCGTATGCAAATCCGCGTGGCCTCAATTATTCAGCAGGCTGGGAAATGTGATCGTCCCCGCCATGTGCGGGCTAATGTTCCACCAGGAGCGAGGACAGTGACCTGACGGCGGATGATCTCATTCACAGGTTTTACCGTGTGAAAAAAAATTAGAAAGAAGAGGAAAAAAAGACCCCAAGAAATGAGAAATGCTAAATGAGGGGAGAGTTACGGTGAACTAGTTGATGTGGGGAGATTTTGAAGATAAGCATGAAGTGTTGGTTTAAGTTTCCAATTTCCAGGTCAGATCTATTCAGATGTCTGTTCAACTAAAACCAGTTGGACGAGCAAACGTCTGCGTTTAGAAACTGCTAACTTTTATTTTCTCAACAAGTGAGCAAAGAGCCTCGCAGTTTTCACTTTTCATTGCTTCCCGACTGACTGCATTTTTTTTCCCATTCTGCCCTGCAGACATGAAGAAATAAAACCGTTTCCTGAACACTCAATCCCTCACAAAGTGTCTCAAAAGCTCTCTGGCCCTCCAAGCAAAAGACAGAAATAAACCAATTGGGGGGGAGAAAAAAAACAAAAATTGCACTTTTTGCACAAAGTCCAGTTCAGTGACTTCTTTTCTCCACACGCCGGCCTTGCCCTTCCAAAGCGGAAAGACGTTCCACGCCTCACCCTTTGCAATCGTTGCTTTATCAAATGCCCAAAAACAGCAAGGCCGTCAAGAGAGAGCTTGACGACGATGTCACGGAGTCTGTCAAAGAGCTGCTTTCCAACGAGGACGCCTGCGACGATTCATTCAAGAAGACCGCGCTGATTGTCAACAACCATGGAGGGGACAAGAAGGAGCGCGACGTGGAGGAAGGCGGCTCCGACGGCGAGGAGGAGGACGAGCGCCCTGCGTGGAACAGCAAGCTCCAGTACATCCTGGCCCAGGTGGGCTTCTCGGTAGGCCTGGGCAACGTCTGGAGGTTCCCCTACCTGTGCCAGAAGAATGGAGGAGGTGAGTTCCCTGCAGCAGCAGCAGCAGCAGCAGCAGCAGTGCTGCGGCTTCCGTTGTTAGACGGTGAAGGGGAAACCACATGCTGACATGTATGAATGAGAATCACAGGAAACCCATGACGATGTGCATATTGATTAGTTGGGCATTTCCCTTGAAAGATTTGATGGGACAACATTTTTATCGGTGTTTTTCTATCATCTCCAGCCCGTCACGACAACATCTCTTAATAAGAGAGGTTTGCTTGTACTGAAACTGAAGTGTCACCCGTTTATTAGGTCAGACGGATCTCAGTCGAGGTTCTGGTGACATCTTCCGATCCATAAAAAAAAAAAAAAACGTCCTGCAGTTTCGCAGCGGGAAAGAATTCCACCCAGTAGAAATCTGTTGTGGTCAAGCACTCCAGCGTCGAAAAAAACAAAGAAACCGCCAGACGTAAACCATGTCATGTCTGCACGCTACTTGTGTGGTCTCAAAGCGAGTGTCCGGAAGATGTGGAATTACCCAATTTGTACCAAAACGAGTGTGTTTTTGGACAACTTTTCTGCTGACTCCCAGAGAGGAAACACAATGATGTTTGCTTCCCTGATTATTTAAAAAAAAAAAAAAAGTTTACATGCTCCTGAATCAGGCCGTGTTCACGAGATCCACACGAACACAGATATTTTGGTGAAAACACGGCGTTAATGTCAGTGTTTTCAGACAAACTGGACTGCCGAGTCTTTCCGGACGCTCGGACGACACCACACAAGCAGGATGGAGACACTTTGTATTCGCTTTCTGTTGCTTTGGTACTTGTTTCGACTTGTATTGGGCATAACTCAGAGAAACTCCACAATAATCATGTGGATTAGAAAATTTTGGGGGAAAGTACGAGGTAATTTCAATTTTGAGAAAAGCAGCCCTGTAAAAAAGTAAGACAGTGGGGTTTGGGTTGACCCAAAGTTTCACCTTGAACCTGCTGGACCACCTGATGTTTCAGGTCGATGTTAATGGCCAAACAAACCCATAATCAGGTAATGAGGATAGTAGCTGCAGAAAAGAAAAATCCCTACACTTGTAGTATCGTAGTGTCCAGAAAAAACAAATTTGGGTTCTACAGGGTTTGTTATGAGCAGGTCAGATGAGGATACGAGAGAAAGGCTGAGGCTACATCATTGTCTTCTCTGGTGTTTGATCAGAGTCCAAACTTAGCCTTTTTCCACAGTTCTGTTGAAAAAAAGGGGGCGGCTCTAAAAATAGCGGTGCTTTTTATAGGATTGAGTTTGCTGCATCCTCGTTCACGTAGGTGAACAATCCTTTTCACACTTGACTGTCAGAAGGAAGCCTATGTGGAGGCATAGCGTGTCTCCATCTTACGACGACCGATCCAGGGGTGTGTCTCTTAAGTACTCGCATTCACAAAGGACAAACAGGTCTGGCTTGGCAAACAGAAAAATGAAGCTAGTTCCACTTTGTACTTCCCTGTCAGAACCAGAATGGTGAGGCGCACACGTCTTTTCAGTTTGACAGGTGACTCCAGATGTACAACCAGATTCTAGACTTGAGACATGAGTTCCCAGGATTCTCTGCACCGTGTTAATGGTGAGCCGCCCATACTGGCGGTAGAGGTACTGGTTAATGCACTTCCCTCCTGGTGATTATGCAAAGCCGTCAAATGACCCAAGAAAGAGGATTAATCTAAACTGTCGCGGACAGTGTAGTCCAGACAGTAGTGATACTCTGGTAATCCAAGTTAAGTTTGGTTTCATCATGTGAGTTAGTTCCTGTGGCTTACGTGTCGTATAATAATACCATTGCGGAAAGGAAAAAACAATGGAATCCGTGTAAAAGGAAGTTCGAATGGGGAGTCCCCAAACTCTGAACATGCCGGTGAAGTGGACAATTGAAGATGCACGTGTGCATTCTGTCACTTGTGTCAAATGGGTGTGTTAAATAAATTAAAACCCCTCTATACATCTGCACTCTAAACTACATGTGTTTGCCCTCGACCTCCAGGCTGCTTATCAATAAAATTGATTTTCATCCTGTGGCCTCATTACAGCGCTGAGATCAGGGTCAGAACTTTTACACTTTGACATCTGTTTAGGCTGCTAACAGTATATTAATAACTGTAGCATGTTGCTATATCAACATTTTGAGCATTTCCAATACATTGTACCTCAGCCATTCGTCGGTTGTGTTTGTCGTCAGCAGGAGTTAGCTTATTAAATTTCTGATATCTGGATTTGCTGTCATATTAAGTCTCATTAATGATTAGCCGAATGCTAAGTGTAAACTTCAGATATCAAGAAAGGGGCCTTAATTTTATCCACGTTTGTTTTAAGGTCGTATAACTTCCCCCATGGAACAGTAGCGCGGACTGCAATTCATTCCAAGTGTTTGTTGTCAAACATTAGCATGCTAAGTCATCGAGCTAATCGAAAGTCAAATATTAGCATTATTAAAGCGCCTTCAAACCCGGACCACCCAGCGAGTCTATCAGGAGATGGCGTTTGTTTTCAGTAATTGATTGCACACAGGAGTAGCCATTTTATCATAATTACACACACACACACTGAATTATTACCTAATACACAGGCGAGTGCACTCTTGTACGCCACTTGCATGTTTTGTGAGTATCTGTTCGTGTGTGTGTGTGTGTGTGTATTTTTTTAAGAACTCTAGTCACTGTGCTGTGTTGAAATAATTAACTTAAAATGGGGTAGGCAAGTGCGTGTGTGGGTGGTGTCTGCTTTACGCACATTGTTTCTTTTTCCTAACCACTCCAGGAACCATGTGCGCCGTGCTGAGTGTTGTTGCGTACACATGCAGCTGCCTTTCATCTTTTCACATTTCCTTTTAAGGTTATGGTGGTTATGTTGGTTATGTTTTGAACAAAGGCGGCAAACTCCTTTCCTTTTGGTGCCCTTTGTTGTGCGTCGGTTGTCATTTTGCAAAGTTCCAAACTCCACTGACAATTCCACTTTTTTTTAAAGCAACAATCAAGATACTGCTAGCGAAAGCGCGGCTTGCTTTATTGGAATTTGTTTGTCCAATATGCATGCGATAAGACAAACTAATGTTAATTTCAATTTTAGTTTCCCCCTCAAACCCTTGTTTTCTCTAGTGTCCCTTTTACTTTCCTATCAACTAACAAGCATCTGCGTTCACACCACAACGCTGCACTTTTGTTTACCTTTATAAACGCTAGTTTTTGCTCATCAAATATTTAACTGTGTGAGATCAGTCAGACACCAGTGTGGGCTGAATATCAGGGTTTTTTTTTGTGCTCAGGAAAAAAATCAATTGCGACAGAAAAAGTGCGGTCATTGGTATACTTTTAGAATTCCGCGGTACTTCCTTGCATAGCATTGAGGCAAAAAATAAAAAAAAAAAAAAAATAAAAAAAACACCTTGTTCTTCGGAAACAGGAAGGGTTACCGCGTTAACTGAAAATACGGAAGTGGGACGCTGTTTTTGGGACGGAGATGAAATGGACCCTTATCGGGACCGTCGGCATCAAAGTCGGGCTGTTGGGACGAGACAATGGGAGGTTTTGAGGGGTCCGTTGGCCAGAGTTACTCCGCGGACCTCCACCAGACGACGCGTCAGAGGCAGAAGCTGAGCCCGCCAGCTGACTGTAGGGGCACGCCGAGAACAATCGTGCGCTTCCGGTATTTGAGCGACTCCGACGGCGGGAGTCAGGAAGGGACATGAACGAGCGTCCTGTGACAACATGCCGTGTTGGAACAAGCGCCAACCTTAAAATACAAATAAACGAGCGTGCCCGCCAGCGTCTCTCTCTCTCTCTCTCTCTCTCTCTCTCTCTCTCTCTCTTTCTTTCTCTCACACACAGCGTCAGTTCTTGCGTGTGGGCGTGACTACCAAGAAATTAAAAAAAAAACTTAATACGTGTGGAATTTTTACTCACGCTCTCTCTTTTTATTGATGAAAGGTCACTGGTTTGTGGCGCTTCTGAAGCAATGTCGTAGATTCTCAGGCGCTTTCATGTGAGCTAAAAAAAAATAAAAAAAAAACCCAAGCCAAACCAAGCTGCGTTCAGGGACAACACTGAAAAATGGGCACATTATATTAAAATGAACACGTGTGACCATCGGCCATCTCCACGTACAAAGATGAACAAAGATGGTTTGGTTCGCTGGGAGTCGTCATGTGGTCCCGGTCCTGCTCACGAGCAATTATGCGCGCGTGTGCGCGCACGCACACACACAACATCTAACCATTTGGCTCTGAAATTTCAGAGGGGAATTGCTACCTTCCAGTAATCCCAGTCTGATTACTGTAATTTCAGACCTCCCTCTGCACCTTTCCTTTCCTCTCCTGCTTAGCGGAATTGTTTGATTGCGCCTCGCACTGTTGTAGCTCAGCAGATGTCTGTGTACGCTTATTTGCGTGTTATGGAAACACAGACACAGATACTGTTTTGAATTTTCAAAAAAAAAAAAGAAAAAGTTCAAAACTTTTTTCGGTGTGTCCTTTAAGGCTTGCCAGTCTAGTTGAGGCTTCTCTGTTTGAACCACGTGGCAGATGGTAATCACACAAACCACATGTTAGCTTCCACTTCCCGATGACTAAGAGCATTCAAGGTTGCCCGCCAAAATGAAAGCGTCTGATGCAACTCTTTCACAATGTTGCACCGAGCCTCGTGGTCTGTCTTGATTATTTAAAATGTTAGATTTTATTTGCCTTCCTTCCCTCCTGCAGGTGCGTACCTTGTGCCCTATCTCATCCTGCTGGTCCTGATCGGCATCCCGCTCTTCTTCCTGGAGCTGGCCGTGGGCCAGCGCATCCGCCGGGGCAGCATCGGCGTGTGGAACTACATCAGCCCTCGGCTGGGCGGCATCGGCTTCGCCAGCTGTGTGGTGAGTCTGGCTTGGATCATCACCCTGAAGGGTCATCGGCACGGCCGCTGTCAAAATAACGTCATCTGAGATGTTTTATTTTCGTGTGTCTTTGGCCCGCAGGTGTGTTTCTTCGTGGCTCTCTACTACAATGTCATCATCAGCTGGAGCCTCTTCTATTTCTCCCAGTCCTTCCAAGACCCGCTGCCATGGAAGGAGTGTCCGCTCATCAAGAACGACTCTAAATCATGTGAGTGCCGGTCGTCAGTTGTGTGGTTTGGTTTTTTTTGTTTGTTTGGGTGTGTGTGTGTGTGTGTGTGGGGCAGTGGAAAAGAAGAGGTACGCGAACGTTGAGCTGAAACTTTGTGCCGCCGCTGCGTCCTGCAGACAAGGTGCCCGAGTGCGAGAAGAGCTCGGCCACCACCTACTACTGGTACCGCCAGGCCCTGGACATCTCCGACAGCATCTCCGACAGCGGAGGCCTCAACTGGAAGATGACCCTGGCCCTGCTGGCCGCCTGGACCCTGGTCTGCCTGGCCATGATCAAGGGGATCCAGTCGTCGGGGAAGGTAAGGCAGCCCTCCGGCGTTTTGCCTGATGTTGTTCCCTCCGTCAGAAGAGTCGTGTGCACGACGCAGGGGAAGGGAGCAAGTGAGGACATGAAGAGAGAGAGAAAAAAGAAAACAAAGACGGAGGCTTACTACAGCCGGTTGTATAATACCTGGCAGCTTGGCCCACATAAATATGACTCTCGTACCTGGGAAAAACGGGCGAGCACGGACAAAAACAAAAGGCCACTTCTTGCCAAGCATTTTGTACAATCCTCTCACACCTACTTAGCAAAAAAAAACGACTTTGGTGCCAACACTTAGCAGCCTCTTCAGACCTGCTGACAAATTCTCCTAATGAATTAGCCTCTGATATGACCTCCCCACCTCCGCCTCCCCTGAAAGAGCTCATGTGATTCCTTGTGTGTGATTACGGATCAGCTTATTTTATCTCAAAGCTGACAGTAGCGTGACTAGCATCCGGAAGGATTAGCCCACTGGCTAAAGGTTGGCATTCGCTTGCAAAACTCACCTAGTTCCTCCTCAGCTCTCTTTCCTTCTCTTTTTTTTCTACACAGGTGATCGCTCTCATTACGCTCTCTGTTCTCGTATCATATGACAAGCATTAGCCCGTTTCCATCCACGGTCTCAGTCAAGCTCAAAATAATTGGTAAAAAACGCGTCGCACATTTTTAATCTTCCCCGGCAGAAGCTTTGATTCGCCGTTAACTGTACTGCGCCGGTTTACAGCAAAATGTGGGGATCAGGTAATACGATACAGCTCCTCGGAGAAAAAGGTCTCTGTGAAAGCTGCCAAAGGTTTGACTCTGCGCTTCTGGCCTGTTTTGGCTCATTAGTTTAGCTCGTTAGCTCGCTTTTATGTTCTCCACAATGGAACACGGTGATTTCAAGCCTGAACCGTCCTTGGCTGGTCGTGAAAGGCCCCAATGTGAACAATTAGCAGTCGGTAAGGGTGAGACTGGACCAATCAGTGTCTTCTAAAAAGAAAAGCTGCAGAACTTCTATCTGTTTTCTCATGTCATCACTGGCTCACCTTTCAGGTTTTTTCTCTGGGTGTGTCAGGGCTGACTGAGTAGTGTGTGTAAAAGCCACAAACAATCATTTTTGACCTTCTCGCAAAGAGAGTGAAACACCTGCCAGTTTTCATACCTGTGAGTCCTCACACAATCAATTTCCTTGGGGGAAAAAAACCCTCAATTGATCTCCAGGAGCAGCATATTTAGCCCCCTGTTTTCAGCGAAAAACTGTTAGACCTTAATTGGGGGAGCTGTCGCTAGCCTGGCAGAGGCATCAGAAGCACCCTTTGTGAAGTCACAAAGTGCAGCCTCTGAGGGCTGCAGAAGGAGTAAAATGGAAAAAAAAAGAAAGAAAGAAAGTGCAGGAATACATGTGAACAGGTGCTTTTTGTCTGGGTTATTGCTCTGTTATTACCACCTTTATTTGCCAGTGTGGAAAATACGACGGCCACCAGTCTAAATGAGCATTTTCCATTTCTTCCGTCAGACGTTGCTCCCAGCTCTGATCTTATCCCGGCAGCTGTCTGCTGCCGTGTTTGGCTCGACGGAGCTCTCGCCTTTTTTTCCCCTTTTTTTTTTTTGCCCCGGCGGCGGCAGACACGACAAAATGCGCTTCCACAATGAGACGAGAGGTGGGATCCAGCGGCGCTGAGCCTCGACAGGCAGACAGTTTCATTTCCCTCCGCGCCTGCACCTGCTGCCATCTGGCCAGAAACCTGTCCGATAAACACAAGTCGACACAATCTCATTACAATTCCGCCTCTGCCAGACGGCAAATCGGAGTCAGATGGAGGAAGAACACGCAGTCCCCCGCTGCATTTGATCCACCGAGGCACATTCACACAGGGATGCAGAAGTCGCGTTTCAGGTGGAATTACAGGCGCCGCGCTAATTACACGGCAGCAGCCGGTCCGAGACGTCGGCGGCTCCAGAAACTGGAGGTTGTCGCCTTCAGCAACAATTCAATTCAAACAAGCACCGAAGGAAGTCAACTTTTTTGTCAATTTTGGTTTTTTTAATTTTGTGGAAAAACAGTACAAACTAGCGTGCGATTGAAATAATTAAATGGGGGAAAAAAGAAGTAAGACGGGTAGAAGCCTTAGTTTTTTAGGAGGGCAAAGTATTCCGAACTAGTCAGAACACGATAGCGTAGCAACACTTGACCTTAAAAAAAACTCCCAACCAAATCAGGCAGACTGTGTTGTGACACACCTCAATCCTGCACCGGCTGAAACACGCCTGTAAAATTATTGTTTTGCGCTGATGCTTTTTAGGAATCCATCCGATCAATCGTGTTTTAGTGTGTGAAAAGTTGGATCAAGTAGTTTAGGCCTTTTTTTTTTTTTTTCTTTCATTTTATTTTTTTATTTTAAAAGATAAGCAAGACAAACCACCGGCAGCCAATGGTGGATGACGTCTAGTGTCACGCCTTTGACCAATAGGGAGCCTCAGACTGTCCCTACTAGGCTCAGCCGGACAGACAGGCACACAGTCAGTCTGTCCACTGTAGTCATTTCATCATTTCCCAAACACTTCCCTTTTTTTTTTCAAATTGATGGCTGCATCTTGAGCACCAGGTTTAAGGTGTTTCCACGAGAGGAAGTTGAGAAAGTGAAGGCGGCGTCCCTCTGCCGACATCTAATTACAGAGGAGGAGCCTCAGTCTGGGGCCAGATGGTCCCTCCGTCCACTGTCTGTCGGCTCTGAATGGTCTTTTTTTTCTTTTTTCCCCCTCGAGTCGGCCCGGCCAGAAACTCGAAGGGGCGTCTTTGAGTTGAACCGCTCACAAAAGAATATTAATGCCCTGCTCAGTCGCTCAGTCCGAGGCTCACAAAGCTCCCTCAAGAAAAAAAAAAAAATATCCCTGCTGCCATCTGCATCTCCGCTAAGCCTCCTCCACAGCTCCTCGTCTTCACTGTGTGTGTGTGTGTGTGTGGGCTCCAAAAGGGGTTCGGGTCGCGTGGGTTGCCATGGTGACACGCGCGCTTTTTGGTTTTGGCGGCGGTTGTCAAGAGCGCGTCAAGAAGGGGGTGTGGCATTATGGGATGGCAAATGCCGCCGAGGTTCACTCCATTCAGTGTCTCCAACATTCTGAGGCTACTACGCCCTGAGATTGACTAACGGGGGTGGGGGGGGGGCCTTTCTGGCTGTGTGGCCTTCACATGTTTTGATGTGACTAGTGAGTTTCAAAAAAAAAACAAAAAAAACTTTTATTTATTCTGCAGGAAGAATGTCTCTGTTTATCCTACACACTCTGAAGCCTGTTTAGCCTCAGCGAACCCACAGCGCACGCTTCAGACCGGGGGGTGGGGAAACCACGTGTCGCGTCTGCGGCGCAATTTTCTTTTTTTTTTCTTTTTTTTTTCCTCTCCTGTCTGAAGTGAGCGGTGATGCACTGTGCTCACTGTTGCAAAAAAAAAAAAAGTATTTGCCCCTTTTTTTTCATTTCACTACCTGAAGGAGGAACATGGTTGCTTGTGCCACAGCGATTCTTCCACCACGGTTTGAAGTTTTCTTTACGAGCTTGAAGTGACTCTGCTCCTCCCTCCCAAGACCAGGAGACCAGTCAAACAACCCCCCCCATCTCCTCCCACACAAACCCCTTTCCACACATACACAGCCTCTGACTCACGAGCCGCCGCCCACGGCAGTAAACTGACGTGTCAGTGGCCCAGTCTTCCACTACGCCTTCACTTCTGAGCAGGTCCCGCTATCTAATTAGCACGGTGGCCGGACAAAAGGCCCCCGGGCCCGGTCCCACCCCGACCTGGACCACCCGCCGAGCCAGGTCGTGCAATTTTTACGCTACATTGAATCGGTTTTCTCCGCAATGGTAATGGATCCTGATTGGTGGAGGCGTGCTGGACTGGATGAGATTTCGCTCACACATAAAAAAAAAATCCCAACTCGGCAACGTTTTTATGAGCGGACCAATCAGGGTCCTTTTAGAGGGAAAGTAGGCGGGGTTTAGGGGCCTCCTGCTGGCTGGCTGGCTGGCTGGTGGGTCGCTGCGCTGGGAGTTTTAGCAGAACTTGAGCCGAGGACAGTCAAAGCTAAAGTTCCCAGCAGAAAGTGATGCAAAGAAGGGGGCCTCCTCCTACTAAACGCCCTCTGTGGGGTCTCCAGCCAGGTGGACGTCCCAATAAAACTCAGCTGATGTAGGAAACACCCTTCCCCTGTTGTGTCTGGAGCCTCTAATTAGCTTCACGCCCAGAAGGTTTTTTTTTGGGGCCGTCTGGAAGTTTTTAACAAGAATTTCTCTGCTCTCCTTCTCCTTCGTGCCTGCAGGTGATGTACTTCAGCTCCCTGTTCCCCTACGTGGTGCTGATCTGCTTCCTGGTGAGGGCTCTCCTCCTGGAGGGCTCCTTTGACGGGATTCGCCACATGTTCACGCCCAAGGTGAGGCGGCGGGCGAGTGCGAAAATCACGGCGGAGGAGCGTTTAGTCGCCACCTGAAATTCTCTCGCTGTTTTGTGGGGATAAAAAAGGCATAAAAAAATGACATGTGCGCCGCAATAGGCTGGCTGCTCGTCAGCGACGGGCCAATAGGACCCCAGGCTGTGGGAGCTCCATGGAAACAGGAGTCACAGAGGCCTTATGTAAGCTGGCTCGCAGCAGCGGCGCGTCTGTCTCGTGAAGTCCTGCTGCCGTCTCATGACTTCAAACGACGCAAAAAAAAAAAAAAAAAAGCATCAAAGTCCTCCGGCGCCTGCTCCTCGCCGCCGCTCTCCTGCAGCAGCGTTCACATCAGAGCGCGCAGCAGGCCGCTTCTGTCAGGGTGTCACCTGTCATTTGGCACCACCACACGCTGAGCGAAGCCAAACGTCGCTGTTGAAAAAACGCTGAAAATCACGCAGATGACAGGCGACGCGAAGGTCTCGCACAGCCAAGTCCAGACGTCCAGACTGGAGAAAGAACAATAAACAGAACACACACGAATCCCCTCAGCTAAAAAAAAAACTGCATCTGCTCAGTGGTTATTACATTGTAATAATAAACACACACTTTTCAACAAAAATTGTGCTTAATGATGATGAATATTAGTTGTGGAAAAACAGTTGCAGCGATGAAAATGAAATGACGGCACTTAAATCTTGAAGCTCTTTCACGCTAATAATCTGCTCACTACATAGAGTTACAACTGAAGCATCACAATGTTGGAATTTTAAGGCATTCTGGCTCATTTAATCAAGCAGAATTGAATAATTTTAAGGCAAAAATGTATCTTCTTACACAATGTGCGTTGAAACATGAGCCGTTCTGTTGACTGAAAGTGTGTGTGTGTGTGTGTGTCACCAGCTGGAGATCATGTTGGAGGCCAAAGTGTGGCGAGAGGCGGCCACGCAGGTCTTCTTCGCGCTGGGCCTCGGCTTTGGCGGCGTCATCGCCTTCTCCAGCTACAACAAGCGGGACAACAACTGCCACTTCGACGCCGTCCTGGTGTCCTTCATCAACTTCTTCACCTCCGTGCTGGCCACCCTGGTGGTCTTCGCCGTGCTGGGCTCCAAGGCCAACATGACGACCAGCAAGTGCATCCAGCAGTAAGTGAAGGAGACGTTCTTCTTTTTAAGCACCTGCAAAAGGGCAAAGTAGTCACATGTAAACATGTATGTGAATACACACTGGGGATGCAAATTATCGATGAATTCATTAATTGTTAGTTGATTGACCTTATTGATTGATTAACTATTAATTGATAAGCGGCGATTTTTCCTGAGAACCTGATTTTCCCAATGAAAAATGTGTAAGGAACACATTATTTAACCCTTAAATAATGTTGAGGGTCCAATGTGACCCATTTTTACATTAGAGAACAGTAAAAACAGTCTCAACATTTATCCTCTGACTTTAAGTTGACTTCGAATGAGTCACAGTTTTTTTCTAAAAAAAAAAAAGGTTGTTTAAAAGTAACTTGTTCTAGGTTTAACAAAAAAAAACACACTGTAGAAAAATGTCAATTAATTGCAACTAATTTAATCTAATCGATTCAATTCTTAATCGACAATTAATCAATAATCGATTAATTGTTACACCCCTAATACACACACATATATATATATATATATATATATATATATATATATATATATATATATATATATATATATATGTACATATATATGTGTATGTATATATATATGCATATATATACATATATATGTGTGAATGTAATATATTTATATGTGTGTATTTATATGCACATATATGTGTATGCATATATTTGTATAATATATATACATAGACATTGATTCATTCATCTTCCATACCCGCTTCTTGCCGAGCTCAGGGTCACGGGGGTCTGCTGGAGCCTATCCCAGCTGTCTTAGGGCGAAGGCAGGGTGACACCCTGGACAAGTCGCCAGTTCATCGCAGGGCTATGCTATATACATTTGCAAATTATGCCCATGCTCTGTCAAACAAAAAAAAAAAAAATGCTAGAAATATAAAACAAATGTGAGTAGAGATGTGAAATTTTTTTAAAACTGATCACATTTTTCATGAGCAGCAAAAGAGGCGCCGTCTTCGAACCAGATCCCGTATCCTGTGTATTCTGTCAGAGGTCCTGATACCGATGCTAATTTTTTTTTTGCCGATGTGCCAGAAGTTCATTCCAACCTGCACACGACTCGAGGGCCGGACAAAATGCGAACAGTGAGCCAGGAAATTTCTTTGCAAACAGGCAGCTTGACAAGGAGCTTCCTGCAGCGGAACAAAGAAAAGCTGCTAGTTGAAATACAGTCAGTCAGTCGTGTCAGGGACAGTTAACAGAGTGGGAGCCAAGTTGTGCATGACCGACAAAAGAGTTCCGAGTCATTTGAGTCAAAGGGTGGAGTCATTTTCCGGATGGTGTCTTCCAGGAACATGCCCCGGATGCAGGCGTTGCTGGGGAACGGCAGCAGCGCGTACCTCCTCCCTCAGGCCAACATCACGACGGCGGACGACTACAGCAGGATGATGGAGAAGGTGACGACCAGCATGGGGATGAACCACACCGCTCTGGGCTTGGACAAGTGCAGCATCGAGGACGAGCTCAACCAGGTACGAGGGAATCCAGCGCTAGTAAAAAGGGGAAGAGGGTTGTGGGTTTTTTTTTTTTTTCCTCTAGCCAAATTACAGGGAGGGTTTGAATGTGGAGCAGATGAAAGTGGCTGGCTGACATCATCCTGCAAAATTTAGACTTTGAGGCCACTTCAAATTTGGTAAAAATAACCTTTCTTCTCCTCCTCCTCCTCCTTCTCCTCCTCCTTCTTCTCCTCCTCCTCCTCCTCCTCCTCCTCCTTCTCCTTCTTGTCCTTCTCCTCCTCCTCCTCCTTCTCCTCGTCCTCCTCCTCCTCACTGACAGGCTGTCCAGGGCACCGGCTTGGCCTTCATCGCCTTCACCGAGGCCATGACTCACTTCCCGGCCTCGCCCTTCTGGTCCGTCATGTTCTTCCTCATGCTGATCAACCTGGGCCTGGGCAGCATGTTCGGCACCATCGAGGGGATCCTCACGCCGCTCGTCGACACGTTCAAAGTCCGCAAGGAGCTCCTCACAGGTTCGCCAGACCGACTAAGCATCGCTCTTGTTTTGGTTTTGGTTTTTTTTTTTAAACCTGCCAACGGCCTCGCGAGTGACTCAACTGATGAAATATGTCAATGGAAAAGTGGGCGGGTCTCATAAAGATAACAACTTAGCTGCCAAAGACAGACATTTGGATAGCTAATAATGGAAGACCGCACTTAGCCGTACTGTGCACTGACCTCCCCTCCTCCCTCCTCCACTCCGCAGTGGGATGCTGCGTGCTGGCCTTCTCCATCGGCCTCCTGTTCGTGCAGCGCTCGGGGAACTACTTTGTCACCATGTTTGACGACTACTCGGCGACGCTGCCGCTGCTCATCGTGGTCATCCTGGAGAACGTGGCCATCGCCTGGTTCTACGGCATCGACAAGTGAGTGCGACGCAGCCCTGCACCTCCCGATGGGCAAAAAGTGAATCTGGTTTTTCTTCTCCTGGGGTTTTTTCTTTTTAGGTAGATGTAAAATCAGGTCACAATGACTTTGGAAGAAACTAGATGTTTAATTTGTGTGGGTGAATCTGTTTTTTAAGAAGGAGCAAACCTCCTCTGTTGGTGGTTTCCATGGCAGAATAGGAGCGAAATTGCCTCTAATCATATTCTGATACAGCAAACGTCTGCTGACTCCGCCCTCCTCTCTCTCTCTCCAGGTTCTTCGAGGACCTGAAAGACATGCTGGGCTTCACGCCGTACCGCTTCTACTACTACATGTGGAAGTTCATCACGCCCATCCTGCTGCTGGTGCTGCTGGGCAGCAGCTTCGTCCAGCTGATCATGACGCCGCCCAGCTACAGCGCCTGGATTGAGGACAAGGTGAGTCGTCCCAGGGGGATCTTGGGTGGGGCGGGGGATCAGCGTGGGCGGAGGTTCTCAAAACACCTGGAAGCAGTTGAAAGCAAACGAGAGGGTTCAAAGTCAACTGGGTTTGGTTCAGCCGGGAACAAGGTGGGAGGAGGGGGTTGGGAGAGGGGATGGGGGGGTGTGGTGGTGGTGGGGGGGTGTTCTGAGGCTGTCTTTCAACCTGCAGACAATCAACAGGATGTGTGCGGTCCGCAGCTCCAGCAGCCGTTTGATGTGAAAAGGCTTCATTTAATTTGTCCAGCGAGGCAGCTGATTGGCTGCTGCGGTCAGTGGCCGCCAAAGTAATGGCCAGAGTGCTTGATGACGATGATTATGATGATGATGATGATGGTTTGAACCAATCAGGTCTTTCAGGCCTTTCAAGGCGTGTGGGAAGAATATCAGTTATTTAGTCTATTATTAACACGAGTGGTAACTTTTTTGTATGATGAGACATTTTTAGTTATCTGCAAAGTTCTTTCAAATGAAAGAGGAACTGATGGTTTTTATATACAGAGCTTTTGAAAAGCTAAAGCTCGTTTTCAAAAGCAGTCTTGTCCACGATGATGACAGCACTCGAGCTATCAAACATCGAGCACATATCAAATTGAATTTACTCCAGATCAGGCGGTCCCGCTTGTATGCCACACACACACGTTGAAAACGCCCCGACGATAAAAGCTGGGTTTGCTGTGCAGCCCTGGCGGGTTAACGGTCTGCAGTTCCATTTTAAAGGCGCCGTCGGTAAAATCCAAAACAACAAAATAAAAAACTGGGAGGAGTCGAGCAGATTGACGATAACAACCTGTTGCCAAACCGTTTGTCAGTTCCAGGGAAACTGATTGGCACTTTCACCCTCTGCTCATATAAAGCAGCCGGTTCAGGCCAGAGTCACAAACTTATGTAACAGCAGCCTGGAGGGGGGGGAAAGGAACATGTGGCTGTTTCATATAACAACAGGGGTTTTTTTTTTGGTTTTTTTTAATGAATGTTGTTGTTATTGTTGCTGTTCAGGCCTGTGTGTGTGTGTGTGAACTGACGCACCGTCTCACCCCCGCAGGCCGCTGAGGAGAAGTTGCCCTTCCCCACGTGGGGCATCGTGATGTGCATCTCCCTGGTGCTGATGGCCGTGGCGCCCGTGCCGCTGGTCTTCGGCCTGCGCTACTTCAACGTCCTGCAGGACGACACCGGCGCCGGCGGCGACCGCTCCACCGTCTCCTACACCAAGGGCCGCATCATCAAGGAGGACGTGCAGCTGGAGGAGGGTGACGACGCCAGCCTCCTCCGCGGCAAGACGCCCGGCGACGGGCCCTCCACGCCGCCGCCGCCCGGCAACAGCATCTACCGCAAGCAGAGCGGGGGAGGGGGCGACCCTGAGGCCGACACCGCCCCCAACGGCCGCTACGGCATCGGCTACCTGATGGCCGACGTGCCAGATATGCCCGAGTCGGACTTGTAGACTCTTACCATAGTCCGACCGCACCCGCCACCCCCCTCACCCACTGCTCTGCCTGCGTCTAGCATCATTAACTGTACATTTTTTTTTAATGACATGTATATTCTTTGTAGATATCGTAGCCGCTCTGTTTTTCGTCATCGTCATCGCCGTCGTCATCAACCTTTAAGAAAAAGAAAAAACGCGTCGGAAAAAAGCTCGTCGAAACCCCCACACACACACACACACAAAAAAAAATAGGTAGCCCCGCCCCTTGTGGGCCTTTGACCCCCACACCTCCTCGCCACTGGTTGAGGTCGAGGTGGGGAAGCAGTAAGACAGATGGGCGTAGCTAGGGAGGAGGAAGAGGTCAGCAAAGGTCAGACGAGTGCTGGGCGGGGCCGAAAAGAAAAAGCCTGCATTATGAATCCTGACTGTTACGTACACAAGTCACATGGCGGTGAGACCCCCCCCCACGCCACCTCCTGCCTCCTCCAGCCCAACTGTGATTGTTACCAAGACAAAAAGTGTGCCTAAGTAATTTATATTTGTTTATAGAATACACAATGTCTGCTATTTATGGTATTCTGTAAATGTAATATAAATATTATAAATATATTTATGACGATAGTTTGGATATCAGAGCACCAATTTGTTTTGTTGTGGGTTGTTTTCTAAGCTTCAAACGTTCTTCGACCCTTTAACTCGTGTCCCTTTTTTTTTTTTTTTTACTAATGTCATCGCATTTTCTATTTGTAAATAATGGTTTCGTTTTTTTCATGAAATTGCTTTAAAACGCTTCATATCTTTTTTCCTCTTCCTCATTAAAAATGATGAAAAGAAAACGACTCGTCTTGTTTGTTTTGTCTCAGGCACGACTGCTTTGCTCAGAAATCAGGAGGTTTCAGCCAAGCGTCCACAGTGAAATACATCTTTATTTTTTTTTGCTACATGCAATCTTTACCTAAATAAATAACCATTAAAAACATTTTTACAGGACATAACACTGTATTTACTGAGTACAAACTGTTCCTGAAGGCCACAAAGTATCAGTGGCCTGTGTTTATAGGCACACACGCAGACACACACAGGAACATGAGAATAAATAATCATATACACAATTTTAGAGGCTTTTGTTTTCCTTTGGCTTTTGTTCCAGTTCCTGATTCTTTTTCTTTTTTTTTCTCTTTAATTAAAGAAAAAGTAAACAGACGTTGTTATTCGTCTGGAGCGGGAGGTCTTCCTGAACATCTGTGCTGTGCGATAACACACATTTGACCATCTGTGTCCCTTTTTTTTTTTTTTTTTTTTGATCAAAAAAACAAAACAAAAACAAAAAACACTTTTATACAACAGCAAAGTTTTATCACCGGGGGGAAAAATAAAAATTAACCCCTCGGTGCTCAAAAAAAAAAAAACGACAAAGTGGAGCGATAGACGTGTTGAAGTGGCGATCCCTCTGCAGCGGAGCGGAGCGGAGTGCTTGGTCACCTGATCGAGTGTCGGAAAACGAGGTAAAAGGTCCCACCTGCGGGAGGCGACGATCCCTTCAGAACAAGCACCCTGAAGGAACCGCACAGAGTAAAATGCTGATTAGTTAGGTTTTAAACGCTGCGGTCGCAACGCAAGACGCTGTTCACGCGTTGGAATGAAGAAATAACAGCACTGAAGGCGAGAGGGAGGAAAGAAAAGACGCACAACTTCAGTCGTGATGCAGCTGCTCTCTCATCTTGGCCGCGATCTGCTCCCTCTTCTCGCAGTGCCTCCTCAGGTCCTTGACCTCCATCGGCATCGTGCTGTTCCACACCATCAGCACCGACTCCTCGTCTCCTGCGAGCGGAGGGCACGACGAGTTCAGGCGGCTGGCGGCACAGCGAGGCGGCGGCGGCCGTCCAGGGAATGTGTGTGTGTGTGTGTGTGTGCATGCGCGCGCGCGGTGACAAAACAACTCACCGCACTGACTCTTGTCCTGCGGGAGCCTTCGGCCCAGCACCAGCACCACGTTCTTCCAGTTTAGTGTTTCTGAGGCGACACGAAATGGGACGGCGAGGATTTGAAAGGTGCCGTCGTGCAAAAGTTTGCAGTTTTCTAAAACCGATGTGATTCTTTGCTGTGAGTTCATTCAAGCGTTTGATGCTGCAAGGCCGCAGGGACGACTCTCACCTTGACTGTATAGTTCATTCTGCCATCTAGTGGAGATCTTTGTGAATTACATTCAGCTGAGTGCATTCTTGAAAAGATCCCCATTTTTCTTAAAAATAATCCATCCTGAATGCAGCAACGAGGGAAGTCCACTTAACATCTTATTTTGCTTGCTCAGCTTTTCAGAAAGTCTGTGCTAAAAAAAAAAAAAAAAAAAAAAAAAAAACCTGCAGATTCCAGGTTACTAACATCACCCCAAGCCAGTCTTATAAGGCACCAGCTTTTTACTGGAGGCTATGAAAGGAAGGCTAAACATGCTGGGGTGAAAATTTGGAGATTGACACGAAGTGCATTTTTATTTCATCAACTGAATCAAATCTGCTCCACTAAAGTCTGATAAAATATTAACATTCAACACTTTTCAATGATCAGGAGCACTGAAGTGGCAAAACTCAACAAAACCGTGACATCAGAGTTCAAAGCTGACAGCTGCAAAGCTGAACTCTGATGCCTTGATACTTGAAAACTTCATACTTTTGTTTACATGCTTGTGAATTTTGTGCAGCAAAGTGTATCCTTAGGATCACTGGGGAAATGCTGCAGGTTCACTGTTTTAACACTGACAGAATGCATGCAACTTTTTAACATTTTGGCAACAGTTTTGCAAATGCAAAAGCAGGTCACAAGGTTTAGTACCTGACAAGGCCACGAGAGGCGAGGCAATGATATTAATATATCCGGTCGGAAAAGATTGAAATACAAAGAAAAAAGATCAAGTGTTGCTGTTCGGGACCCACCTATGAGTGCGGAGGAGACGCAGCGGATGGAGTCGCAGAGCGGGCCGATGACCTGCAGCGTCTGGTGCTTGGAGAGTTCCAGCAGCAGCAGGTAGCCCCCCCTGGTGCCGATCCAGAGTGCTACAGCGCTCTGCACCAGCAGGGCCTTCACGTGAGCCCAGGAAGGGCTGCTGCTGCCCTCGACGGACAGCGGCGCCCCCTCCCCGCCCTGCCGGCCCCTGCGGCCGCACTGATGCCTGCAGGAGGAGGGAACACGGGAATCGGATTCAGCGGGTCTTCCGAGTTCTTCAAGAGGTTTCAACGATTAAAACAAGTTTGTGGGTTCGTGTACCTGACGATCGGGGCGCAGTCGATGCAGTCCACCAACTTCTCGCTCCGCTTGTCCCAGACCTCCACGGTTGACGTTCTGTTTTTGCTGAGGTAAACGTATTTGTCCACGGCCATCCGGGACACGAAGGCTTCCAAACCTGTCGAGCGCTGCTGCCTGAAGGAGGCGCACACGCCGCAGTGAGTGACCTTGACAATGTTTTTGAATTTGAAGTTGTCTTTTTTCAAACTCGTTCCATCCTCCCAGTTTTTTTTTTTGACCCCTTCATACTTAATTTACAGCCTCCACAAAAAAATACACAGAAAGTATCATATTAACCCTCTGTTTGCAGCCTCCAGCTAAAACTAAGGCCTTGTTGGGACAAAAACAGGGAGGTCTTAAAGAGCAGAGCCAACATCTGCCCAGGGCTGTGGTCACTAACCTGGGAGAGGTCCCCTTTGTGACATCACAAAGAGCACACACTCGAAAGAAGTAAAGGATCTGTCAATGGTACCTTTTTATGATTTTGGAGATTTCAATTAATTTATTTCTCACAGCAACAGACACAGACAGTAGCTGCGTTTCCATTACCCTTAGAATTGCGCAAAAGACTAAATATCGCAATAAAAACTGGGAACGGAAAAACAACTTCAAAAAACCTCTCAAATATCACTAAAAGGTTTTGACGCTCTCATGAGGTGTTTTTTCAGACGTATCGATATAGATGTACAGCGCTAAAGTGTAATGGAAACACTTTTTTTCGCATTTACGCGTCACCTGTTGTGACGTACAGGGGTCACGTGACCAGTTCACTTCAAGTGCAAATGGCGCGTTTGAACATGTGTATTAGACTTTCAATGGAAACACCTGCGAATCGCAATTGTACTTCGTCGAAATTTTCGAAGTATCGCTTTTATTTTGTCGAAAAACGAACTGAAACGCAGCTTGGGCGGGGCCCAGCACTGCCACGGACTCACTGGAAGGTGATGCTGGGCCTGGTGTCGAAGCTCTTGCTGACTTCGTAGTCGGCGGTGAAGGAGAGGATCCTGGTGCTGCAGCTGGCCCACACCGAGCGGCTGTCCAGCGAGTACGCCGACTGGCCCAGACACATGACGGGCGTGCTGGCCACGCCCACGGCCAGGGTCTTCACCGGCTGCCCGTTCTCCTGCTGCGAGGAGGAGAGAAACCAGGAGCGGAACGATCAGGACGCGCTGGAACTGGAGCCATTCTGAGAAAACACGTCTTTAGTTTGGATCCTCACCTTCAGCACAGAATCCTCAAAAACGGTCAGAATTCCATCGGCCGTCCCGACCAACAGGTAGTTCTTCCTTTGGCTGAAAAAGCATTGGTTTAGTATCATCTAGTCACTCTGAAAAGAAAAGGTTCTGACGGCATCGTCGGTCTGGAGAGGACGGATGAGGAAACAGCAGTAGAACATTCCGCCCTCAACACTCACATGCGCTGCGGATGCTCCTGGAAGTACATGGAGGTGACGGCGTCCCGGACGCGCTGCAGGCGATGCCAGGCCGACGGGTCCTCGGCGCTGAAGACCACCAGGGAGCCCAACTGGGTGCCGGCCACCAGCCAATCAGAGGTCTCGTTTGGGATTCGGACCGTGGCCAGACACAGGACAGGGCTGTCGTCGACCTCCTGCAAGGTCATGGGACAAGGATCGTGTGACTCTGGTACTTCCTCTGTGTTCCATTAGAACGACTGAATGACACCAGTTCATGTTTTTTGTTTTTTGCAGAATTCTCTATTTTGATGAATAAACTTGATTTCCATACATTATCAAATGTGTCAAAATGACAGAACTTGTGCTATTAAAGCAGCAAAAGTATAAAAGTTGGCCCTGTATAATGCAGCAAACTTCACTTTTATCCTCTTACAGTAGTAACATTTCTCTTTTTGTCAATGAATCCTGAAAAATAAGATCCGTCCATCTTTGACTTCTTTTGTTTACTAAAATAGCCCAGTTTGGGTAATCAACCCTTTGTGATGTCACAAAAGGCACAGGCAGGAAGTGACCACACCCCCGGTCTGGTGTTGGCCCCGTCTTCTGAGACCACTCAGTTTATCTCCTTCTCAAAACACAGTGGAATGTCAAGACAGTGTTGCAGTTCCATGAGGAAGTTCAAACATGGCTGCAAACACAGAGCTAACTCTGCTCTTAACAGGGAATTTTTGGAGAAGTTTTTAGGTTATTAAGTGGCGTGAAAATGCTGCATAAAAAACAAAGAAACTGTGTTTGTCGGCCCTCACCTGTGTGCTGACTGCACCAGTGTCAGGGTCCACGGCTGTGACCGAGCCCCGTTTCTGGGCGCTGCTGCCTCCGCCCAGCCACACTCGCCGGCTGCCGTCTCTGCCGCCTTGGGAGCTCACGGTCAAGCACTCGGTGGCAGACACCCGGGGAACCGGCAGCTCCCTCAGCAGGCCCCACATCCCGCCTGAAGTGAGCCGGTCGACCACCTGCACACGTCACAGAAGAGACACGTGGTGCTGCAGTGTCTATTGAAGTGTCAGCAAGAACCATCATTCATGGTTTAGTTGTGTCAGGTCCCTCCAAACCACTAGAGGGCACCGTAGGTTATTTTTAGCGCAAGTTGAGGGTTACCACAGGTGTTATAATTTGATTAGTTATGTTAACCAAGACACTGGGGGGGAAGCAAATATTTTTTGACATTTAAGGAGTAGCTGTCCAAATTCCGTTGTAATAATAGCTGCGTTTCCATTATAGTTTTTCGCAAAATAAAAGCGTTATTTCTAAAATTTCGACAAAGTACAATTGTGATTTGCAGGTGTTTCCGTTTCCGTTTGTTTGCTGTAAAAAATATTCAGTCTCCTCCTCCTCCGTCCAAACATGAAACACACCATTTTCACTTGAAGCGAACTGGTCACGTGACCCTGTAAATCACGTCCGGTGATGTGTAAATGCAAAAAAAGTGTTTCCATGACTTTTGCGATATACTTTGAAATCGATACGTCTGAAAAACCACCTCATGAGAGCGTTTAAGGAGTTTCCATTCCCAGTTCTATATTGCGATATTTAGGTTTTGCGCAATTCCAGGGGTAGTGGAAACGCAGCTAATGACAACAAAAGTGATTCTGATTCTGAATTTAATTTGTTTGGTGATTTATGTTCTAAGTTCGAGTTTAACTTTGAATGCAAAGAAAAAAAACGCATTGTAAACCGGCCAGAAGACGGTAATTGCTTATCTTAGCTTACTTTTAGCAGAGCACATGTCTAAACAACACTCACATCATCAAGTAGGTGCTCAATATGACTTTGTCACAACACCGTCTATTAAAGCCAGCGCGTGTGTGTGTCTGTCTGTGTGTCTATGAGACCCTTACCTGAGCAGACGTGGGTCGAGTCTGAGGGTTTTCTCTCAAACACTCCTTCATCAGGAGCTGGAATCCCGGCCAGGGGGAGCAGCCGTAGTGTCTGACCGGGTCTGTGCAGCGGCGACGGAGGACAGAGTTGCTAAAACTTTTTCTCCAACGATTCTCCATTCACACTGGACACTGGACCTTGCAGTTTACCTGGCAGCTTCCCCTGCACGGCGATCTCGTCGAACTCGCTGGGGAACTTCATGCCGTCGGCGATGCGCTCGCCGCACGTCAGCAGGTCGTAGAGCAGCAGGCCGAAGGAGAAGACGTCGGCCTGCTGGTTGTAGGTCACGTTGCCTCTGGCCACCTCCGGCGCTCGGAACCCTGCGGTCACGCACGGCAAAAACCACCAAGATGTGAGCTCTGTGTGGGCGGAGCCTATCGCGGACGGGCAGAAGGGGGCGTGAGGGGTCTGACCTGGGGTGCCCTCGGAGCTCCTCACTCCCATGCTGCAGCAGTAGCGAGCGATGCCGTAGTCGGTGATCTTGGCGATGACGTCCGAGTCGGCCTTCAGGTTGAACAGCAGGACGTTGTGGGGCTTCAGGTCCCGGTAGATGATCATGGCCGAGTGAAGGTACCTGAGCACGACGCAACGAAACACAAACCCTCAACTCGCTTTGACCACAACCAAAACCGCGACTTCTTCTTCACCGCGTTCCCACCTGAGTCCGTCGGCCACCTGCAGGGCGACCCTGTGCTGCAGCTTCTGGTTCAGGCTGCCGTTGGCCTGCTCGAACAGCGAGTCCAGAGAGCCTCGTGGCGCCAGCTCCATCACCAGGACTGGCGGAGCCGAGCCGGCCGCCAGCAGGCCCACCAGGCTGGGGTGACACAGGCGGCCCAGCACCACCAGCTCCTAGTCGGTTGGAGGAACACGGAGGAAAACCGTCAACTGGGCGATCCGACGAAACCGGGATTGAAAAGCAGTGAACCTACAAGTGGAAGGATTTATCTGAGTTATCAGAATTTTTTTCCCTCCTCCCCAAAGTTGCACCTGTCTGAGGAGCCTGTGGATGTAGAGCTCAGACGTGTGATTGTTGAATATTTTCACCGCCACCTCTTCGTTTTTGTAGGTGCCTCGGTAGACGGTTCCAAAGCCACCGCCTCCTGTTGACAAAATACAGCAACAAAAAGATGTTTCTTTGGATTAATGACAACAGGACACAAGAGAACAAAAAAAAAGCAATGGTAGGTGGGTTCTGACGGACCCAGCCGGTTCTCTACAGAAGTGTCCACTTGCAGCTCCTCGCTGTCCAGGATGGTTCCCACCGGCTGGTCGCTCAGCACCAAGTCGGGGGCGATCTGGGAGACGGGGAGTTTGCAGCGGGGGTCCGCCGGGTTCACCAGCAGGAAATCTGTGGACACCACGCAGCAGCCTTCACACCAGACACGTTCCTCTTGCTGTCCCGTCGTTACTTGCGGCCAAATTTACGAACCCTTGTCGAAACGTCCGAAGAGGTCCTCCAGCAGGATCTTGCTGCGCTCCTGGCCGTCCTCGAAGCTGTAGAGCGCCCACTTCTTCAGCAGGGCCTCGCCGCTGCCGTGCATGTCGGTGTTGAGGAGGCCAGGGAACCACTCCTCT